>JADNRV010000095.1:0-211896 GCA_015499995.1 Flammula alnicola | reverse complement strand
CAAAGCTCACCAATTTCCTCGGCAAAAGTACCCAGTATCTTCATGGTCACGCATCGTGCGTCAGCGCTTCAGCACTTACGCTGACGTTCTTAACAACCTCGACGTCTTGGCGCCTTGACCTCACATCGTTCTTTTTACTGTGATTGTACAAGAATTCCTCGCAAACCCTCCTCGTCCCGTAGAATTATAGCTCGTGCAGTGCATGATCGTTGTCATTTCTTTGTTTGGACTGTCGTTGTTGTGTGCGCGATTTGGATTTCATCCTTTTGCCGAGATTTGTGCGATTTGCGAGGCTGGGTCAGTTTACGAGCAGCCATTTTGGTTCCTTTCCATTTTTGTGCCCAGCCATGGACTTCTGTTCAACGTTCATCGTACGACCGCGCCCAAACCGCGCCATCCTTTTTTTCGCGGTCATTTTGGCGCCTTGGTGAACGAAGGAATACATTACGTGGGAGTACCACCTTCAGATAGTCATATATCTTTCATTCATTCATTGCATCGACTCGCTTGAGCACATATTATTATCTGGAGTGGCGCTTGCTTATTGCCTCTTTACTGCAACTTTCGAAGTAAAAGAAAGCGGAACGTGTGACGTCATGGAGGGTACCCGGCCCGGACGCGAAAACCCTTGACCCATTTTGGCTGCTCCTTTCAAGGGGTATGCAATTTTTTTTTTCAGATATACGAGGTACTTTTATTTGGATAAGGGTTTGTTAACCCCCTTAGCCATTCCAAAAAAGGAAATAAATTGTCACGTGCCTGATCAGATCTTCCTAACTAAGACTGATCTGCTACGTAACCGTGTTCGGGCCGATCTGACTGCTGACATAATGTGTCCAAATCTGGACACATTCTTGCTGTTGAGCCACAGGCAGCTCATGTGGGCCGTAAATTCATGGAAACAGTGTATAATACTTTGCAGGAACCCTCTAGATGTGTTATTCTGCCAAAAATTTACTTCAAATTTTTATTTGGATAAGCCATGACGGGACCCCCCCTCCCTAGGCTGTATGCCGGCAATTGCCGGTGCACACCCTTGGCTCCTTTCTTTGTTCTCATTCCAACATACCATCCTCGTACGTAGCATATCACAGCCAGCGTCAAATTCTCTACTAAAACCCACGCCTCGAGTCAAATATCAGAGTGCTTAGTGGCGAATGGGTCTGGTGAGTGCGATTCAGTATCGATCATTGATCATCTTTGGGTTTTTTCACGCGTACCACGCAAATTGCACACATGTGGGCGTCTATAGCATGCAACAGCAGTGCCCACTGGAATCAAGGAAGCTAGATACTATTGATATACGGTCACATATATATTCTACAATGATGACCATTAAAATATGGAGAAAATGAGAGGACCGACCGCATGTGTCGAGATATGTAGTTCTGGAGGTGTTGCCAGACAATAATCAGACAAAACATGTAAAGTCGGAAGGGGATTAAGATTTAGAACCATTTGTTTATTTTTATTGTCAGCTCAGACCTGAGTTATGACTCCTTGTCTACATAGCATCCAACAGGAGTTGATAATGCCACAGAGCGCCATCGTGATTCCTTCTGTGAGAATCGTTGAAGGCTGTGACTGGATTTTGTTGTTTCAAAATGAATTTGATAAGCGTTTTAGCACATCACGCATCAGGATTTATACGAAATCTGCTGACGAGAACGCCCTAGCCAACGCCGATATAACAACAGCCCAGTACACGACCGTGTGTGTTGCCCACAAAATGCCCTTTCACCAATTGCCCCCAGAATTGCTTTGCGCCATTCTCAGTCATCTGGATTCAGAGGACGACTACCGATCGTTATGTGCATGTGCTTTAACGTGTAGAGCGCTCGTTTCACCCGCTCAGGCTGGCATTTTCCGTACCATATCCCAATACTCCGAGGACCCCATTTTGCTGGCCAAATTGGAATCTATACCTCATATTCGGACGTTTACCAAGCATCTACGATTGGTCGAGATTCATAGGCCTTGGATCCAGCGCTCCGAGCTGCTGCATCACACATTAGACTTATTGTCTCCTTACATTGTTTCCCTCGCTATACTCCAGCGAAGACGCAAGCCAGACACCTGATACTGTAGTAGGTGTGCACAGTTGACTCTAATTACAGTAAAAGCACTGTGCACATTTTATTCTAGCCTGGAGTACTGACCGTGCACACTTCTACTCTAGCTAGAGTAGAGTTCTATGTCCACATTTGGCATGTACCCTCCGTGGGCTCCCCGTGCCACCTTCGGCAGGTCGCAGCGCCATCCCACCTATGCGCCCCGGTCCCGCCTCCCGCCCATGCGCCAGGGCGCATTCCAAATAAATCTGTGATAGGTGAATTCCTTTTTATGAGGAATTCCCACACTTCGGACTTGTGTCTGATGGAAATAAACCATACAAAAATAATATTTATTCGTCTACTCATAAGTGTGTATTACCATTGTCGTCGTCGTCTGCCTCCAAAAAATAAGAAAATAAATTCATTCAATCATGAACCTAATTTTCTACATCATTGTCCTCGTCTTCGTCTGCCTCCAATGCCTTCATCGCAAGCTCGACCGTTTGACCAGATCTCCGGACATATTCCTCAACGTTCTTCCAAACTTCAAGACAATGATTTTTCATCGCCAGAAACTGCGCCGACTGCTCACGCGCATACGCTACCCTCCCCTCAACTGATGCATCATCCCACAGGACGCCAGGAAGGCCCCACGGCTCTCCACCTCTGCTAGCGCGCTCCTCCCACTCGGTAGATTTGTACTGGAAGTAAGTCAGCACCCGGCGCATTTCTTCTTGAAGAAGTTCGACCTCTTCATGCCAGCGATCTCGCCGAGCACGGCTTTTGCACCACTCAATCCTAAGGCCTGTAAAATATTTAGCTAGAAGGTATCGTAGACAAACAAGAAAACATACTTTCGTGAGTCGTTCATCTTCATTAAAATCAACCTCTCCTCCTAGGCGAGTCCAAATCCATGATATCGTCCTTCGACCTTCCGAAGTGGTCGATGATTTCTTACCTTTCGCATTCTTCTTACCTTTTCCTTGCTTTGTTTCTTCTGGTGTTAGCGGCCTAACGTCCACGTCGTTTAGAACTGGGAGACTGATATCCCATCCAACCTGCTGAATCACAGGAGCGAGCTCTGAAAGCGCCGTTCGTGCAGTGCGATATTTCTTAACTGCGGTGTTAACTTTGGCCTGAATGCGCTGAACAATTCCTTGAGACCGTGTATTCCGCCGCTGCCCCCGCTGAAATCTTTCTTGTCAATGAGGACGAAAGACCTCATGCATAGCGCATCTCGCAGGTCGTCAAGCGCGTCGCCACACTGAGCATAACGTAGCCGCCATTCTATATGCTTCAAGCGAACGTCACATGGTGTCTGGGAGGGGATGGATGACGGCAAAAACAGGGGAATATCAGAAGGCGATGGCTCTTGAGGCTCCTTGGCGTCGACTGCACGAGATCGTAGAAGGTGTAGACTTGGAATGTACATATGCTCGATTTTCTATCAAGCGTCAATTTTTCGTTTCAACGAGTTTGATCGCAGGGTCAACTTGGCCTTCTGATCGTCAGTCGCATGTATTCCTAGCAATTCTTGATCCACTTTGAGGCGATGTCTAAGTGGCAAGTGAGATCAAGACGGGCATGAACGATGAAATGGACTTACTGTTGATTCTCCAACTCGAGGCCCACTGTAACTAGCTGACTCGCAGATACGTCTTCATGCATATTAAATCCTGTTCCGTCTTTTAAAGACTTCGTTTCCTCATCAGCGAGCTGACGGCGGACGGCCTGTTGTGATAGCCCTGATATGTAGTCAGATTTATTGTAAAATAAATATAGATCACTGCTCACCTTTCAATGATGCTTCAAATGGATTTGGCTTGGAATGATCATCTTCCCAAGCATCCAATTGAGCTGTCCACTCAGCAACATCTTCTTCGGGTAGACCGTGCGAGAACTCAACGTGAAGACGTGACTTCTCCGCCAATTCAAGGACGGCTTCCTTAATTTGACAGAGCAAAAATGTTCCTATAAAAATGTCTCAATATCAATACCAGTCAATGATAAAATTAAGCCTACTTACCCATTGAGGACGTCTTTCGCCAATTGAAATCACCAAAATGACCATCGACTGTATCGCGGCGATTCCCGGGACCCATCTCGCGTGTGCTAGTCGCAACGGGATTGATGTGGTCCCATCCCCTTTCCACACCTTCGCCATCTGTCCTCGCGCATCCCTTGTTGTAGTTGAGTGAATAGATTGTTTGGCATGCCATAATATGAGCGCGAAGGTGGAACTTCGGTATGAGAAAGCGGAATACTGGCATTGTTTCGGGGTCAAACTGGAGAGAGGTTGGATATATCTTCATTCGATCCCACAAATGGATGCTCCACTGGCAGGCGATATCGTATGAAACGGTTATAAAAGGGACATTAGGTCGTAGCTTTAGACTATTAAAAAATATATAGTCCATATTAATATAGCTATTTTTTGATTCAGTGAATGGAACGGCAGTGTAATAATTCCACTAACCGTTCGCCTTTCTGTAAGTCACCTACACCATTGGGTCGCTTCATGTCATGTCGCGTACAATCACATGTACCAGCCCCAGAGGCGGCGTACCCTTCCATCGCACGCTCTTTATTGACAGCATTATGATTGGAGCATGTACTGGGCTTATGAACTCGTCAGGTTTGACGTGACTTCTAAAAGTCAAAACCACATACCTCCTGCAAAATCAATGTTCCGAAAGTTTGGAGGTAACTCTTGAATCCGTCTTCCTCAACAAAATAGGCCCATCCTTGCGACAAACCTGGGTCTGCCAAATGACTTGACACAATCTTCCGCTTCAAACGGAAGTTCGCATCAAGGCCGATGAAGAGGCCATACAAAAATCTACAGAACTGTAAGTGGACATTGACATATGATACAGATATGAGCTTACTGCTTCGACTTTGGGGTATTCTCCCATCCATCAGGCAAATTTATCCCAACTTGCGGGCAAGCAGGACATAATAATGCCAACTCGCCATGGCGTGTCCCAGCTGCACCCGTCCGATCATGTCCTCTCCCACCTCGTTTCAGCATCGACATGTGGCCGTATTCACGTACTACTCTAAGAAGCGTAGCATATCGATTCTAGAACACAATCAAATAAAATATTTCGAAAGGATGTTCAATTAAACTCTTACCTTTGGTCTTTTCGTCCCAGTATTATCTGTCAGCCTTGAAAGGGTTTTGTGAAACTCGAAGACAGTCGATTTTGACTCGAATGACAAGAGTTGGAAAAACCGCAGGAGACGAAATGTGACTGCTGTGCGTGGAAAGCCAACAGTTGCCGGAAACCATCCAAATCGAAGAAGTTGAATAAAGGTCGGAAGCGCTTTCTCACAATCGCAAAAGAGCACGTTCACAGTATGAATGCCGTTCAAATCGAGGAGAGTGAAAGCGCCCCGAATGCTGAAACCGGAGAAGGACATGGTTCGCCGAATGCATGGCCAAGCTGAAAGCGGTGTCCCAGGGACATGAGGTCAATGCGTTTGAAGTATCCTTCAGAGTGGAACCACTTCTAACGGTGTGGTGGGTTGTCAGCGAATACACATCATTAAGAATGTTTGATCAAACCTCGGGTCGGTGAAGCCCACACCGCTCGTGCAAGCTCAGGATGCATTCTTGACAGACCAAGTCCATTCCATCGCAGTCTGGGCATCTGTACTCTGCAACAGCGCCAGATCGGCAACGTAGACAGGCGCTTGAAAAGCCGCCTCTTCCTTCCAATCTCAAAACTTCAGAGATGAACTGCTCTCGATCCTGGACCCAGTCGAGAAGAGGATGTTCCTATTTATTAAATTTAATGGCCGAAATACCATGAGTTCGAAGGAATAACTTACTGGGCGCCGCTTCTTGAAAGCTGTCTGCTCATCGTGTTCGCTCGGGTCTCCTGGAAGAGCATTCCAGTCATTGACAGGATGATCACTGAAATCGTCTTGTATGGAGGAGGAATTATTCGAAGGTAAAGCGCCCAATTCATCGAGGTTCTCAACAGAGACATAAGCTGAGCGGGAGGAAATGCGGCCATCTGGTAAGATTCGAAACTCAGTTGAGCGAGACTCAACGGTGTTTTTGGACTGATCATTCTCTACAAGCTCCTCAGGACCAGGAAGGCGTTCCATAACGCCAACTTTTAGATGTCGACGCTTCATAGCAAGGGCGTGGATTTTTGGGGTGAAAGAGCAGGAATCAACAGAGAACTAACTTAGACACAAATGCATTGCGCTGCCGTGTAAGTTCAGACCAAACACCCGGTTATTGGTGAGCACATGGCGGCGAGATCTCTACCGGAACTTATGTTCTATCAAAATTGTCTAGACTACTTATCATATGCTCGTTGAGACATTATCTAAACTAGCCACAGAGATCGACAAATACACTATCAGTGAGCCTCACAAGTTTCCCTTCGACAGCTGGAGAGCAGGTCAGGTCGATGAGGACATATTCCTTCTTGGTCTTCAAAATCATATCGCTGGATTGTACGATAACCACATCGTCAGAGTCGACGGTGTACCTATGTGCGATGGGGGGGTCAACGATGGACCTGGTGCGTGACCTTTTCGGAGTCGAGGGACCTGGTTCGGCATATGGTGAACTCGTGCCTTGTGTGGCGTATGTTGCCATGTCAGAACTACCGCTGTCCGAACCACTGGCATCCAATTCATCATCCTTGTTGATATCGGTGTCTTCGGCTTTCCTTCTGAAATGGAAGATATGAAATGAATAGACGTACTAGGATGATAAAATGTTTAGTCACTTACTTTCTTCCACTCTGAGCAAGGTGTCCATTGATGAACTCCTTGAAATGTTCTCGAACTACCCAATTGAACCGGTTCTCATATGAGAAGAATGGATGAGAACAAAGTTCATCCGAGAGGTCTGGCATAATAACAGTTATGTGATTAGTATGAAATAGATGCCATATTGCAACGCAAAACATACGGAGGATCTCACGCTTGAATTCAAGCAGATCGGCATCGGTGGATGAGGTGAGGACTTTTTCGACCTGCCTACCAACGTTGCAGAAACACATGATCTTAGTGAGGAATTTTCTGTGCAGTCAGTCAGCCTTAAAGCTTAAATCCCTGCAGATCTCTTAAGCGAGTTTCTATAAGGGAATTGAACCCAATATCATTGATCTTCGCTTTGCAGTCAGCCTTAAAGCTTAAATCCCTGCAGATCTCTTAAGCGAGTTCCCAATATCATTGATCTTCGCTTCAAGTGGCGCCGATTCCTTTTATAGCATAGAACACTAATCTCTGAGAAATGGCTCTTCGGAGCCATTTGTAGGATTCCAAGCTATGACCAGCAGAGTACTGCATCTGGTTATGCCTGGAGGAAACTCAATTTCGAAATAGTTTCGCGGATTGCATGCACGCCAAAAATAACAGCCAGTAAATTCAAATAGGCCTGGAGGCAACTCAATTTCGAAATAGTTTTTACGAATTGTAGAGCGGATACGGAGTGCATGCACGCCAAAAAGAACAGCCAGTAAATTCAAATAGCAGCATAAAGTATAGAGTGCACGCACACCAGAAAAAACAGCCAGTAAATTCAAATAGCGGCATCAAGTGACTGTACACCATATCGAAATATTTTAGAATTCGTTGAGCGGATACGGAGTGCACGCATGCACGCCAGAAAGAACAGCCAGTAAATTCAAATAGTGGCATAAAGAGAGAAGTTTTGATATGAGCGATAAGCACATGTACATGGGGAAATTACACCGCACCTTTGCTAGACCAGTCGCTCCGAGATATGCAAGATGATGGTCTATCCGAGTCGGACACTGTAAGTATGTGACACACCTTTTCTGACACTCCATATGCCATTACACAAGCAGAAATGCATCTGAGTACCACCTCCTAGCCTGCTCACCACCAAGGAAACGGAATGGCCAGCTCCTCGAATCTTCCTGAGAGCATGCCTGCTGACTTCAAACTCATCCCTTTCGAATATGGCAAGCTTCTCCCCCAGTCCATTATTATTTCAGCTATCCTTTCGGTCGAAGCTGCAACAAATTATAGGTTTCTTGACCAATCAGCACCGGAAACCGAAAGCAGTGAACGTTCATGTGTCAAGGCTTCTACTGCAACAAAGAAATGCTTGCTGCTTCGCAAGCCTAGTAAAAGGTAAATAACTCGTTTGTATTCTTACATTCATGATTTATTCAAACAACTCCTAAAAGAATTCATCATCCTAGTTATAGGAATAGTGCCGTTTCTATTAGGCGCATCAGAAAAGACAAGCACGGCTTTCCGCTTCGCAAACCAAGTGAAAGGTGAGCAACATATTTTATACTCAGGCCACCAATTTATTAATTCTGATCTTCATAAAGAATTCGTAATCCTGGTTATAAGAACAGTGCAGTTTCGATTCAGTGCACTGGTAGGTGAAAGGGCGAACTTCCATATGTTTCTCGAGCGAAGAATATGTACTTCGTATTCACTTTAATTAAGACGGAACTTTCTATCGAGGATACCCTATTTTTTATTTACATCTGCGAGTGTTACCGAGAGATTAAGTCCATGTTCTACCTTCCGAAATTGGTTGTGCTGGCATCACATCGTCGGTGTGCTCCCAGACATTATGGCGAGGTCGATGAGGGTAACCGTACGACTAAGGAAGTGGGGTGCTGTCGGATGATCGTCGGATACGTTGCCGCCGTTTCGCAAAGGCGAGAATTCGAGAAAGGAGCCCCTAGGAACCACTGAGTGTGTGCGACCCAGAATTGACGTAGTATGTGACCTGACCTTTGCGCTGGGAAGAACGCACAGCAGGCATATGTCCTCGAAAATATACAAAGTAACCTTCTAATACAGTCTGAATGCACCTGTTTTTAATTTACAGATATGAATTTTGCTAAGAGTATGACATGTAATATCTTCCAAGGCGGTACAAGTTTCGAATTAAGTACATATGCTAATGAAACTAAACCCGACTCCTTCCTGAACGTTGAACTCTTGTACGTATGAATTTTGCTCATACCTCCTGTATTTAGTTCTTAAAAATATGATCTAACTATTCTCCAGCTATCTTATTCTATATGTGCAGTCAATCTTTCAAAATTCTGTACGCTCTAGGGTCACATACATATCCAAAATAGAGTCGCATACATATGGGTCACATACATCGTCGCATACACTCTATTTTTAGCTTGGACAAGATGATAGGCATTGATAGCAACACGGCGTCGCTCCCATCAGCAACACAGTGTCGCTCCCATCAGTCCTCTTTGACTGCTTGCTCTCAATGGCACCAGACACAAGGAAATTCGCAAAGCGAAAGGTTGGACCGGATGGACTTACAAAACAACAGCGCTACTTGCTGAAGTACGTGTTTTACATATATTTTAAGAGCTGAACCTCACTGGCCACGTTCATAGACCTGAGAAGAAGGCCAAAGCGTATGCTGGAAATAGAGAGCGTATTGCAGCAGCCAGGAAAAGATTGTAAATATTTCTTTCCTTTCTAAGACTTGTATATTATTAAGGGATTAATGTTCTATTTGTTTCACAGGAAGGAGGCTGGAGTGAACCAGAAGACTCCACCTCGCAGTATGAAAACAGACACCAAGACGCGATATCAAATATTCAGTCTTCGTGTTCTTGGCGCTGCGGAATATGGCGATTATACTATGGACTGTCTAAATACGGCCCAGGATTCTGAACGCCTCGAGGCCACTAAGCAGGTAAATAAGGCCTACAATAACATGGGCGAAGTAGTCGAGCAAGGGAGGAAGCTCTTGCGTGAGCTATCTCGTGATATCGAAAGGCATCGTGAGATGTGGAATAGCGTCTTAAACCAGATGCTGGGATTGTACGGGAACATGAGACTTATGTCGAATGAACGAAGCAGGTTTACTACGGATGAGGATAGGATGGCATTGGATACACTTAGTGACGATCTGGAACACCTGGAGGAGCTAGAGAGGGAGGAGCTAGAGATGGAGGGCAGGGGCTTCGAGGACGACTGAGGATGAGTTGGTTGTGCATATTCCAAAGTAGCCGCATGTTTTCACACTTATCTGTATGGTTGCACAATTAGACGAGGTGAACGTATCATCAGCAATTTTTCTTTTTCGAACTAACCATGTCAATAACTCATGCTTCCGATACATGGGCATTGGGTGCAATCACGCAATAAAACGGTTCCGTTCTGTTATCATGGCCGGCTATGCATAGGATAACTTCCTGATGGGTTTCACGGACGATTATTGGAAATGGTGCCATTCCGTTATCACGGCTCGCTATGCATAGGATAACTTCCTGATGGGTTTCGGATGATTATTGGAAATAATACTTAAGGGGTAAGCTTTGCATTTATGGAGAATGTGGCAAACACTCTATTTCAAGATATGATCAACTCTATTTTAAGATATCATCAAGTACAACTGATAACGAGCGGGCAATCTACTGGTGGGTGGAATGGTAATCATCAAAAGTTATAGGGGTCTCATTGACGATAAACTCAACCTGCTTGACAAGCCCAGAACGCAGATGGTGATCGAACACATTCCTCGCCTGCGATTCATTTTCACATCTCACAGCCTGTCCACCCGGAATGCGTTCGATGTTGGAAGTAACGTACTGGCTAAATCATTCATTAGAGCTCTGGAAAGAAGGTGGAATGTAAATAATAACTTACGATCCTTGAAAAATACCGGGATTGCGGCCCACCGTTATGGCGTACCAACGAGACTCAGGGGGAGTGCCAGTATGAACAGACATATCGACAGGGTCTAGATTGCCTACAAGCAAATGAGACTAGAAAATATATGGCAACAAGTGGAAACTCACTAGTCTGAGAGGCTGCAGTAACAGCGGCCATAGGCGGATTCGCAATAGCAGCAGTTGCGGGTGCATCTGCAGAGGCAGTAGTCACAGGAGCCATAGATTCAGGAACCACAACAAAGGCATCGGTATCAGCAGCGGACTGCAGCGCTGCACGAAAATAAAATTGTATATTAGAATCAAAGGAACAAGCGGAAGAAAAAAAAATACCTTCGGTAACAACCCCATCGACCATGGATTGTGCCATAAGAACGACCGCTAGGTTGATAGGAATGTAAGATAAGTCTATGAATATGATAACGGAAGTAACTTACAGCCATTAAGCTCACGAAGCGAGGAAGATAGGTCCCTGAGGAAAGCACCCAACGACATCTCTGAGCTGGGGACCTCAGACAGATCGGTGGGCTGGTTAGAGGAGACCATGATACGAGGGCAAGTACTGATGGCGGTTCAGAGAACATGGACGCGCTTATATGGCCCTCAGTGGAGAGTGACGATCAATCTTAAAATAATCAACCAAGAATCTATGCCATTTGCGCACAATGCCTAGAAACGGCCCGAAGAAAAATCAGAAGCATAAGCTTATCAAGAAATATTGGAAATAGGATCGGAAGACACGGTTCGGCTTGCCAGTTCGAAACAGGGATGAATCACTGAATTGGGAGTACCGTGCACGGTGAACGACTGTAGAAAATTGCGTAGCAGTGCTGATAATCAGAATGAATAGTATAACCAGAATTAGAAAGAGTGATTTGGATCGTCAGGAAATCGAGATGAATTTGAATGTGCGGTGCACGGGACTAAGACAGCGATAAACCGCAATTTGAAAGCGCTGTGCACGGCAAAGGTAGCGCATAAGCATTGGTAGTGCATAGGCACAAATTTGAAAGCACTGTGCACGGCACTCAGTAGCGCATGTGGTGCATGGTACTAGAGTAAAACAATACTGTGCACGCAGCTAGAGTAAACCCATTCAAGTTCTCCCTCTTCCCGCTGTGCACAATACTGTAGTATCTTGGCCGCTCACAACGACGCACGCTTATCAACATTACGCGCGACTATTCAAAGCATGGGAAAACACTGGACAAGCAGCCCTGAGCAGCTGGAGTGGTTGAGGAAGAAGATAGCGGACTATCACGAGGCTCAGAAGAAGAAGACAGTCAGCAGATTCAACAGCGCATGTCAATCAGCATGGTTCCAAGCCTGGCCGATGCGCAATGAGCTCTTTCCAGACAAGCCAGAGACGGAGCCTCTCACTACTGACGAAAAGGCAGCAGTCGACAGTGCAGTTTCCGAGCGCAAAAAAGTACGTCATTATTTAATTAGGACGCGTTTTACGAGACTGATGACCGTTGTAGCAACTTGTATGGTGGTTCCAATGGAATGGTAACCCAACTAGGCATTCGAAGACACGAGACGCGGCGCGTTTTGTCAAAGCCCTTGAGTTCCCAGAGAAAGGGAAATCTGCCAAATCGACAGAGCGCCTCCCACAACGTGTCGTCGTTTACCAAAGGTTATATTCCGAAAAAACCAAGAAAGCAGTTGACGAGGCAGTTGCTCAAGAGGGAGTCACCACTAGAGAGGCCAAACTAGCAGTTCGGCGCAATGTTACCCAGAGAATGTTGGCAGCCGAGGGACCTCAGGTTCAGAAGGAGATTGACGAAGAACTTGCGAAGTGGAGGGCGTCTCACGAAAAGAAGCTACTCGAGAGCGAAGGCGATGAAGGGGATGGAACGAAAACAGCCGATGAATACCATAAGTACGTTCTTTCATTCTCAATGAACATTGCTAATGGACGATAACAGCGCTGTAATGGCACTAACTCGTATTTTGCCAAACGCGTTGAAAGCCTGTGCTGATGAGGCCGGCTGGGTCATTTATGCCGTTGCTGCGGGTCCTCATGCCCTAGAAAATGGTGAAATATGGCTGCAAGAGTAGGTCGTTATGTTTTGTAACAATAATTGTTGCTGAACACTTACATACCTAGTTTTTATGCTGGTCCAACTAATGCGGCGGATCACACTTTCCGAGAGGCGTATCCAGACTTCCATAAAAACTTTCTTCAGCCGTTCTCGAACCATGTTCGAAATTGTTTCCGTAAGTCACTTATAGATATTGCCAGATAATTGACTAATTGTTTCTTCAGCCCCGGATGTTCGAGCGTCTCGGGTATTGAAAAATGCAACAAAGGACACAGAGTTGTCGACAGAATCAGAAGCTCAGGCAGTTAGTGTGGAGAACCTTGACGACGATGAAGACGATGAGGAACTGCTCGCAGGACTGATCTCAGGACTTCGGAACAGCCGTGCACCGCCTCAATCTCCTTCGGATCAGGATTCTATTTTTAGCACCAGCAATGCGCCAATCAGTATCAACACGACTTCGAATACGCCTATTTTCGGACCAGGAGATAACTCCACCGCCGCCAGTGCTAGTTTAGGCATTGGACTCCAAACGCCAGCTGTTTCTTCCCCTTTACTTGCTGGTTCTGAACCTGACGACATGCCTGGAAATGATGGAGCACCAACAGAGCCAATTGAATTTGCGTTTGCGCGAATGGCTGCAACAATTCCTCCTTCGGTTACCCCTGCTGTCAATGAACCTCACAACGATGACAATTTCCCACCAATTGACATTCCTGTTATCAGCACTACCGACGTTGGCACAAATGTCTCGCTTTCTATTCATCCAACCGCACCTACGCCCCCAGGCAATGAAGCTATAATTGATCCAGCCCTACTTGATACCGCTATCCCTGGTTTGGACACGACTCCTCTGCCACCTTTGGAGTCCCAGCACCCTCAGGCGTCATTGGACACTTCGGACTATACAGTTCCCGGTGCACGGATCTATGAAGGATCCTCAACTCAGGCCCTGGATCACGTGGTTCAATTACAGCCGAGACCAATTATGAGCGCTACCACAAACATGCTATCCATGGCTGCCACCACGACTCCCACCATCGCCGAGACCGGTGAAGAAGTACTTTCTGCGCAAGAGAAGAGACGTCGGACCATGGCCGCTAACAAACTTAAGCGTAAGCATGCTGAGGTGGAGAATGAACCAACCCCGGTTGATGGTCAACGAGCTCGCCGTGTCATCCGTCCCCCTGAGAGATTCGACCCCACTAAGACGCCTGAAGGGAAAACCAAGAAACGGAGCAACAAGGGGAAAAAGGTCAGAGGATAGTAGACATTATGTCTTAGTCTAGACCGTTTGACTTTTTGCAAAGAACTTATGGTGCTTATCATAACCATCTTATCTTATCATACACTTGACTTGGGCTTGAAAATGAAACATGTCGCATAAGTCATGGGCCCAACACAGCCACCAACCTCGACGTGCGGCAAATCCACCGGCATTCTCGGCACGGCAATTCACCTCAGTCTAGGGTATTCACGCCATATTCAGGTTGTCCAGACATATTCTACTGACTAAATGTTTTTTCTGGCAGAGAGAATAATTGCTTTCATCCATATCTACAATGGAAAACTATCCCCTTCATAAAATACCCACCAGTTACAGTTATCTCAATTTTCAAAGTCATACATGGGCCCAACACAGCCACCAACCTCTTATGGAAGCGAAATTCACTGGCATTCTCGGCACGGCAATTCACCTCCCCGACCCCACTATCATTGCCCGAAATTGCAAGTCCAACTTCCATCTTATCTTATCAAACATGTGACCATCTCCCGCACATTGTCGCAAGGTGCCTCAAAAATTAATTGAAATCATAGAATTCATCTTGAGAGCTGTAACTAAATGTACCTTCTAAAGGAAGAGCTCTGATCGCGCTCAGGGACAGCAATCAAAACATCTTAATCGCCATTGATGACGAGGGAAAGCAACTGGCATGATAAATATGGCAGTATCCCTAAAAGGAAGAGTTTTGATCGCTATTCCCGACAGTGATCAAGCAAGTTGATCGCTATGGAAAGCGACCGGCATGTAGATATGGCAATATCCCTAAAAGGAAGAGCTTTGATTGCTGTTAGGAGCAGCGATCAAGCAATTTGATTGTCATTGATGATGATGGAACCTGACCGGCATAAGTATTCCCTAAAAGGAAGAGCTTTGATCGCTGTTTGATACATCGATCAAGCATTTTGATGGCTGTGGGCAGCAGCGAGCGTGCTGAGGAACCGCTGATGGCCGAAAGGCTGTCCCGAATGGACCATATTTGGGCAAAATAGTGGCCGTAGCTGCCGGAGCAACAAGTGAGATGGTCCACTCTAAGGGCGTGCACGGCGAGTCATAACTCTAACTAAAGTAAATTGTGCACAGCCGTTCGACTCTAATTTAGAGTACTGTCGTGCACGTAAATACCGTTATCGACTCAGCCAGAAAACCCCCGCTTCGAGTTTTCTTCGTTGTCGCAGTTAAAAGGCCTGGAGGAGATGTCGCTGAGGGAGGAGGAGATGTCAGGTCGAGCAAGGATCCTGTACGGCAATAACGCTCTCCCCACTTTCTTAAACCAGTTCCCGAAGCTGCGAGCAATCACCTTCGACCAGTGCTTGGTGGAGAACCAAATCATTGACAGCAAAAGCGACGTTGCCGCTCCTATATTTCGGCTGGAGACGTTGCACCTGCAGTGGTGTGAGGATACTGTGGTATTGGACTGGCTCATTCCAGCTCTCTCATCGCTGCGAAGACTGTACTTTTTGTACCCGGCTTCCAATGCCTCAAATTTTAGTACCATTGTACTCCAGTTCATGATCACAGCTGGCGGATCATTGCAGCATCTAGAGGTGGAAGACTTGAATGATGCCTCCAATGCCGGTCAGTTGCTCCTTTCCGTCTACGGCCGCCGCGTCACTAACCCATGTATCGATTAGACTTGCGGTCGCTAATGATTGCAGTGCGGACGCACTCCACTAATCTACGCTCGCTCAGACTCATAATCACCGGATCCACATCTGAGCATTCCGCGATACAGGTGGTGGTACAGTCCCTTCTCTTTATTGATGCACATACGCATCTCCAACACCTTACCATCGTTTTCTATCAACATGATGCCCCTCTCGACGGTAGCCCATGGGATGAACTGCAAGATCTTCTACTTGGAAAGGGTTTTCCGGCATTGAGAAGCGTCGAGTTTCGTTTGTTGCTCAATTCTCCTGAAGCCATTCCCGCGTCTACTTTCGTTGCCGCCGTCCCTCGACTTGCCCAGAAGAAGATGATATCGGTATGTCATGGCTGATGACAGATTGTACCTATGGTAGTAGTCTCGTTATTCCTGAACAGTTCTTAGACGCCGACGTTGTGCATCCCGCTCACGGAAACCACGGACAAAAGGTCTTTGTAGATAATCGTGTCATTTTCCCTTCAAAGGGGTACCAGGCAGCCGTCATTGACAGTAGTAAATACAATTAGGACGATTCAAGTGATACGCAACGGATTAAATACAGTGAATGTCATCGATGGTCGGAATTAAATTTCGATGTACAATGCTGTCTTCCGAGTCGGACGTATCCACTGAAGTGAAGCTTCCCGGCCCGGTATCCGACACGAACCCTATGCCCTGCAGTGCCTGCGCTCTCGAGCTCCCTCATCCCTACTCTGCTCTGGTGGCAACATCCCCGCCTTCTCGTATGTAACCTGGCCTCTTGCAAGCGCTCTACTCGATGCCAAAGGCGACGTGATGTTGAACGTACTAAGTGTGAATGGGCCTTAGTGAGTGTGGTTCAGTCCAGTTAACTATCGATCGCCATTGGGCTCATCTCTTCACCAGAAACGCAGGTCTTGCACTCGTTCTATGCGAGTCGTGTCGCCCCTTCCGCAGTCCTCTGCTGCCTGACTCGGTCGCAGCACCTCAGTAATGTGTCGGGTTGTCAATATTGTCTTTACTCGCTGATACGTTGCATGCGAGAATTTTTTCTGATAATAGCCATTGAAACCAGAGATCGATCAGCACGTCTCGTCTCCTCATAGCTTCGCCTCGGTGGCCCCTCTCTTTCCATTCCCTCTGCCTTGGCCCTCTCCTTTTTTCATACCTCCCATTATAACCCGTCGATCGTGGCTATTCTTGATCACGTAGAGGGCTTTGGTTATGGGCTTCATACGAGGACAAGAGGTGATCAGCGACAATGGTATCTGTCGATGCCTTTCTAACTCACCTTGTCCTGATATAAAGTGCATTGACAAGCTGGCTGCCCTCTTCTTGTTTAGACTCAGCAGCATGTTGCCTTCCTATGCATCTCCCTGACCTCGGTACCTGGTTTTCTTCAGGCGTTCAAGGCTGTATGTCGCGTTGCGATATCATGTTTGCCCATTCTTTCGCTATGGCAGTTGCTGTCCATTTTGACACCCTTATATTGACCTCGATCCTCCGGAGATGCTACGTCGAGCTTAGGGGGGTCCTATTTTTGATTTTCATGGCTTTTACGCCCTTAGGGACGTGCGTTCGTTGTAGCATTCTCTCTTTTACTTATATTTGGAGGAACGGCTATCCTTACCTCCTTCGCCCCAAAACAACTTCGCGCATTTCACGTGCGCATCCCAGAGAATGCGTTGGTCGTGGACGGATTTGACTAACTTTATGGACGTGGAGTATCCTGGATGCAGTATGTCGACCATCTAGGCGGAAACATACCGTGCGATAGTACCACCTCTGCTCAACCATTACGCCTACATCTTTTTTTTCTTTTTTCTTTTCTTCCTATCCTCACGTTCTCTCTTTGCTTTTTGAGAAGCCCAATGGGTGATTCGCCAGTTCGCTTGATAACTGGCTCATGATTCGTGGACAGATGCAGTGCATATTTCTCAGCGAGCTTCTCCCTGGTCTGCGTCGTCGTTTCTTTTCCACATTTGGCATTCTCTTGTTGCTTTCGTCTTTGAGACTAGTTCGGTCCTGCCGAGTTTATTTTCTCTACATCATGGTCTCGAGTACTGAGTCGCCCCTGAGATCGGAGGGCATTGATGACTGCAACATGGAACCAAGGAACCTAGCGTCTCCCAAACCTACCAAGCATGCGCATTACGCGTGGATGGGGTATTGAGTCGCGCGCTTTGAATGACGAGTTGGGTTTGGAGGGTCATCTCAGGATGGCGAGGGAGAAAATTTTTGTTTGTTATATTCACGCCGGAGGTGGTACAGTCGATCGATATCAATGAAAGTGTGTGCGATGTGGAGATCGGGGATAGAGGGGATGTTGGTGTTGGTGTTGGTGTTATCCTTGCCCTTCGTCCTTGCCCTTTGTCGATAACCTTTATTCTTACCACAGTTCTCTTTCTATTTTCTGCATTTTTCTATGCACCTCCGTCCTCTTTCCATTCTTGACATCTCTCTCTTCCTGTTTTCCCCAGTCCATGTCCTCGAATCCTTCTCCCCCATATGCGGCAGCCTTTTCGCCCACCAAGAGCTGCCGATGTCATCATATACCAGTTATCGTCTGTCTTTTTGAGCGCACCGCGGCCACTAATTTTCTTCGTGTGACTTGTGCTCGAGGATGGCCAACTGGGTACAGTTGGTTGATTTGATGAATCAGCTCCAGGATGATTCGGGACTGATGGAGCCCATCTAATGAAATATGATAAGACCAGCTCAGATAAGCAGATAGTTCGAATATTCTTTGCCTAGCGAAGTGTATGTACCAAATGTGTACTACCCACAATAGAAGGGATCGATGGTAGAGCCAAGGGCGACAAATGATGCATGATCATTGGTATGATCACGTTGTTAAATTCCTTACCATGCTTCTGCCGTAGAGCGTTGAACAATTTCAGCTGATGAGAACACTCTAGCCAATGCCGATATAACATCAGCTCGTGCACGACTGTCTGTTTGCCCACAAAATTGCCTTTCACCAATTGCTGCCAGAATTGCTTTGCGCCATTGTCAGTCATCTGCCTACAGAGGAAGACCACCAATCATTGCGTGCATGTGCTTTAACGTGTAGAGCGCCCTCAGGCCGATATTTTCTGTACCGTATCCCTATCCGGCGAGGTCCTCGGGCTGCCCACTGTGCTCGCCAAGTTGGAGTCTACGCCTGATATGCGGACGTTTATCAAGCGTCTACATTTGCGCGAGATTCACAAGCCTTGGATCCAGCACTCCGAGATGCTGTATCGCACGTTAGACTTATTGTCTCCATACATCGTTTCCCTCCATATCTTCCAGCGGAGACGCAAGCCAGAAAACTCCCGCTTCAACTTTTCTTCGTTGTCGCAGTTGAAATACGTGGAAGAGATTTCGCTGAGGGAGGAAGAGGTGAGAGGTCGAGCAATGATCATGTACTGCAGTAATGCTCTCTCTACTTTCTTACACCAGTTCCCAAAGTCGAGTGCAATCACAACTATTGCTTGGCGAAGAACCAAACCATTGATGGCAAAAGCGACATTGCCGCTCCTGTATTTCGGCTGCAGACGTTGGACGGGTTGTGGGGATACTTTTTATTGAATTGATTTTTCTAACTAAGACGCTGTCCCAATTTATATACCATGCCGAGATTTAGTCTCCCGTAGGCAGACTTCGTAAACTACCGATATTCAGTCCGAGATTGCCATTGGCATAATTTCTTTCAAGAGACACGGATGAAAAGTCGAGCAATACCAGACCAGACTTAATCAAAGACAGCAGATTCAAGCTCTTGCGAGATTAAACTTGCTTGCTGCGCCTGGGTGGTGTGCATTTGTAAGAAAAGAGGAGGAAGTCGAGTAAGTCCCCAACGTGAATGATGGGAATCGTGCATTCACCCGGTTTTCCAGAGATGGCGCTGTAAAGAACGGAATTTGAAGCCTGAAGGAAGGATGAGTGGGTGTTAGAGATTAAAAGGAGGGGTACATGCCTGCGTTTCAAGAGCCCTCCGAACCTTTGGCGCGGCGCTGAGTAACTGAATAGTGCATATCCGGGGCGGCACTGCAAAGAAAGAGGGTTCATAGCACAGAAAAAGGTAACTAAGGAAGAAAACACACCATATAGCAGAGCGTCCACGCCGTGATTTCACCCAGAGATAGAACAGACGAAGTGGTTGAGACGACGATGAGGGCAAGTTCAAGTTGTAATAAGCCCGAGTCCACTCATTCGTTTCAAGTCCTTGATTCTATGACTATAGTATGGCTTTTGTCCACTTTTGTCTGAATTTGCTTGACTTTCAAGTTGCCCGACTTTGCTTTTACTGAGCATGCTGCATCACAATGGCATCGTGAAAACGATGAATCGTTCAGAGTGTCTCGATCGGAGAAGTTTAATGCATAGGTGGATCATATAAAACACAACCATACATACAGTACACAATATACTATACATAAAATGACGGATAAGTTCGTGAAGAGATAAGTATTGAGCGAGAAGAGTCAATCTGTATATAATCTAGTTAGCGACCATAGACGAAATTTGATTCTTGGCAAATAAATTGTCCCTCCGCTTCCTCTTCTTTGTATATTGCTGCAATATCTGTACTCAGAAAGTTATAAGTGAAAGTAAAACAGTATTTGAATTGACCTTACCATTTAGTAAGCCTGGTACTGAGCGAGAGCAGTGTAGTTCTTTGCCGTGTACAAATCGGCAATGTTCTGCGCAGCGTTCTCCCCAGCGGGGACCGCGATCGTCTTCGTCTCACCAGATGCGTCCTCGTATTTGAAATACGCAGGGGTGGAGCAGTTGGCCTTCGCATTCGATCTGGCTGCAACGACCTCCCGACGGCCTTGCGGGGAGTGGAACCAGTTCATGGTGCTCGCTCTGGCTCCTCCGCCGTTCCAGCACTTGGTGCCGGGACCGAATAAGGAGAAGAGGAAGCTTGTGCAGTCGCCATCGGTGTATCCCTGGCCCTGAGAACCGGAGGGCAAGTTTTTGAACTGGACGGAAAATCCGAACTCAGTAGGGAAGGTGCAGCATACGGCACCGCCATCAGTGCAGCCAAAGGAGGAGCCGCTGCATGAGGTGGTGTCGGCGTACGCCTCGTATTGGACGGACTGAGCGAGGGCAGATGCTGCGAGGAGAGCCGCAGAGACTGCAGAGAGCATGGTGGCGAATTTGAGCTGCATGTTGGTTAAATGCAAAGAGGTTGAGTAGAGAGCTGGTAAGCTGAAGAGTTGTTTAAGCTGGATGTGTGTTGACTCGATGTCTGCCTTTCCAACGTGATTTCCTCGTCTCTTAAATACCTTTTCGTTGTGCTATAGTAAATTTGTTGAACACTCAATCTTTCCTACTACAGGCATATGCTAAAAATATAACAATGATCTAAACATAACTTGCCGATTGATTATTTCCGATATTGCTGAGCTTCTCGTAGTGTTGTCGCCGAGGCGAGGTGAGGTGGACAACTCGAAATTTCGAGTTGAGTCGAGTTGTGCCTTGAGCCACCTCGCGAGGTCGGTAATTGCCGTGATCTTGTTTCCATCCAATAAGATGGTAACTGAGTTTGATCTCACGGCAGGTGACTGTAGATTAGGACGCTACTGTGGATTAAAGCAATGTAGACTTGATAAATACAACGACAGAGAGAGCAGATTAGTAGGTTAGGATTCCGAATGCATATTCTGAATCAATTCATTGAGTTATTCAAATTTTCCAGTGGCCACAAGCTTGTTGATAGCTAATTCCATTTGACCGTCGATCGTGTTCAAGTTTGCAATCAGATCTTTAACGAATGAAAGTTTCTCTGATCGGTACATACTCCGAGAACTTGAGGACTTGAAGAACCTCAAAAAGTACCTGTGAGACTCGGTTTCGACGGAGAGTGGAGGTCTCTTTGCTCCAGGAAAAAATCCTCTTGCATGGATCCACGGATGCTTGTGCAGGAAGTAACTGTACGTCCATTGCAATTTGCCACTCGAAACAAGTATGGATACTCATATTTTATTGGTGGGCCTGGAAATAAGGATTGGTCAATGAACTCGACAATATTCACCTGGCACTTTTTTGGGATGAGGGAACAATACCCACCGCCTCGTACCTAGCCAACTCATGCTCGACAATGGCTTTATCTTCTGCAAGTTCTTGACTGTTTGTGGCAGGTACTAGCTGTGCAGAAGTTTCTTGACAAAGCGGTGTTTGCGGGATGGTTCGTGATGGTGAAGTACGTCGTGGTTTTAAAAGGTCGAGAAATATATTCAATAACATAAAGTAGATTAGCAGGTACGAATAATGTGCAACCAGTGGAAGGAGCAATGGCTTGAACGCAACGAGACGCATTCTGGTCCGGTGCGCGGCAGCATCACGTGTGTGCTCTGATGCCACTTCGTGTCAACTTGAGGCAACTCGTTGCAGGACCTCGGTTAATCGGCTAAGAGGTCAGATATGGTCCACCCGGCGCCGATTTCGGCAATAACCGGCCTTTGGGAGGGGATCTTGGAGGCCAAATTACTTGTTTTGGAGCAAAAGGCCCGGTTCCGCTCGAAATCCCGACATTATTCCCAAAACGGGTTCACCAATGGCCCATTGTCTCGCTTTTTGTCCACCCGAGATGACCATATAAGGCAATTCTGCTATCTGACCTCTTAGCCGATTAACCGAGGTCCTCTCGTTGCCAACGAGTTGATACGAGTTGCCCTGATTTCGAGGCAAGTCGAGTTCCAACTCGAGGTCAACTCGCCTCGACGGCAACACTAGCTTCTCTCAAGGTTTTGGACATTCCATCAACATTCCGTATCCACCGTTAAGATAGCGACAAGATATAGATATATTTTGTTGTGGTTCCATCCGATCTTCTCCACAGCCTCCGTCTGATCCTACGAAAGTTCTGCAGAGCTGATGTACTGCGAACGACTTGTGCTTGAGGACCCAAGGAACAGATTTCTTTCTGCCGTCAATCGCGAACTCTGATGACCAACGTCCTTGATGAAATTCATACTATCCATGCATGCCGTCATATTATTGTAACATCTAAACCATCTTTCGGACAATCGCTGGCGAAGATATTGTCTGTCGTTAAAAATATCTCGTGCCTCGTATGATAGTAAGCCTAAATTTGGGTTGAAAAAGAGTGAAAAGGGAGAAGATTTCTCATGATTATTCAAAAATTTCGTCCAATGACTTTTGGCAGTAAAGTATTCCATTAGAACACGCGTTCGGAAGCATCGAGAGGAGAGCTCACTTCCTCGTACGCTTCTCTCAAGGCCGTCTGCTCCAAAGACTCGCCGATATCCTTCCTCCCACGCGGAAAGACTCGGAACCAGTACTTCCGCTTCGTTTCATAGATGACGACGATCTTATGTGTGTTCTGCTGGATGATGGCCATCCCCGCGCCTAACATATAGTCCATAGATGACCAAGCGCTATCTGCTACAGAGCGTGTTGAAAATTCTGATAATGACGGTTGCGGTGGCGGCTGTGGTTGCAGTGGGCGTAGAGGTGCTCGCCCAAAAGAGAAAATCGACGACAGCCGGCCAGTGTTGTTGCTTGTACTCGCCATCAAGACGCGATTTAGTATTCCCAGTTTCTTAGATCATGCGGTGTGAGTACAAGAAGTGTCACTGGAAAGAAGTTGGATGTAATGGGGTACATGACAAAAGTCGTGGGCGTCCAGGGGCGTCCGTGAATTGAGAATCAAATTGGCTGGCTACGTTACATAAGCAACTCAGGTAACTATGACTATATAGCGACCTCGCCAGCTCATCGTGATAAAATGCGGGAAAATGTAGAAGTTAAGCTACAGCATAAAAGAGAAGCCAGAGATGAAACGAAGAAGAGTCGACTACAGAATTGATACACGGAGTTTGGATGAAGGTGATAGGGTAGGCACAATGAATGTAAGGTTAGAAGGAAGGGAAATAGGTATGGGACGGGTTGTAGTGGATGAAATGGTTGTATGACGATTGGAAGCGGAAGAAGTAGAAGAATAACGTGTACTTACACGACGTACGGTACCCCAGATTCTCGCCGCCAACTTTATGCAGCCATAATGCCACTCCGAGGCCAGTCGAGCTCGAAGACGCGCGCCGCATGTATTTTGAGGTTGATTGGGACTCGACGACGGTATGATTTGGTCCAGAGCAGGGATCACTCCATGGTAAAAGAATGTTTAATTGGTACAGTATCTACTGAGGTGGCTGTTTCCCGGCCCGGTATCCGACCCAAACCCTATGCCCTGCAGTGCCTGCGCTCTCCCTCATCCCTACTCTGCTCTGGCGCCAAACATCCCGCCCTTCTCGTATGCAGCCTAGCCTTTCAAGCGCTCTACTCGATCTCAAAGGCAACGTGATGTTGAACGTACGTGTCAATGGGCCTTCGTGAGTGTGGTTCAGTCCAGTTAAGTACCGAGCGTCACTGGGCTCATCTCTTGACCGGAAACGCAGGTCTGGCACTCGTTCTATGGCAGTCGTGCCACCCCTTCTGAGGTCCTCTGCTGTCCGACTTGGTCGCAGCACCTCAGTAGTGTGTCGGATTGTCAATACTGTTTCGCTCACTGGTATGTTGCATGCGAGATTTTTTTGCACTCTAGATTCTGATACTATCCGTTGAAACCAGAGATCTATCAGCACATCTCTTTTCCTCATAGCTTCGCCTCGGTGGCCCCTCTCTTTCCATTTCCTCTGCCTTGACCCACTCCTTTTTTCGTGCCTCCCATTATAACCCGTCGACCATGCTGTTCTTGATCACGTAGAGGGCTTCGGTTATGAGCTTCATATGAGGACAAGAGGTGATCAGCGACAATGGTATCTATCGATGCCTTTCTAACTCGCCTTGTCCTGATATACAGTGCATTGACAGCTGGCTGCCCTCTTCTTTTTTAGACTCAGCAGCATGTTGCCTTCCTATGCATCTCCCTGACCTCGGTACCTGGTAATCTTCAGGCGTTCAAGGCTGTATGTCGCGTTGCGGTATCACGTTCGCCCATTTTTTCACTATGGCCGTTCTTGGTGAATTGTTGATGGCTCCTGGGTCTTGGGACCTATTATTTGCTGGTGCTGTCCATTTTGATACGCCTTGATCTTCCGGAGATGCTACGTCGAGCTTAGGCAGGGCCCTAATTTCCGATTTTACGCCCTTAAGGAGGTGCCAGGCTTACGTTCGTTCTAACATTCTTTCTTTTACTTCTATTTGGAAGGACGGCGATCCTTACCTCCTTACCTCCAAAGCAACTTCGCGCATTTCACGTGCGCATCCCAGAGAATGCGTTGGTCGTGGACGGATTTGACTAACTTTATGGACATGGAGTATCCTCGATGCGGTATGTCGACCATCTAGGCGGAAACATACCGTGCGATAGTGCCGCCTCTGCTCAACCATCACGCATACATCTTTATTTTCTTTTTTTCTTTTCTTCTTATCCTCACGTTCTCTCTTTGCCTTTTGAGAAACCCAATGGGTGATTCGCCAGTTGACTTGATAACTGGCTCATAATTCGTGGACAGATGCAGTCCATATTTCTCAGCGAGCTTCTCCCTTTGTCTGCTTCATAGTTTTTTGCATCATTCGGCATTCTCTTCTTGCCTTTTGTCTTTTAGACTGGTCATGCCGAGTTTATTTCCTGTAAATCCGTGGTCTCGAATGCTTGAGTCGCCCCTTGAGATTGCAGGGCATCGATGACTGCAATATGGACCCAAGGAACCTAGCGTCTCCCAAACCTACCAAGAAGGTGTTCCGCCAATTTTGGTATCCTCGTCTCATTTTTTCCACCTTTCTCCTGACACCGGTTTAGTACACAGTGCGAAGCTCGTCGTCCTTCGACTGCGGAGGGCCTTCGGTGTATCATGTCCTACCACGGAACATGGCAAGGGAGAATGTTAAATTCACGACGGACTGTCGATCGATATCAATGAGAGTGTGTGCGATGTGGAGACTCGGGAGGTAGAAGGGATGTTGGTGTTATCCTCGCCCTTTGTCGATACCCTTTATTCTTACCACGGTTCTCTTTCTATTTTCTGCATTTTTCTATGCACCTCCGTCCTCTTTCCAATCTTGACATCTCTCTCTTCCTGTTTTCCCCAGTCCATGTCCTCGAATCCTTCTCCCCCATATGCGGCGGCCTTTTAGCCCACCAAGAGCTGCCCATGTCATTATATACCAATTATCGTCAATTTTTTCGAGCGCACCACGGCCATTGATTTTCTCTGTGCAAATTATGCTCGAGGATGGCTAACTGGGTACAGGTTGGTTGATTTTCGGCTCTACGTACAAGGAGCGCGGGTATCCCATGTGCATACTGTGCACCCAGTCCCAATCCCAATCCTTGCCCGCTCGCGAGGAGGGAGAATTGGAGATGTATATCATGATGCAGCTAGCCATATTTTGGGCTCAGAGCTCAGAGACGCGCGGCGCGGCACGTTGGAGCCGCCACGCCGCCATGGCTATTTCGCGAGCACATTATTACTTGGTGGTTGACCTCCTGAAATTGTTCACCGCTCCACCGCAGAAGCATCTCAAGGGATTTAACAACGTAGTCGCTGACATACATCAATGATCGTGCATCACTTTTCGCCCTTGGCTCTATCATCGACCCCTTCTATTGTGGGTAGTACACATTTGGTACATACACTTCGCTAGGCAAACAATATTCGAACTATCTGCTTATCTGAGCTGGTCTCGGCATATTTCATCAGACGGGCTCCATCAATCCCGAATCATGCTTGGAGCTGATTCATCATTCAGGCGACCAACACGGAAGAGTCGAGAGGAATTCCGCATGGCAGTGTATGGTGGGTAGGTACTACACACACTTTGGTCGGGATTAATACGAAGACTGCTGACGAGAACACTCTAGCCAATGCCGATATAACATCAGCTCGTGCACGACTGTCTGTGTTGCCCACAAAATGCCCTTTCACGAATTGACGCCAGAATGGCTTTGCTCCATTCTCAGTCATCTGGCTGCAGAGGAAGACCACTAATCATTGCGTGCATGTGCTTTAACGTGTAGAGCGCTCGTTTCGCCCGCTCAGGCTGATATTTTCCGTACCATATCCCTATCCGGCAAGGTCCTCGGGCTGCCTACTGTGCTGGCCAAGTTGGAGTCTACGCCCTATATCCGAACGTTTGCCAGGCGTCTATATTTGCGCGAGATTCATAAGCCTTGGATTCAGCGCTCCGAGGTGCTGCATCACACGTTAGACTTATTGTCTCCATACATCGCTTCCCTCGATGTCCTCCAGCGGAGATGCAAGCCAGAAAAACCCCGCTTCGACTTTTCTTCGTTGTCGCAGTTGAAATGCGTAGAAGAGATTTCGCTGAGGGAGGAAGAGGTGAGAGGTCGAGCAATGATCATGTACTGCAATAATGCTCTCTCTACTTTCTTAGACCAGTTCCCAAA
The DNA here is from genome assembly GCA_015499995.1 of Flammula alnicola. Taxonomy (NCBI): domain Eukaryota; kingdom Fungi; phylum Basidiomycota; class Agaricomycetes; order Agaricales; family Strophariaceae; genus Flammula; species Flammula alnicola. The sequence continues at coordinate 184,863 of JADNRV010000095.1, read as the reverse complement.
GCCGAGCGCGATCACAACTATTGCTTAGCGAAGAACCAAACCATTGATTGCAAAAGCGACATTGCCGCCGCTCCTGTATTTCGGCTGGAGACATTGGACGGGTTGTGGGGATACTTGTTATTGAACTGATTTTTCTAACTACGACGCTGTCCCAATTTATATACGATGCCGAGATTGCCATTGGTATAATTTCTTTCAAGAGACACGGATGAAAAGTCGAGCAATACCAGAGCAGACTTCAGCAGATTCAAGCTCTTGCGAGATTAAACTTGCTTGCTGCAGGTGAAAGACTCGGTGTTGTCGTAAAGAGATGGCATAGGGAGTACGTTAACGGTTCCAGAGAACGTACTCCCAGAACCCGCGCATCCTTGAAGTCTAGAAAAGCGAATGATGAGATACATGGCACAAGCATACCCATACCCCAAAATAAGAGTACTAATACGCACTGGAAGAATGTGCACGCGAAACCTGGGCCGATTTCGACACTCTCGGCTCTGTCCAGCCAGGTACCAGGGAGGGTGTTGCATACACCCTGCACGAGGTTATCGGGAGAGAAGCTTGCCCCGGTCAAACTAACATCGTCGAAGAAAACGACAGACAGCTCGGCGAGCTCATGCTGGGGGGTGGTAGAGGGAATGATGAGTTGAATTTAACCGCGAGAGGGACATAAATGTAATCTTACGCGAGCGACGACAGCTGCCTGAGCAGAGAGCGCAGAGGCGGCGATGGCCAAAAGGAGGCTTGTGAACTTGGCGGTGAAGTGCATGGTGGTGAGACGAGATTGAGAGTTGTAAACGAGCTTGTTGGTTAGCGAGTCAATTGAGCTGCTGAAGTTCTGAAGTCAAGTCGATCCCCTTTTTATACCATTTGAAGTAGCAGGGAGGAATTTGAAAAATATATTCACCACCATACTCACGATTCTTGACGTTGACCGAGGAAAAATGGCAAATGAAATTCCCGTGACGAGTTCCATTTTAACGTCGATATGAGGATGATAAGCAGAGGCGTCCGAGAAGCTGGCTACACCTAGTAATCTGTAATGACGGTGTGGTCAGCCTACCATCCACTTTGTCTGATTTTGTACTTGAGCTTTCCATCCTGCGCGGCACCTTACACGCGCCATGCTGGCTTCAGAATGAGTACTAGTCATTTGAGAGGGCTTGCCTCGTGATTTAGTCCCTTCTACCTCATCTGTCAATTTCGTCCATTCTTCTAATTGTGTTAGAAACTTTCTGGCCAAACCTGGGTGCTAAATATAGGCACTTGTTCAAAATAGACGCCCATCAAAGACGGTCGGTCGTTGGAAGGACCGACCGATGGGAATTGGAAGGAGCTTGAAGTGACAAAGCATAGCGGAAAGGACAAACACCTTCTACCTGAAGAAGTAAAGTATATAACTATTTTCAGGTGGCTAAATCACTCGAACCTCCTCTCTGGAATGGATCGAAGGCGTAGTCCCAGGACTGAATGTGGGGAATAGGGGCGCATATTAGGAATAAAAATACCTCGGATTTCGCAATTAACCGATTAAGGTCGCAATCTTAGTTGTCGGACATCGACAAAATACGGTTTAACAGAGATTCTGAGTCTGACTTCAAAAATAGTATTTCCACATATTGAATAGGGCACATATTCGCAGACACTGGTATTATAAAAACACCAACTAGTTTGTATTGCGAGCACGGACCAACAAATCGAGCGAATACAAGGCCTATGCAAACAACTACTCATTTAAGAAATCTGCTTGTCGCAGATGAAAGATTCGATGTTACTGTAAAGAGATAGGGCGGGGAGTGAGTCAACCTGCTTGGAAAGCGTCGTCCCATTACCCTCGCATCCCTGATACCTAGAAGATCAAGTGATTAGTTACATGATATAAGAATGCCCTCATGGTATTGATACGCACACAAAGAATGTGCATGCGTAACCTGGGCCGATCACAACACTCTCGGCTCTGTCCAGCCAACAACAAGGGAGGGTGTTGCATACCCCCTGAACGAGGTTACTGGGAGAGAAGCTTGCACCTGTCAAGTTGACATTGGCGTAGAAAATGACAGACAGTTCTGCGAGCTCATTCTGGAGGATAGTGGAGCCGATAATGAGCGGAAAGCATGACAGGCAAACACAAATTGAATCTTACGCGAGCGGCGATAGTCGCCTCCTGGGCAGAGACTACAGAGGCTGCGACAATAGAAAGCAGACCGGCAAACTTGGTGGTAAAGTACATTTGTGGGATGAGATTGAGGTTTGTAAAAAGCGCTTCTTGGTCTATCGAGTCGAGTGAGCTTGAAGTCCTGAAGAGAACTTCCCCCTCTTTATCTCGTTTGAAGTAAGAAGAAGGACCCTTGAAAAATCGGGTTCTCGTGTTGATCACCATTGGCGTCGAGGCAGGAGGATTCAAATGTGTTATTCCCGCGATAGTACAGTTACGGTTCCATAATCAGAATGAGTATGAACACGCAAAGGCATCTGAGGAAGGAGACACATGATGCGCAACGTGCTAGCCTAGGCCTAGAGGGCTTCTGAGGAGCTGTGGCAGAGAAGTACCTATCATTACGGATCATCGATCAATATATCGATCAATGGCATATTAAGAGACCGCTCATGATCGTCCTGGGGTCTTGAACCCAATGCTAGCTTCGCTCAGCTTCGATGAACGCTCAGAAATGGGCGACGATTAGCCCTTCGACGTTTTCAAATATAATCCATCATGATAAATGTAACGCAACATCATTACCGGGGCGTAGGCATGTGCACCTCTGCTTCACTCCTTTCTTTGGTTCTTTCCACGTCGCCTTTCGGTTTCCGTTCCCTCCGACGTCCAATCGACATAAAATCACACTGTCACATTTCCAGACTTCACGCTTCAAGGGAATATTCCGAGGCGCTGATATTGCCTCGATGAGCCTCGAAAGGATGGAAAAAGCAAGCCAACAACCGAGGCGTACCGTTTCAGGATCATATTTACACTTACTTCTTCGAACATGGTGCAAGCCTCGGAGGTGGGAAAAAGTCGCACCCCACCGCACCAGTCAGTTCAGCAAGCCATGACCGAGAGCGAGCTCAAGGTCTAGTCCTACGTTGGCGACAACGACAATGACGGTATGGCTCGAGGGAATTTGGCGGCGTCATGATGACGGAGAAGTTGAAATGCGGGTGCTCGGATGCTGGTCGTCGCCGTACCGTCTTCGTCCCAGACCATTTCGCATTCGCCAACTGGATAAACGTCTTTCATTAATACTGTCGTACTGAATGTGAAAAGGCAAAGCCACTTCGGTAAGAAAATAAAGAACGGCCCAAACCACGGGCTAAAAGTCCGAAGAAAACCAAGGATTGAATAGTAGAGAATCCAAATTTAAATCGTTAGTTTAGAACTATCTACAAATAGACGATTGTCTAAAGAGCTTATTTACGTGGATTCTTCAGCGGGATGTGCATAATGCTGGCGTCCAATAGCGTCATATCTCAAAAACAGTTTTATTTGACTTTGAAAAATCCCTTGGAGCGATTACAATTCGATACACATCGCTTCACATATCAAGACTGATGGAACCGAGAGCTGTCTCTGTCGCTACTACCACTAGAGATTTAAAAGACCGCAATGCTCTCCCAATTAACTCTGCCACCAATAAACGGCATTAGTTCCACCCCATCAAAAAAGTTCACTCAGAGAGCTTACCCGGCAGGCGCGGTTGCACATCCAGAGCCGCCACCAAGGACCAAGCTCGCACCATTGGTGCAAGAATCGTGGCCACCACCAGAAATGTAGAACTCGATTTCACTGGGGACACCAGAATAGCTGATTGACCTCGTCGAGCCGCCTCCCAAACTGAAACATTCTCTAGACGACACTCCGAAACTCTCACCCTCAGTGCCAGTGCAGTCCGCCCCGGCGAAGCCAGTGATTGTGGCCGACATCGCCAGAGAGGCGGAAGCGAGGAGAGCGGTGGCGATGAAGACAACGTTGAATTGCATTATGGTGAGATGGCGTAGCTTCTAAATGACCGAAAAAAAGGTGGAGTGAGTTGAAGGTTATACGACAGGATAATGAACAGGAGGCTTGGAAAGAAGGGCCCGGATGCTAACCTGATCGAATGTAGGAAGAGGAGCTGAGTGAAAAGGCTCCAGAGGGACAGGTATTTATGCGTTTTCTATCGGACCTTGCCTCTGGAGTCCGGACCATTCCCTTGAACGTAAAGGTTTCCCCGTGAGCGCTCTGGAAGGTGACGTGGTTCCGAACAAGGTGCCAATATCACTGCACCAAGGACATGCACCCCGTTCTGAACTTCGTGATCCACCTGCTACGGACATTTGGTCGCGAGCTTGAAAGGCCGTTCTCAAGAGAGGGAATCAGGAAGCACCATGGTCTCAGGCTCTCCTACACGCCTACTCGATATTGAGGGAGCATTGCCTTGAATGACTTGCATTTGAGTTCATGTACAAAACGTTCTAAACTTCGTGATCCACCTACCTCCGCCATCAGAGCGAGACGATCACCACGAGAGCACCTACCGCATGTCGTAGAATTGATTCTATCAACGATTTCAACGGCCGATAGAATTGATTTTAGACTGAATTTGGCTTCATTTTATGTGAGTGGATTTTAATGTATCCTATTCTAACTCTATCATTTGCTTCAGTGAGGAGTTACTAGTTACTTGAGGCCGCATTCTATGTTATTACAGTGCATGTAGAATTTACTCGATGGCAATCCTATCATTCCAGCTTGCTACGTTCGATTTATATGATGGCGCTTTGAATAGTATCCTACAGTAATTCTACCGGGGTCCTATTGCTTCAGGGAAACGACGACTTTTAGATATTATAGTACTTTTGATACCCCCCTTTGAATGGCCACTCCGCGATACCTCCAATTCTACGTAATGAATTCATTCTCCGTGCAGTTCGTCACAAGAAGGTTATTTGCGGACCATGATATGGTGTGGCATACCTACTTATTCATCTCCGTCATCGCTCATGACGTACAGATATCATTCTCCTCTGGGCAAGTCGGGGAACGGCGGCAACGAAAGGCTCAGTAGACACGAGATTGGATTCCGAATTGACCAACAACCGAAGCTCGACGCTTCTCAATTCTGGGAAACCCGTCCCAAGTAAAAGGTCTTGCAGTTCACCCCATGGGCTACCGTCTACAGGGGCATCACTTTGATGGAACACGATGGTGAGGTGTTGGAGATGCGGATGTGCACCGATAAGGAGAAAGGATTGTACCACGACTTGTATCGCAGAATGAGATGCGGATCCGGTGATCATGAGGCTGAGTGAGCGTAGATTGGTGGCGTGCGTCCGCACTGCAGTCATTGTTGACCGTAAGTCTAAGTACTCGATAACTCGGTTAGTGAGGCGGCAGCTGTAGGGTAATGGAACAACTGACCTGCATTTGAGGCAACATGGAAGCATCTCACCTCTAGATGTTGCAATGATTCGCCGGCTGTGATCATGAACTGGGGCACAATAGTGCTCAGAACTGAGGCATTTGAGGCATGGTACGAAAAGTGAAGTCTTCGCAACGATGAGAGAGCCGGGATGAGCCACTCCAACACCAAAGTATCCCCACAACCCAGCACGTCCAACCTCTCCAGCCGAAATACAGGAGCGGCAACGTCACTTTTGCCGTCAATGGTTTGGTTCTTAACCAAGCAATAGTCAAAGGTGATTGCTCGCAGATTCGGGAACTGGTTAAAGAAAGTGGGGAGAGCATTATTGCCGTACAGGATTCCTCGACTGCCCCACTCCTCCTCCCTCAGCGAAATCTCCTCTAGGCGTGTTAACTGTGACAACGAAGGAAAGTTGAAGCGGGGTTTTCCTGGCCTGCTTCTCCGCTGGAAAATGTGGAAGGAAACGATGTATGGAGACAATATGTCTAACATGCGATGTAGCACCTCGGAATGCTGGATCCAAGGCTTGTGAATCTCCCACAAATCTAGATGCTTGGTAAGTGTCCGAATGTGAGGCGTAGATTCCAATTTGGCAAGGACAAAGGGGTCCTCGAGGTGCATCGATATGGTATGGAAAATACCAGCCTGAGCGGGTGAAACGAGCGCTCTACACGTCAAAGCACACGCATATAGCGATGGGTAGTCTCCCTCTGCAGCCAGATGACTGACAACGGCCCAAAGTAATTCTGGGGGCAATTCGTGAAAGGGCATTTTGGGGCAACGCACACAATCGTGCACTGGAGCTGTTGTTATATCGGCGAACTTGGCTAGTGCGTTCAGACTTCGTATGAAACCCTGATGTCATGATATCGATATCGATGTGTCGAAACGCTTATCAAATGGAATCATGGATTTTGAAATAACGAAATCCGCCGCCCCTTCCACAACTCTCAAGGAACGATGCATGATGGCGCTCTGTGAAATGATAACTGCTGCTGCTAATCTACCACTAGCTACGTATAGTACATACAACAAGAGACCGCGGTGTGAAATGCGAGGTGTTTCGAACGCAATAGAGGGGTTATGATGTCATAGCTATAACTGTCATCTTTGCTCTTGCTCTTTCATCATCATCACCCAAATCGACTCGACCCTCTCTCCTTTGCTCGAAATATACCATCCGGGCGGCATAGGATTTCTCTCGCCTTCTCTCTTCCTTCGCTAAACTGTCACGTTTGTCATCTTGCCATGCGATCCTACAACACTGATAATTCTTCGCTTGCCTTGGCATTCGTGCGTCCTCGCCTCTCTATTCTGTTTAGTTCATCCTCCTACTTTCCTACGTACGCTACCTCATTGGCTCGTTTCCGTTGTGGTGGTGATGTAGGTCCGTCTGACGTACTTGGGGTGTCAGTCCGAGGTACATTATACTATTGCTATTGGATGTTACTCTGGCTGGATACGTACGGAATGGATGGATGGTATTTGAGTATGGATGGTATTTGAGTCTCGCAGTTGCAAACTTTCTGTGCATGTCGGCCTCAGAGCGCTAACTAAAGGTGGCTTTGAAGTGCTTCTTTGCAATACACGCATGCGGACACGTACGTTCGGTTGCGTGCTCACTCACCATGCGAGCCCACGAAATGATGTAAAGTTTATCTACTCTAGCTGCGTACGTGGATCCACTTTGTGTCTCCTATTCCTTCGCTGTCTTCTTGCTCCCCGCCTCTTTTTATAGGCTGCTCAGTTATGGTATCCACCGCCCGCGAGATGGAATTGCTTACTGTAAGCAGACATGATTTATTATGCGTCCAAGCTGTTTCATTGATTACAGTTGGTGCGCGGCTCCGCTTACTCTCCTACTCTACCTTCAATCTCCCGTCTTCCTCTTTGCCCCTCCATCTCGGTGGATATCGTCCAATAGCCTTTTCTACCGAGAGCTGCATATCCGGCTGGGTACCCTCATATGCGGTTAGCCTCGGTCTTGTAACGCGCAGCACAATCAGTTTGCCTTGCGAGCTGCACTCGTGGGTGGATAGCTGGTGAATTGTTCATATGCTCTACATACGTGGGCGTGGACATGCGCACTCTATATCACCCTATTCTGAGATCCATACGCACACGCGCGACCTCCAGGGATAGGAGATGAGCGAGGGTGGGAGAATGATCGGAAATTTCCGAGAAAATGGGGACACGAGGTTCGTTTTTTCTTTTCCCTCATCCTCCGACTCGCACCTCGGTCATCGTCTCTTCAAGTTGTCATCGCGGCACACCGATAACGCCTGCCTCCACAGCTATCAACATGTATCAACTCTGGCAGCACTTCCCATCTACGCAGCGGATAGTAGAACCGTGGTTGCTATGCTGCGTGTGGAAAGCTCGATGTGGTTTAGGTCTGTCTTTCTGTTTATCTCTCCGTTTCCGTCCGTATAGTCGGATGCGTCGATGGATAGATTTTCGCTCGTCTGCACAAACTTCCGTCCACGGAGAGCTACACATGCGGTCATATTCAGTTAGCTGCAGTCTTCTTGAGCGCAACACACCCATTATCTTTCTGCGTGTGATCGGTGCTTGAGGGCGGCTAGTTTCATCCATGATTTTTGGGATTGGCTCTCCGTGCTTTTCAGAGCGGCGCCGCGCGTGGGTGGTGCTTGTAGCCATGAGAACGTTGAGCAGCCAACACAATGCCATTGACGTCGCCAGTTTTCTTGCCTTTTCTTCCGTCGTCGAGATAGTCTCTTTTCTACAACAAAACGCTCTCGATGACGTCTCGGTCCACGGTCATGTATCTCTCGTTTGCCACCTTGGGATATCCCTGAATGGATCCAGTGCCGAGCTCGTTGACTCTAGAGGCTGTGGAGAGTTATGTCGGCGTTTCTGTTTCAAGGCATCACTGTGGCGATGCTAATTGGCATTCTGGCCCTTAGACTCGGAGAGTCAGATATGACTCACGCTAGATCTGCCCGATTTTTTTGTGTGCGCGCCTTTTTTGTGGGCACGAGGATACACTTATGCCACGCGCTGTGGCCTGTTCCATAAACCTGAAACCAGATAAATCCAGGATAACTTCCCAGAACGGAAGGTTTGCAGCGCGACCTAGTCGCATTGAATTCTCCTCAAAAATGCGTTCCTGAAGATGCTTAGCATGTGGCCCCGTCATCCATATACAGTGCCATAATTTCCAGTGGCGAATTACCCGTTTAAAACTCTTGATTTATAAGAACGACTCCCTAAAGGTACTTGTAATGAATCCGATCACTGCACATACATATGATACAAGACTCTCTTCAGTCAGAGAAAACCTCCCGACTGCGAAGGCTCCGGCGTTTGTGGGATCCCGACTTCGAGGTGCGTGCGCTGGCCGACCGACTTTTGCTGGATGCACCAGTCCTGGCTGATTGACTCCTGCTGGACGCACCAGAGCTCGCCGACCGAATACTGCTCAACGTACTGAAGCTGGCAGACCTACTCCTGCTGGATGCGCCAGAGCTGGCTGACCGACTTTTGCTGGATGCACGAGTGCTGGCTGATTGACTCCTGCTGGACGCACCAGAGCTCGCTGACCGAATACTGCTCAACGTACTGAAGCTGGCAGACCTACTCCTGCTGGATGCGCCAGAGCTGGGCGACCGACCCCTGCTGGGTGCACTGGAGGACACACCCGAGCTGGGCGACCGACTCCTGCTGGATGCGATAGAGCTTAGCGACCGACTCCTGCTGGACGCACCAGAGCTTGGCGACCGACCCCTGCTGGATGCGCTAGAGCTTGGCGACCGACTCCTACTGGATGCAATAGAGCTCAACGATCGACTCCTGCTGGACGCACCAGAGCTGGCCGACCGACTCCTGCTGGATGCGCTAGAGCTTGGCAATCGACTCCTGCCCGATGCACCAGGGCTGGCCGACCGACTCTTCCTGGGTACACCGGGGGGCGTCCCAGTGGAGTCCCAAACCGTGTCCAAGTGCTGTGCAATCTTCTTCGGGTCAGTCGTGAAATACTAGGGGGTATGAGAACCAACAATGATGGATGAGACAGAGAGCGATGGGTCTTACCTTTTTATCAGCCGGCACGTGGAAATGCTCCCAGTCGACCAAATTGACGTGATCGTGATGTACGATGACCTAAAGCGTGGTGTTGGTACTTGAATCGGAGAATATAGCAAGGGATTTCATCTTACATTTTCCATATTTATGTCACTATTAACGACGATATCAACATTAGTACACCGCTGAAAAACAAAGGCAGAGACATACCCATGTAAAATGCCCGTGGACGAAGCAATATGTGCAGCTTTTGCTGCGACTTTGGGCTTCAATCCATTCACGAATGCCTTTCGCTGGTCGCGGGGCATATGTGCCACAATATGAGCCAACGGTGTCCCTTTTACTTCCTTCATGACCACGGCGCTGTCATCGGAGGCGATATATTGGCCAGCAGCTTTCAGACCTTGGACCTCCTTGGCCCCCACTTTTCTGGTTCTGTAGACCTTGATGACATGGCCTGGGTCGGCTTCACCGTCCCACTTGGCTGTATTCCAGGCATCAGTGATTATGTTCACTGAGAATTTAAGAGACGGCTTACTGAGGCGATGCACTGTTGACTTGTCGTGGAATGAAGTAGTTAACTCTTTGCCTAGCTCTGCGACCTTTCCATTGACGTTGCGAGTATTGGCACGACGGGCAACTGTCATGTAGTCTGACCGGAGAGGGACAGCATAGGCACCCGCTAGAGCGCTGATGGACGCCAGATAAACGACGAAGTGTTGAAGAGAGAAAAGACGGGAAATTGCCCGCATGATGTCGTCAGTGGCAGGAGAAGGATTCGGGGTTCGTGAAGTGCAAGAAGTCGCAGAGAAATATTATGGTATGTAGAAGAGTTCAACTCTAGAGGACCAGCCTGAGGAAACAAGTCGAGAGGACGAGCCTGTATTTATACGTTTTTTACAACCACATATGGTAAGGGACGTTGCAAGTCACGAATTATTGTGGGGGCAATCTTCTTCTGATTTCTGATGCGCTGACGACTTGAAAAGCTTGACACACAAAAATTGGTTTTCCGATCATATGGGTGTGTATCCGAAGCACGAAAAAGAAGGAAAAGAGAGAAAAGGGAGAAATTATCTGATTAGTATTTAAAACTTTCCTTCTACGTTTATGGACCTGCTTTCCGTCGTTTTAAATTATGATTACTTTCCCTAAAGTTGATGGAATTTGACGCCTTCCAGCCAGAGAAATCTTAAGAAAATTCCCGCCCGATGCGCGACTCCAATGTAACGATGTTTGAATAAATGCTAGAAAGTATTCCTCTCCGTTTGACCAATTTGCCGGTGGCATAAGCAATTTGCAGGACTTGGGCAGGACGTCGGACCCGACCGAGGTCGAAATATTGAAGGTAACCGGTAACCCTTGAGAGAGTGGCAGTGCGCCTGCCAGACAACAATTGGTCTGGCAGATAACATATTGGCTTGTTGATTGTCCTCCACAACATTAAAAATTTAAATCAACATATTCATGGTAGGTGAGTCTAGCTACGACCTACCTCATTTTGGGCACGGTACGATAGGTACAGAGGTGAGGAAGACGATAGCATCTTACTAACGGAATCCGCCGGCCAGATAAATGGTAGATAACAACCCACTTACTTATGTGATCGGTAAACCCAAAAACACATGTATGTACATAAACTGCCCAAACTACATCGGAACAGACAAGTAGATATGCTTGCAATTGTACATTCTTTACAAGCTTATGGCATCGAATAGGCCCGAAATTTATCAGGAGAAGACTCAAATAATAGTAAAGCAAAAACTAGTGTTGAGCTCTCACTCATGACTCATGAGTACAGCTAGCACGAAAACGTATGAATACTTGATGGATTAACTGAGTCCTATCGTCCAAATACAGTATCGTTGCCAGATATCGACGGAGTGGATGCTCGAGAGGCCGCGCCCGAACTCCCCAGCACATTTTCCGAATTGTTGTCAAGTGCCACGATGCCGAGGCGTCATTGGTGCATGCCGTCAAGACCCAATTTGCATGCCGTCAATTTGAATGACGCATTGAATGATTGATGTTGTCGTTACATCTAACCCGGAGAATCCCGTAGTCTTGGATGCCTGGGGCCTGCTCTGGGCACCCTTCCCAATTTGGGTCCCTTGAAGGGTGCTCGGTTGGTCTCGGATACCCTTCCTCTCTGTGCACCGGTGCACAGAGAGGAAGGGTATCCGAGACCAACCGAGTATAGGAAACGCGTCGAATCATTTTGGGAGCTGATTTAGGTGATCAACACGGAAGAGGAATTCCGCATGGCAGTGTATTGTGGGTAGGTAGGTACACACACTTCGGTAGGCGAAGCATCTTTTAAATTTATTTTCACATCGATATCAACATTTCAATTCAGTTGATGAGCGTTTCGACGCATCATCCATCATCCATCAGGATTCATATGTACGAAATCGGCTGACGAGAACGCACTAGCGAACGCCGATATAACATCAGCTCCAGTGTGTGTTGCCCACAAAATGCCCTTTCACCAATTGCCCCCAGAATTGCTTTGCGCCATTCTCAGTCATCTGGATTCAGAGGACGACTACCGATCGTTATGTGCATGTGCTTTAACGTGTAGAGCGTTCGTTTCACCCGCGCAAGCTGGTATTTTCCGTACCGTATCCCAATACTCCGAGGACCCCATTTTGCTGGCCAAATTGGAATCTATACCTCATATTCGGGAGTTTACCAAGCATCTACGATTGGTCGAGATTCATAGGCCTTGGATCCAGCACTCCGAGGTGCTGATTCACACGTTAGACTTATTGTCTCCGTACATCGTTTCCCTCGATATCCACCAGCGGAGACGCAAGCCAGGAAAACCCCGCTTCGAGTTTTCTTCGTTGTCGCAGTTAAAACGCCTAGAGGAGATTTCGCTGAGGGAGGAGGAGATGGGCGCTCTGCCAAGGATCATGTACGGCAATAACGCTCTCCCCGCTTTCTTAAACCAGTTCCCGAAGCTGCGAGCAATCACTTTCTACGAGTGCTTGGTGCGGAACCAAACCATTGACGGCAAAAGTGACGTTGCCGCCCCTGTATTTCGGCTGGAGAGGTTGGACTTACAGTTTTGTCGCGACACTCTGGCATTGGACTGGCTCATCCCGGCTCTCTCATCGCTGCAAACACTGCACATTTCGTACTGGGCCTCATATCCCTCAATTATCAGTACCATTGTGCCCCAGTTCATGATCACAGCTGGTGAATCATTGCAACATCTAGAAGTGAGATACTTGAATGATGCCTCTAATTCAGGTCTGATGTTCCTTTCTGCTACGGCTGCCTCCTCACTAACCAGTTATCGAGTAGATTTGCGGTCGCTAATGACTGCAGTGCGGACGCACACCACCAATCTACGCTCTCTCAGGCTCGTGATCACTGGACCCACATCTGAGCATCCCCCGATACAGGTCGTGGTACAGTCCCTTCTCATTATCGGTGCACATATGCGTCTCCAACACCTCACCATGGAGTTCTATCAATACCATGCCCCTATCGACGGTAGCCCATGGGATGAACTGCAAGACCTTCTACTTGGGACGGGTTTCCCGGCGTTGAGAAGGGTCGAGTTTCGTTTGTTGCTGAATTCTCAGGATTCCCTTCACGCGTCTGCTTTCGTTGCCGCCGTTCCTCGACTTTCCCAGAAGGGCATGATATTTGTATGTCATGGGTGATGATAGATTGTACCGAGAGTAGTAGCCTGGTCATTCCTGAAATTTCCTTGGACGCCGACGTTGTGCATCCCGCTCACGTAAACCACGGACATAGGCTCTTTGTAGGTAGTGCCCCGTAGTCAGAGTAACAACATTCATAATCCTTTTTTTATGGTATCGATAATCTTGTAGTTTTTCTCGTACAAAAATTGAACGTTTATCCCTTTGCAATTAGCAACACCTTACGAAACTCCAGATCCGCTCGGTCTTCATGGTCATGTCACTACTGATTAGATTGACCGTGTAAGTATTTAATTGGTTCTGCAAAAATACTCAGCCGCGGATCCCTATGGGCAATACCTTGCAAAGGTCAGCAACTTCTAGACACAAGTATCCAGTAGGCTTCATGGTCATGCATCGTGCATCACGACTCAGGCCGACGTTGTTGACCGCCTCGATGTCTTGATGCCCTGACCTTTGCGGTACGTATTCGACGGACGGCACGACCCAGCCTGAGGGCGATATCCGACCGTCATACCCGTGAATGGAAGAGCCGAGTGCGCTGCTGGAAATCCATCCTTGCTAGTATATCCTATTTCTTCGTCTCGTTGCAATGCGCTATCTTAGTCCGCTCATCGTCCAGGCCCCAGACGGATTCTTTGGATCCTGGGTCTCTTCGTACGGCTCACGAAATTAGTGCACATCCCATCCAATGTGTACATATGAGTATAGCTTGGTAAGGTGACATAGATATCCATGCGACGGTGCTTTTCTCATCTATCACTTGGCGATATTTCTCTTCTCGCTCATACCTCCACGTTTCCATGACTTTGGCCCTTTTGAGAAGTTCAATAGGTGACTCGCCAGTTGGCTGGATAATTCCCGCGTTCCATGGCCGGACAGCCAGCGCATATATGGCACGCAGTGAGTTTCCCTCTTTGGCAGCCTCTGTATCTCATTCGACGTTCTATAGTCATGTTTCTGCCCTTTAGACTAGTTTGGTAATGTCCGCGCCATGGTTTTATTTCTTTGCTTTATATCTCTCTACTCCCGCTTTTGAGCCCCTCTTTTGATATCAAAAGGGGTCGATGACTGGGGCACGGACCGAAGGGACCAAGCACCTCTACGAACCCATGAAGAAGAATGTATCCCTCCATGTTTATGTCCCTCCCTTCTCTCTCGCGAGCTTGACCGCCTGATCCTTATGAAAATATCTTTCTCCTCACAGCGGTTGCATGCGCTGCAGAAACCTTTTAGTCCCGCCAATGTGGAGAGTCAAATCCTACCACGGAAAGAGCTGCTATCGCGCTCCGTCGCACTACAATTCCGTAACCGTCGATACTTATACCGTTATTTTTTACTGTGGCCATACAGGAAATTACAACTCGTGCAGTGGATGGTTGTTGACATTCCTTTGTTGGGACTGTTGCTGGTGTGTGCGCGATTTGGATCTCATCCTTTAGCCGAGATTTTGGCGATTTGCGAGGCTGGGTCAGTTTACGAGCAGCAGCGACTTTGATACCTTTCATTTTTGCGGCCAGACTTGCAGTTCTTTTCAGCATACATCGCGTCCGATGACCTCGCCATCCATTTTTTTCGCTGTCATATATCTCTCGTTTTGGCGCCTTCAAGACAGGTTAGGAAATACATGTACACGCTACCCCGGCCCGGAGACACAAACCCTTGACCCAGCTTGCATACGTTTTGGTTGCCCCTTTCTCATTCCAACGTCGCACCATCCTCGTACGTAGCCATATCACATAGCCAGCGTCAAGTTCTCTACTCAAAGCCCACGCCTCGAGTCAAGGAACAGTGCTTAGCGTAGAATGGGGGTCAGTTCGATAACTTCGATTCAGTATCGATCATCGATCATCGATCATCCTTGGGCTCACCTCTTACTCAGCATCACACATGTAGCAACTGGGAATGCTTAAGCGCTCGTAATCGTGTCCTACATCAGTCATCGCCGCGACGGTCCTCTCCTGCTGATCTTGGTTTCGCTACCTCAGTGATGTTTTAGATTGTGGATATCGTTTTCAATCAGTATGTTGTGTGCGATTTTTTTAATACTCCAGTTCCCATATTACTTCGATAGGTCCGGCGGTACATTCCTTTTGCTCGTGGCTTTACTTCGCTGGGCTGCCTCATTGTATTCCTCTTCTCGCCCCTCTTGTCCTACCGCTCCGATAACACCATACACCGGATGGCGCATGCCTTTCCTGCATGCGTAGAGGGGTTTGGTTTTGAGCCTCAAGCTGAGGACAAAGGTGATCAAGAACGACAATATCTGTCGATTCCTAACTTGCTTTGTCCTGAAATTCCAATTCCAATCCCCTCTTCGTGTTCGAAGTCAGTGGCATGTTGGCCTTCTGTGCATTTCTCGGTATCTGGTGTTCTTCAGTCGCTCCACACTTTATGCCGCGTTACGGTGTAATGTTCTATTATTTTCACTGTGGCCTTTCTTCTCTGAAGTCGGCATTTGTAGCCGAATTGTGAACCTTTTCTCTTTAATTGCATCCTTTCGGGGTCCCTGCCGTCGCATTCTATGGATCTTCACTCTCCGGAGATGCCACGTCAAATTTGGGTGGAACCCAGGGCTCCGATTTTCCAATTTTTGTGGCCATTACATGCATGCTGGACTTGCGAGGCATTTCCTCTTGTTAGATGGATCATCATGGAAGTCTCGGTCTAATTTTCAGAATTACATATCGGCAGCCTCCGAGATGTTCCGTCTGTTACTTCCATTCCATAGACTCTTCGCCTTATGCTGGAGGCCCGACTATCCTCAACTTTGCATGTACCTTCATCTGTTCCACCTGCGTACCGCGCATCTCAGAGATTTTTGATCATTAAGGACGGGTTTGACCAACATTTGCAGACAGGGAGTAATGGATGCTATGCAGATGGTTTTTTTGTGCGGCGTTCTTATGTCTTTTTTATTATTATAGAGGTGCCGGCGAGTTTCCTTCAATTCTCTGATTAAGAGAATGTCGCGCTCAGATTTCCTCGGTAGATTTACGGAGATTCATCACAGGGTGAATTTAGGTGGGTATGCGAGCCCACCTCGGACGATGGATTAACTGAAGCGATGGACTCGTCGGTCATTTTGTTCCGCTCTCTTGCTTATTTGAAACTTTACGCTGGCGATCTCCTCCGCCATATCTTCCCGGTTATCTCTCGATTTGTACTATCTTCATTCCTCTACTTGTATGGCTAGGGTATGCGACTCTTTACTTCTCCAGTGGCGCTCAAGGTTGGGGGAATGAGCGTTTCCAAGATGGGGAGAGTGCTACTGATGTCTACATATCTATGAATAAGTACGGCCATCATCCATGCCCTTTCCCGTCTTACCATCTAATCCATTTTATCGGCCCTCAGCGGCCTCTGCAAAGTATTCAAACCATTCCATGTGCTATTCTACATAAATACCGAGGATTTGCGTAGCCATAGGATGTGTTATTACGCTGTAGTGACTGCACAATTTCACAATTTGGTAAATAAAATTTGTGATGGAAGGATAGTGGCCAAGAAGCCAAGACGTCATCGATTCATCCATCATCACCAGTGTATGGTCCGTGCGCAGCGATATCTTTATATGTAACCTGTGATAAGTATCTCTTACTCTTCTTCTTCCCCATGTCTCTTAGCATCCATTACGAGTACAGTGATCGATTTATACGACGCCCGTTGGCCTGGTTATATGTTGCAGCTCGATGGTGTATGTGGTCATACGGTCCCCCCCGCGACACTGACGTTGCCACTTCTTTTTATTCACTCAGGGATCCTACCTTGCCGCTACTCGCCCTCGCCTTCTAAGGCGCTCCATGGGTTAGTCTCCAGTAGGCCTGACGATTGAACTCTGTTCCTTGGACAGATTATGGCGCATATATTGCAGCGCGATTCTGTCGCTGTCCGCTTTATTGTTTCTTCGTCTCCTTTGAAATGCCCTAGGTCTGCTTACCTTTATGTCCCCTGGATCGGTGCCGGACTTTTGTTTCTTTTTATATTTTCTATATACTTCTACGGTCTCGAGGACTTTGATTTGCCTCATGATGCCGGGGCTGTCGGCGACTGGGACAGGGACGTACACCGAGAAGGCGTTTCCATTTCTGGCTCTGAATGCCTGGATGATATGATCATCCGTGGGCGTTCTGTTACAGTGTTACACAGTCATGACGGTTCCGCCGTAATTCCAAAAGTGAATCTCTTTCGACCTTCCTCACGCCGTATTGTATAACTGCAGCTCGTGCAGTGGAAGACTGCTGGCACTTTTATTTCATTCCTTTATTCGGATTTATGTGACTCGGATTAGAGTAGCCCTTTGTGGTGACGTGGCTGGGCGGGTTTCACTGGTCCAGCGGCAGGATATCGATTGTTTTCTTTTGTGTAAAGAGACTCGGCTCTTTTCAACCTTCATTGGCTCCGGCAACCCCATCCTCTTCTCTTTCTAGGTTCTCTATTTCTCGCTTTGATGGCTTGTGGATCAGTGTTGCGTACGAACGAATCCAGTTCGATGCTCATAGAACTCGGCGGCTGCGAAAGGTCATGCAGGTAGACCATGTTTCAGTTGCAGTGCTGGTTGCCATGTTCTGGTTGCATTGCAATTTATCCTTGATATTTTGTATTTTCTTCTGGCCCTTCTAAGAAATCGGCCTCGACCTTGGGACCCACGTTAGTCTGTCGGGAGTTATTATAGCTCGCCCCAGCAAAGGTTTTCAATCTTTTCAATCTTTCTGTGTTTTGTGCTTCGCTCGGCGGGTTGCTGCGGTTGTGCAAGATCAAATGGACGTAGCGAGAGATCTTTTCCTCTTCGGACACGACAGTATGTAATTGCGTTTTAAACTTCTTTTTGCTTTCACTCCGTGATCGTGAACACGTCGCTGAAATCCTTACATCTAGTGGGACTAGCTATTTGGACGGGATGTCTTTAATAACGACTAAGGACCCGGCTGGACGTTTGATGTAGCAAGCGGGACAGATTAGATTTGAACGTGGCTGTACAAATTGATGGGTACCGTGCCAGCGCACACCTTTCGCACCGCGTGATGCTGGTTTACTCGCACACGCACCTCTTGGGGGACTATTTCCGTCGCTGGGCCATTGAATATCTGCCTAGTTTCAGGTGGTAACATCGCGACCTTGTCTGTGATGGGCAGCGTACATTATAGCTACATGGTCACTGCAACTCCACTCCGTTTACTACGTATACTCATTGCTCAACATTTGAACTCTTCCTGCCTCCTCTCTCTTTGCCGATTGGCACTTCATTCGTTATCTTTGCTTCAATGCTGGCGTTTGTCCCCTTGCTGTGGATGATTGCGAAGAAGACTTCCTTGGATTGGGAACAGCTTAATGGAAAATCTATTTAAGCATTCCACGCCTATCTATCGTGTACTTGCGGCCACCATTTTTGTTGATCATCCTCGCCTTCGTAAACGCGTGCCGCTAATTGCCAGCGCAGACCTCTTACCCTCACGGCTCTTCAACCGGTCGCTGTCGAGCATAGTTTCCTCATGTTAGTCACCTGCCACTTCTTTGGACCGCATTCTAAGCTCATAGATGACGGAGAGTTGAATCTACTACGGGCCGCTGGATCTACAAAGGCGGACGACCAATATCGATCATGACGAAGACACAAACCTGCCTATTTAGCTTTTTCTTTCCCTAGTTCGATGAATCACACTTATCGCTGCTTTCACGCTCATCGACATCCAGTTTCCTTTTGCTCGTAAGTTTTTTTTGTTCGTATGAGTGGGTGTCGTAGACGGAGAACAAAGTCGACAAGGCTATTTGGCCGCAAGGTCGCCGTGCAATGGGCGCCCTCGGAGCTCTCTTCCACTTCGAAGTAGGTGTTTCTGTCATTTGTCATTCTACGCCGCGCCTCCGAGCGCGGCAGCATGTTTCATTGTTAGGAGGCAGGTGCTTGATACTTAGTAACTCGTGTGTTTACTTATTTTTATTCCCCAGACAAAGGTATATTTGAGAAAGAAACCGGTTATCGACGGAAATCTAATTGCCTATCAGAGTTCCTGACAATGCTGGCATAGAAATCACTCGTTCTATTTATAGATTAAGACTAGTCGAACAAAAAATAGACGCGCTCATGTGTACGACCCCATTCTTGTCGAAGCGTAACCACGCTTCATTGACGAGAAGAAGAAAAGTGCCTTTATACCATTTGATATCGAAGCGCGAAAAATAGAGACGGCAGACCTCCGGAATACACCTAATGTGATACCATCGATGCGTGTGGTCAGGAGACGTATACTTAGATGAGAAGCAGCAGAGAGTGACCTCTGCACGTTGTGGTATAGCATTAGCCGAAATTTCTTGGCTACGGACCGCATGACTTGGCGTTTGGACATCGCTGTAACCAATATCCACCATCGACCTTGATAACGGACCATGTGTGCGGAAATACATCGAGTAAAGTATAAAATGCTCTTGTTATTGCTAGTAAACTTTGTGAACCATACAGGTTTTGTTCGATCGACATGCGTACTGGATTCCTTCTCCTTGCAGCGTTCGTGACAGCAGTCGCAGGAAGTCCTGCTTTCCGTGACCTTCTGGTACACGAACAGCGTGACGCTATTCCTGATGGCTTCGTCAAGGCTGCCGCGGCCCCGGCCGACAACGTTCTCAACCTCCGTATCGCACTCACTCAGAGCGATCCTGCCGGTCTCGAGAAGGCTTTGTTCGATGTCAGCACTCCAGGAAGCGCGTTGTATGGCCAGCATTTGACCAAGGAAGAGGTACATCACCGTTTCCATCGGCGCTAAATTTCAAATGTCATTTGCTGATGTGTTCATGTTATAGGTCGAAGTGTTCGTGGCGCCCGCTCCGGAATCCGTTACCCTAGTCCAAGAATGGCTCTCGGCCAACAATATCACTGCCAAGACTATCTCACCTGCCGGCGATTGGCTGCAATTCTCCATTCCGACTAGCAAGGCCAACACACTACTCAACGCTGACTTCACCGTCTTCACCCACTCTCAAACGGGAAAGCAGTTCACGCGCACTCTTTCCTACTCCATCCCTGCGGCGCTGAAAGGCCACGTCGACCTTGTTCACCCCACTATCACGTTAGTTATTCATCTAATATTAGGGGAAGACAGTTAAATAATAGGCTTGATTTATAGCTTCGATAATCCTTTCGCTCATCTGCCAGTCGTTTCGACTCCTAAGGACTTGACGGCTACGAAGAGAGAGGCCGAATCGACCATCGAAAGTCGCGCCGTCCCCTCCTCATGTGGTACTGTAGTCACCCCTGCTTGTCTGCAAGCATTCTACGGCATCCCCACCACCCTTGCCACCCAAAGCTCAAACACCCTCGGAGTCTCTGGATTCATCGATCAATTCGCTAATCAGGCCGACTTGACGCTATTCCTCAAGTCCAGGCGTCCTGACCTCACCGGCGCTGCAACTACATTCGCCCTCCAAACCCTCGACGGCGGTTCCAACCCTCAGACCCCCAGCGAGGCCGGTGTTGAAGCCAACTTGGATACCCAAATGACCGTTAGCATCGCTTCGGGTGTCCCGACTACTTTCATCTCTGTGGGAAACAACTTCCAGGACGGTGCACTCGAAGGCTTCCTGGACATCATCAACTTCTTGCTCGCAGAGACCAATCCCCCGCATGTTCTCACCACTTCTTACGGCCAGAACGAGAACACCATTTCTAGCGCTCTTGCAAAGTACGTCCACGGTTATCGTTTCATTAGCCCAAGGTCGACTTATCTCCCTTTCCCATAGCCAACTTTGCAACGCATATGCGCAACTCGGTGCTCGTGGGACTTCTATCCTCTTCGCTTCTGGAGATGGTGGTGTCTCCGGCTCTCAATCCGGCCGCTGCACAACCTTCCTTCCCACCTTCCCGTCCGGATGCCCTTTCATGACCTCTGTCGGTGCTACCACAGGTACCACAGAGACCGCCGCAACATTCTCGGGTGGCGGTTTCTCCAACTTCTTCGCTCAGCCTTCATACCAAGCTTCCGCCGTGTCATCCTACCTTACTGCTCTCGGAAGCACCAACTCTGGAAAATTCAACAAAACTGGACGCGGGTTCCCCGACGTTTCTGCCCAGGGAGAGAATGTCGAGATCGTCGTTGACGGAACGGCTGGGACCGTAGCAGGAACGAGCTGCTCGAGCCCCATCTTCGCGAGCGTCATCTCCCTGTTGAACGATCGCCTCATTGCTGCAGGCAAATCACCCCTTGGATTCTTGAACCCATTCTTGTACTCCGCCGCTGGCGCCGCTGCCCTCAACGACATTACCACCGGTACGTTTTGTTTCATGCCTGGGGTGTAACACCGTAACTCATCATATATTTATTAACAGGAGACAACCCGGGATGCAACACCAATGGTTTCCCGGCCAAGGCAGGGTGGGATCCCGTCACTGGTCTCGGTACACCCAACTTCGCGAAACTCCTGACGGCAGTGGGTTTGTAAGAAGATAGATAAATTATTTAAAATACCAGTTTGGGTCACTTGTATCCTCCACCACAATCAAAAGGCTAACATGAAAGATAACATGCATTCACAATGACCAATGTATGAGAGACAAAGTTTGAATGTAGCGGGAGCGGAAGCGCAAAAACCATCTGTTATGCCTGGCAGAACGTTGAGTCATTTCCAGAGATTTGCAGAAACACACCAGGACGTGACCGGAAGCCGATGTCCAACCCCATGGTAGATATTGCATCGATAACTGAAATAAATACAATCCTAAGAATTCATCCTCGGCGATGTGTTTTAATGATAAAACCAGCTTGACATGATTGCATTGTTCTGCCAAGCAGAGATGCGTTGTGTGAGTCGGGTGCTTAATCCCACACTCAATGCCGGCCGTAGATCGCATCGAATCGAATAAAATCGTAGTGGCTGCTGTATGATGAAAAATAATTTGTCAAGATATGATATGACGCAGGAAAAATTCAACAACAAATCAGTATTATGGCAGAGGTGACTCAGTAGCCCACCGCGAGAGTCGAACTCGCAGCCTTCAGATTGAAGAAGTTTCTCGTCCGTAAAAGTCTGACGCTCTATCCGATTGAGCTAGGCGGGCATTGACGGCACTTCGACTGAGCAATAGCACAGGGATATATCACGTCGCATGAGAAAAGAAAAAGTTGTTTCTACACCAGGATAGGGGACCGTAGGGGTGAACGTACTGAGATTTTGGTACCCTAATACCTCTAGAGAATGAGGAATAGCGAGAATGACAAAATAATGCCATTCATCCGCCGTGGGTCCCGTCGACGTACGGTTACCGCAAGAGAGGAGCAGGGCAAAGGCAAATCAGGTCGAGGACGGCAAGCAATTCTAGTTGGTCTTCAAGGAAAGACTTGTATTTCTGCTGATTAGGAGACGAGCAAAGGGCGATTATGGTCATCAATGACCCTTCTCACCAGAGCCCATTTGCACATACATTCATTCTATTCGTCGAGCCGCATGCGGCATATCTTCAGGCATATCTTTCAGTGAAACACTTGTCAGTGGTGCTGTGAAACTATTTGAGACCTGTGGATTTGTTGGACCGACAAATGAGCCTGTCCGCAAGCCACACGATGTGTTGGCAGAACAAAGGCGCACGCAACACTTTGGGTCTTTTTTATGCGTGCGGACCGCGGTCATGCCGCAATGACGTCACGTGTCCCTCCACAGCTATCCTCCGGTGCGTAGAACAAAACAGCTCCAGGAACGCCGAGTAACCGAGCAGGCAAAGCCAGCGTTTCTATTTCCTGTCTGAAATTTGATTCCTCGAATGGAAAACACGACCAAGGGTTAATAAAGAAGGAAGGAAGGAAAGGAAAAAAGTGAGTGATCGGGATCTCAACCGTCCCAGGACATCTGGTCCTCAAGTCAAATTCGTCGTACTAAACTCAGTCAATCCTATCCGCGTACGCAGCACATCGCCCTAAATTTAGTGAGAAGACGGCGAAAGGAGACAGAGAGAGGACGTTAGCGCCTCCAAAACAGCACATTCCCTGTTCTCCTCACAGGCTGGCTAGGAAGATATCAGCAGCGTAGATGACGAACAAGCGCCGTGAGTGAAAATTTAGACATTTCGATAGCGGTGAAGGCACATCATACCGATGTGACACGATGAAAAATCAAAGAGACGACTAATGGTGATGGGCGGCCAAAAATTTGGCGTTGCTTTTGTCTCTCCAGTAAGTAGTGCCCTCGCAACACGATTCAGCGTGCGCCTCAGACTTTTCTATCTTGATTCTTTCAGGGCCTTATGAACACCTCGCACATTTCCATCAGTGTGGTGTGGGTCCAAACTCGAACTAGGAAAACTAAATGTTTGGCTGAATCGCTCTCGAGCCCTCTAGCCCTTTTGTAATCTCCATTTGTGACCTCCTGGGGATATCATATCATTCCGTCCACAACACCGACTGCGACTCCATTCAGCCTGCCAATGTCCTCTTCGGAGTCAGATTTGTTTATAAAATAAACGCAGTATTTAATTTTACAGAGGGAAAATGCAGAATGATAATACTGTACAAAGCTGTGAATAGGATCTGATTTCAACCCCACCATCCTCATGACCAGCCACTCTTGGCCCAGCCGCCGTTCATGATCTCCTTAGCACTTGCCCTGTCTGTGGGCTTGATCGCAAGACACGATCTCAGGAACGAAGCGGTGGGAGAGACATCTTTCTCTGGTATCTTTCCGCAT
Source organism: Flammula alnicola (assembly GCA_015499995.1). NCBI lineage: Eukaryota > Fungi > Basidiomycota > Agaricomycetes > Agaricales > Strophariaceae > Flammula > Flammula alnicola. The sequence goes on along the minus strand of JADNRV010000095.1, from coordinate 161,081 downwards.
TCAGTGAGTAGACTCTCGAGCTTCCCACGCGTCCATCTTGCCGTCGCGACCGGCGAGGAGATGTATGAATCGGAGAAAAGTGGGCGCCCTGTCAATAGAAGATATGTCTGTTGATGATGATAATAAGCCTGTAGCGAAAGCGAAAAAGTGAAACGAGACACTCACGGTGCATCCCAACATCCATACATCGGATTTGCTTTCAATCCTTCCATTTCCCTTTTGGAGCACTTCCGGGGCAAGGAAGTCCTTGCGCGCGTATGAGGTCCTGGCACCTCCTATCGGATGTGCTAGAATATCTATCGCTAAGTTTGTAAATTCGAAGATGAGCGGGATACATACTGTGTGCGAAATTGCTCAAGTAGATCGTTGCACAGTCAATATGGTCTTCCGGACAATCCCATGTGAAGCCGTGCGGGATGGGCTGAGATATGACAGAGGGGTATGTGACACCATCGCTGCCCACGATCTTCTCCGATCTCTTGGTCTTGGACTGCCAAAGTACCTTCCGAATAGCATCACCGGTTTGAACACACGAGAAGAGGAAATTATCAGCGGTAACACCTGCAAAGGAATACAAAAAATCAGTGCTAGAGTGAAATATAATACTTGATTATGCCCACCACCGTGAATGATCTTGTACTCAGCAAGTTCGGCCAGTCTTTCCGATACGTCGCCTACAACCTTTTGGACAGTATAGAGAGGCAAATACTCCCCGTTGTAGGTGTTGGTAAGGCGAAGATCCTCAACTGAAGTTCCATATACGTGAAAGACGAGACAAAGATGCCTCTTCCCTTGGGTATCGTGTTCGTAAAAGTAGCTCCGCATTTCGGGAATGCCTATTGATATGTTCTTCACAGGACCGAGGAGGATGTTGCGCTCACTGTTGCCTGTCGAGTCCTCAGTTGCGGCAACAGTCAAGATCTTGATCGCGTCGTAAGAGAGTATACTTGCTCTATTGTTGAGTGCGAGCCAGGTGGATGATCGCGGGCCCCATCCAAGCTTGCGGGCTATCGTCCATTGGCCATCCTTGAGGGTTTGGCCGAGCTGAGCTGGGAAATAGCCTACTGTTGAGTCGAGTTGTTCTTCAGGGAAGATGGACATCATAGAAGTTGGGGAGCAAGCTTGCTCCATCTCCATATTTCAACGTCTCGCGGCAACAATATTATTGTGATCTGAATGCCAGATAAAGGCTGTGTGTGAAGCTCAAGACTCCGACAGAGCTGGCTAAGTCGAGGAAGGCGGTGACAGCTGGCGCTGATTTAATACCGTCAAAATTGAGAAGCCGGGCTTAGGACATCGGACCCACAAACCAAACTCGTCGCCCAGAATGCGGGAAATCACATCCACGGATGCAGCACAGCGCAATCTAATAGAGGAAAGAGAATCAGAGTGCAATCGTGGGATAGCCAAGCCGCCCTGATACCTGTGCTGGTGACGCTGCGCTCGATTAGAAGACTCCAAATGTCAACAATGCTAGTGGCTAGCTGCGTCTGGCTCTGTGATTCTCCCTCCTTCTCTCGTGTGCTTGCAGAATTGGATGATGCGGAGTGTGGATGTCCACGCGTCCACGCCTCACACACATAGAGCCATCTTGCGGTGCTTTTCATGAATTAGCTTGCGATGGAGAAGCACTGAACAAGAGTCAGGAGCCACATAATGGCAATAGCAATATGTAGAAGCGCACCTTACTGCACATCCCTAGGTGCGACATGACATAACAAACCAATCCTCCACTAGAACAGCAAAGGTTATCTGGAAGGTAGATTAAGAGAATAGGATGAAGGACGAAATCTACCGGGATGAGGTCCATAAGCTAAGGCCACTACGATATCCATGGGACGATCGCGATTGCCTGCTGAAACCGTGAACGTAGGTGTTGCAGAACATCACGGGCAGCGAGAGGGTTTTGAACAACAGCGCGTCAATCAGCAGAGGGGACTAAGGAGACAGCCACTGCATCGCGCGACTGACCCAGTTCCCTCTGAGCAGCCTCACTGGCCTCTCACTGGCACCAGCTAGTAAGTAGGCTGTAGGTGGCTGAAAAGTCATCCGCCGTGTAGATGTCGAGCTATCGCAGAGAGGATTGAGACCCATCGATAGTAGCGAAGCACCCCATATTGATGTGCGAGGATCGTAAGTTGCAGGTACGGTGATCGAGGTGGGGGATGGTCGATGATGATAGGAGAGAGAGGGCCTGCTTTCCGAAAAGGTTCAATTGCGATTGGTTTCGAGATACATATTTAGTTGGTACAAGACGAAAAATGAAATGGATTGAGTACAGCCTCAGAAGTAAAAACGGTGTCACGTAGCAGGGGGTTTCCGCACCACTTAGTTCTACCGAATGGACCTCCGACGTCTCTCCCTCCCTGCCTACCCCAAGCGAACCCCAATCACAATGCTAACCTGATCCCATGAGAGACGAATACATCATCATCCATCACCGTATTCCGAGATTCGGACTAATGTGACTTCGTTTTGAATTTATATCGAGTGATACCTGCGAATCGGGTGTTGAAAGCGTGAAGTTGAATAGAAGCGTAAGTAAGCCCACCGTGCGCCTTAAGAAGCTCGCTGGCGACAGCCTCGCGTTCTCCCTCTTCAAATTTGCGTATCAATTCAGGATCCATCCAGGAAATGGCCTCATACAATAAAGCGAGCACAGTATGGCTTTTCTCCAACCGTCCGCATAATGCGACAAAGAGCAGCGAGCGAATCATTCTGCACTTCAGGATTCAGCGGCTTTTCCATGATGCGAGAGCCCCAGGCTACGCAGGTGGCATTATCGATCAAGTAGCCGCCCACGATGGATAATCGAGGTGGATTCTTCGGAGATGGACCCCTCGGGTATGATGTTTGAGGTTGTGCGTTAGACGGCGAGTTAGAGGTCGAAGCATGTTGAAAACGGTTGTGTTGGAAGGTTAGTTCGTATGTGTTCTAATTAGTACAACCCAAAAAATTTGTCCATGTTTTGCGTCTGCTGGCCCGAGTAAACACGCCCAATCATGTCAACGACACGGGGCTGGACTAATCCGAGCCCAAGCACGAAATTTAAATCCGGTAAATCTGAACAAAAGGAAAGCAAATGTTACAAATCTTCCACTGCGCGAGCCGTAAGTTTATACTATGAGGAGGGTCTTGGGAGTGTTCATTTGTAGAACCGCAGCAGGAAAAACGATGTTAACCCTCGAGGCTCACAGAATTGCGGTGCATCATAGAACACCGGCAACTCTTTCCATGGTACGACATGATACACCGACCGGACCCTCCGCAGTTGCATGACTACGAGCTTCGTGCAGGGCACTAAATTCTTATGAGAAGGGAAAATTGGCGAAAGAGATGAGGAGCTCAAATACGAAGAGAGAGAGGAGAGCCACATATGTGAAATATCGCCAGTGCCACGGCCGACTGACCGCACGCGATGATGTCTCCGAGGTCTTCAGAGGAAGAAATAAAGAGGGATGTACTCTTCGTCATGGTGGTGTAGAGGCCAATCGTCCCTGGTCTCTGGTCACCCGGATCAAGATCACAGTCATCAACACCCTCCGATGTCCAAAGGCTCAAAGCCACCAAGACCACGAATACAGGGACAAAAGCAAAACAAAAGCAAGGCGCCCGGGTGACTGGTAACTAAACCTGGGACGAAAAGGCAAGCAGCGCACGTCGAAAGAGACAAAGAAACAGTAAAGCGGACAAAGAGAAAAACGCGCTGAGATATATGCGCTGCATCCGTCCACGAAACATGAGCCAATCATCAAGAAAGCGAAGGAGTCACCCGTCGAGCTGCTCGAAGCGCAAAGATATTGAACTCAGAGGCATGAGTGATGGAGGAGAGCAAAGATCTGCAACTGATGGGAGGAGAGGAGGCGCCGTTAGATTCAAACTGCATGCATTCACATTGATCTAATACGGGGGTCCGTATGACCATGTGCATCATGTCTGCAAGATATAACAGTGCTGACGGGCCTCGTCTGAATCCATCCAGTGAATCGATAATAGATGCCTCAAATACGTGGGGGGGGAGAAGAGAGAAGGAAAAAAATGAAGTGGTGACGTCTCGTAGGCTACATATATACCCGCGCACGGACCATTGTCATAACGTGATGATTTGCCTTATCAGGCTCATAGTAATCATTTTTGGTTTCTGTCCTTGGAGAATATTGCTCGAAGCCGATTTGAATTAAAATACCCGGGGGCTACTATTTGATAGAACATCATATGAGATTCTTGTCGTAACAGGTCATTTGAAATAGGACAGAGATATAGACTAATTATCGTGAGACTGTCCGGCGAGAGGCGAAACTCCAAAGTGACAAAGCTCTACACAAGCGTTAGAACGTCGCTGGGCGATGAATCTGGAGGGCCTGGGGGCCGATACAAACAGAGATTAGTGGATTCCAAGGTGAGAAAAGACACAATCGTATTTATTTACCCATTAATGATTATTGCTATTTTCGAAAATGATGACATTTCGAAAAAGAAAAGTTTCAAGTTGTGTTGGCTGTTAGACCGTGAGAAGTCACATTCTGTGACGCCTCCAGTCAACCCAGCGCGTCGATTCCGTCTTTCAGAGTACATCCTCCTTCGCAATTTGATCTTACTACTGCCCACAAACCATGCCTGATTATGACACTGACCATGAAGACTCAGAAGAGGAGAATGAAGGCTGTAGGTACTGAGCTTGTGCACGAAATTGCTAACACATTAGGCTTGCAGGGGGTCCCAGCCTTTACAACAATGGCAAAGGCATCAAGATGACTCTTCTTTTCACGCCCCTCATTGCACCTCTGGAACCTGGGAAGAAGCGCAGGGCCAATGCAAAGCCACCCGTCATGACGAGGATTGATCATTTCCACGAAGATGTTCCTTTGCGCGACTTTTTGATCAAAGCCCTGACGTCCCTCAAGCGCGAGGACCTTTTTGAATGCTCATGGCTTTTTCAAGGCCAGGAACTCGATGACGCCGATTCGTTCTCTCTGTCCTATACCATTCCACGACGTGTAACTGACCAGGTTGTCGTCGTTAATGAGAAAGACTACAAGCAAATGGTAGAAGAGGCTTCAAACAAGTCTCCTTTTGAGGTGAAGCTCTATGTTGTTGAGAACAAGGTCTGTCGCTTTGATTTCTCTTGGTTCTTCACCTTATAATTCCTTGATATAGACTGGAAATGGGGACGATAATTCTGAGGAGGAGGCTGAACATGAAGAAGCGACAGGATCTCGAAAGAAACAAAAGGTACGGTACATTTTTAGGTGCATTTTGACTCATATGTATTCCCTGAACTTGTCTAGACCAGTCTACCTTCGAAAGAAGAGACTGCGCAGGCGAAAATTATACAAGAGCTCGAACGCCGTCACCGTTGTGAAGACAGGCAGTGTGGGAAGACACCCTGCTATGTTGCGGGTGCGAATGCAGAACATATTCACCTAACGCATATGCATTTACGTACCTGGGCGGCCGCAATTGTTGTATCCATGCCCTATATATATATTGTCCTCCAGTCACTAACACTGTCATTGCTTTAGGATGGGAAGATCGAAGGAGTCGACCAAGAAAACCCGCCAAATGCCAAGATGTTTGACCCGACTAATAAACACAATATAGATGATGTTGCATTGCTCGCCAAGCGTCGATTAGCACAAAACCGTGACGCTGTTGCTCCTGCCATCACTGTCAACTTTCCTGGATTTGCAGATGTTTTCCGAGCTCCGAATGCGCCTCCTCTAGCTCCAGTAAATCCTGCTACAGCTGCTCCGGCAAACTCGCCGCGCCATCGCGTTCCTCCACCGCCTATGAAATTGGACAGCTTCTGTCATCGTTACGAGCTCTCAGAGGAAATCAGAGGAAAACTTGACGCTATACAAATTGCCGGACCACATGTCCTCCGGCTTATTTCTGATACTGATCTTCGAGGCGAAGGAAGACTGTCAATTGGAGAGCTGGCCTCTGTTCGTGACGCACAGCTCCGATGGACTCACGCTCTTGCAAATCCAGCCTAGCTTACTACTCATTTACTGCCTTCATGCTGACTATCACTTGCTCTTTGCTTCGGAAATGATACCTACGGACAGTTTGTGTACAGTATCAATCATATATAACCCGTGTGTCGAAAAAATCCCCACGTCATCTCTGGTGTGATCTCTTCACAAGCTTTATACAACTCATAGTAATGGGAATTGTACGTATAGAATGAGAGCCCGCAGCGTCGAAGATGTGACTTGATGACTGAAAAAGCGAGCTCGATTGGTTGGAAGTCTGGAGAATATGGAGGTAGGTATTCGATAATACAGCCAAAGCTGTGAACCAAGGCTGTGACCTCCTCGGAGTGATGAATTCGGGCATTGTCGAGAAGAAGCACACTACGGGGCCCAGGGAAGGGAGTTGTAAGAGGGAGCTGAGATAAAGTATTAGAATTTTTACTGCTGAAGGATATAGGTTACATACCACATCATCACGGAGATATTCGAGGAATGTATCATGCTTGAACGATCCTTCAAGAACCCTTGACGCAACAATCCCTTCATCAAGAGCCAGGGCTGCGATCATAGAATACCTGCGTCGGCGAACAAAAGGGTCATGCTGTTCAACCCGCTTCCCAATAGGTGCTCTACCCCATAGCCGGGTGTATGTGCGGTCATCCTTCGAAACCTCATCAATCGGAAGGAGGTAGTTGGCAGGATATTGACCAATACGGCGGATGAAATCAGCACGTAAAAAGGGGTCCCTTTCAGCAGCGAGCTTTTGAACATGCTTGACATTGAGCCCAGCCCGTTCAAGGCTTCGATGGATAGTGGCCAAGGAGACAGACAGCGCACGGAACCGTTCCAAGCGTCGAGAATATTCGTCGAGGAAAAGAGTGGGCTTGTGGCGTGCCAGTCGTAGAAGATAGTCGCAGTCACGTCGGAGAAGCGCCCTTGGTCGGCCACGACCAATAACTTCTGCCTTGGCAACACTGCCGGTTTGTAGCTTTCGCCGACGAGCACGATAGAACGTGCGGATTGAGATCCCTGTAATCGCAGCTATATCATAGACATTATCACGGCCACGAGCGTCCAGTCGCAAAGCCGCTTCCTTGAGATCATCACTGATCTTTCTGTATACCATGTTTCACTGTTCAACATTCAGCAATTAGACGACAATGGAGCGTTGAGGATGCAACAAGGATAGAGCGCGAATTCAAGAGCCTGTGTGACATCTCGTCACCCTAGCAGCTCAAACTTAGGTCAGCACTTGAAACTTTTCTTTTTCGAAATGTCATCATTTTCGAAAATAGCAATAAATAGACATGAGCTCATCCTTTACATCTTGGAAACGCATATTACCCCCAACCCAGTGACATGCGATGACAATAATAACTCGGACGTCACCTATACGAGCAACAGAACCAAGATAATACTATAGCATGGACTGAGAGATATCCAGGAAGGCAACGCGGAGGAAGCAAGCAAATGGCATGTCATTGTACGGAACGGAACGAAAGGAGCGACGAGTCCATCGCTTCTATGCATCCCCGATCCAAGACGAGCTGAACGTGGCCCGACACTGCATTCCTCGGTCTCCCCCTGTCCCCCTACGCGAACTTTTCAATATTCAATATTTCCGTTGAGAAATTTTGAGACGGAGAAGATCAAAGGGCATCGGCTCGGAGAAAGCCTTGGAGGAGACTCACCGAGGCTTCATTCACTTTTAGAATGCTAGATGGTCGAAAGGTAATCGAATCTTGCAGTAGATAAGGCAGAAGAGGGAAACATGTGGAGGGAAGAATATAGAACGAGGACAACTCCGACATCCTCATTCGCGTTACACACCACAGAGCGCGCCCCGACCAATTCAGCATGAAAATATTATGACATCCGCCCGATAGCCAGTATAACAAACAAACTCAAGATCTGAACGTTCTGAACTCTAACCGCACGTCCTATGTAGGGAAGTCGACGCACAAATCACATCAAACCCATCATCCGAAACGCGCAAGTTAACACCCCATCCATGCACGCAGGTAGATTAGATTAAAGGAAGAAGAAAGCGAACCGTTTGAGAAGGCGCCGTAACGGTTATGCTGCGCTGAGGTCGAGAAGACTCTAAGCTGCAAGCATGGCTAGTTGCGAATACATCTCCGATTTTCCTTCCTTCTCTTCCACGCGTGCAAGGATAGGGTTGAGGGGGTATAGTGCGAACATACATGCATGATACATGCATCCATGGAGTGGATCCTTGGAAGAGGAAAGATCACGTATGTTCGAGAGACAGCCAGAGTGTTTTGTTGTAGAAAAGAAAATATCAGACATTGCGTTGGCCGCTCAACGTTCTCATCGCTACACGCAGCACACCGTCCCTCCCAAACGCGCGGAGAGCCCATCTCGAAAATGATAAATGAAGCTAGCCGCCCTCGAGCACAGTTCACACGCAGAAAGACAATGGGTGTGTCGCGCTCAAGGGGACTGGAGCTAGCTGGATATGACTGCATGTGCAGCTCTCCGTGGACGGAAGTTCGTGGGCGCGTGCATGCAGAAGAGGGAAAGCCTATCCATCGATGTGGACAAGAGGACTTCGAGTATGTGGACGGAAGGGTAAGCAGGAAGAGAGGAGAAACGGATAGAAGGAAGAACTGCAGAGGGAGTAGACGGCGCACCAAGTGGGCCCGTCAAGCAGCTTGGACGCGTCGTATAAAGCGAGCAAGACAGTACAACGAAGCCTAGGAGTATATAAGAAGAGGCCAATAAGAAACAAAGAAGAAGGAACAGAGATAACCCGTACCTAGGCCACATCGAGCAACTGAGCAATTTTCTACCCACAGCATAGCAGTCTCGTGTTCCTACGACGACATCCGCTGCGTAGATGGTGAGCGAGTGCTGCAAGAGTTGATATCTGTTGATAGCGGTAGAGGCAGGTTGTATCGATGTGCCGCGATGACGACCCGAAGAAACGATGATCGAGGTGCGAGGATGAGAAACGAACCTCACGTCCTGATTTGCTCAGATGACATAATTCTCCCTTTCCTGGACACCTGCCCACTGGCATGATCTCCTATCCCTGGAGGTCATTTCCTCTCGCGCGTGTGCGTGTGGATCTCAGAATAGGATGATATAAGATGTGGATGTCTACGCCTCACGCATGTAGAGCTGCATATGAACAACTCACCAGTTAGCCACGCACGAGTGCAGCTCGCAAGGCGAACAGATCGTGCTGCGCTCGACAATATTGAAGGTAGAATAGGAGAGTAAGGAGAGCTGTTAACCACCATCGTTGATGCAGCCTGGACGCATTATAATGTATAAAGCCAAGGGACCGGCCATCTATTGTGGGTAGGTACACACACTTCGGTAGGCGAAGAATATTCGGATTATCTGCATATCTGACCTGATCTCAATATACCTAAGCAGACGGGCTCCATCAATCCCGTCGAATCATTCTTGGAACTAATTCATCATTCAGGCGATCAACACGGAAGAGAAATTCCGCATGGTAGTGTACTGTGGGCAGGTACACACACCAATGCCGATATAACATCAGCTCCAGTGCATGACCGTCTGGCTTGCCCCCAAAATGCCCTTTCACGAATTACCCCCAGAATTGCTTTGGGCCATTCTCAGTCATCTGGCTGCAGATGACGACTACCTATCATTATGTGCATGTGCTTTAACGTGTCGAGCGCTCTTTTCACCGGCTCAGGCTGGTATTTTCCGTACCATATCCTTACACTCTGAGGACACAATTTTGCTGGCCAAATTGGAATCTATGCCTCATATTCGAACACTTGCCAAGCATCTCGATTTGTGGGAGATTAATAACCGTTGGACCCGGCGCTCCGAGGTGCTCCATCGCACGTTAGACTTATTGTCTCCATACATCGTTTCCCTCGATATCTTCCACCGGAGACGCAGGCAAGGAAAACCCCGCTTCGACTTTCCTTCGTTGTCGCGGTTAAAATGCATAGAGGAGATTTCGCTGAAGGAGGACGACGTGAAAGGTCAACCAGGCGTCATCTACGGCAATAACGGTCTCCCCACCTTCTTAAACCAGTTCCCGAAGCTGCGAGCAATCAATTTTGACGAATGCTGGGTGCGGAACCAAATCATTGACAGCAAAAGCGACGTTGCCGACCCTGTATTTCTGCTGGAGAGGTTGGACGTGCAGTGTTGTCAGGACACTTTGGTGTTGGACTGGCTCATCCCAGCTCTCTCATCGCTGCAAAGCCTGCACTTTTCGTGCTGGATCTTCGATCCCTCAACCGTCAGTACCATTGTGCGCCAGTACATGATCACAGCGGGCGAATCGTTGCAGCATCTAGAGGTGAGATCCTTGAATCATGCCTCCGACGCAGGTGAGTTCTTCCTTTCCGTCTATGGCCACCGCATCACTAACCTAGTTATCGAGTAGACTTGCGGTCGTTAATGACTGTAGTGCGGACGCACTCCACCAATCTACGCTCGCTCAGGCTCATTATCACTGAATCCGCGTCTGAGCATTCCCCGATACAGCTGATGGTACAGGCCCTCCTCATTATCGGTGCGCATATGCATCTCCAACGCCTCACCCTCGTGTTCTTTCAACATGATGCCCCTGTAGACGGTAGCCCATGGGATGAATTGCAAGATCTTCTACTTGGAACGGGTTTCCCGGCGTTGAGAAGCGTCGAGTTTCGTTTGTTGCTGGATTCTCTAGAATCCATTTCCGAGTCTGCTTTCGTTGCCGCCGTTCCTCGACTTGCCCAGAAGGGGATGATATCTGTATGTCGTGACCGATGACAGATTATACTTACATAAAGTAGTAGCTTTATTGTCCTGAAAAGTCCTTGAACGCCGACATTGTGCATCGCGCTCACGAAAACCACGGACATAAGCCGGACATATGCTCTTTAAAGTAGACAATCGTGTACTTTTTCTCTTAAAAAAGAACCCCGTTTGCAATTGGCAACACCTTAGAAACTGCAGAACTACATACCTCGGCAGATCCGCTTCGTCCTCTCATTTTCTCCTTATTTTAATGGACATTGTAAAATATATAAATGACCGTATATCAATAGTATCTAGCTTATTGATGCTGCTATTGCATGCTATAGACGCCCACATCTCTCTCCTTCTCGCGAAGGTGCATGTGTGGGATTGAATGGTGTAGAGCGTGCGTATCTGATATCCGTGCCCCACGCACATTGAGCTGCAGTTGGGAAGCGTCTTACAAATTACGAGTTAGCCATCTTTAGCGAAGCTCGCACGGGGAAAATCAATGTCCATGGTGGAGTCGAAAATAATTCTAACTGGGAATACGGCCACTATATCGATGTGCCACGATCGTAAGTTGCAGAGATGAATCACGATGGTCAATGGGGGATGATCGACCAATGATCGATGGTGATGCATTGATGAGGAGAGGGCAAGGGCCTTGCACGCATACTCTCAGCCTTGCGCTTCAGATGCCATTCTCATTCTATGAGAGCAGAAGAAGAGAGGATGGATGCAGGAGAACAGAACAGAATAGACATATGGTTATGACCCGCCCAGGATATCATAAAGAAGAAAGGAGGCATAAAAGAAAGAAATTCCAGAAGATCGAGGGCTGATTCGAACTCAGGACTATAGCACCGACGTTAAGCATGATTCTCCTTTCAAAATCATCACACACTATAAGGGACAGCCCGACTTTAACCGACGCATAAAACGCAATCGAGACTTCGACTGACTGTCGCTTGTCCCTGGCTATGAATATCATATAAGTTATAAGCAGTTCCAGATCACAACCATCCTAGGACATCCGACCACAAATCAAAACCCAACTGGGCGTCCAAAACGCGCAATTTAACACACCATCCACACGCATAGCATACCTGAGAGGTAGGACAGCTTAGACTGTTGTAAGACTCCAGATCAGTTAACTAAGCTCACGCCTGGAATGGCGCTGTGATCGAGAAGAATTTTAAGCTTCAAGAGGAAAAGCAAAAGAAAAAGGAAATCATTAAAACTCGTCGCTACACGCCCTACTGCGCACGTAGAATAAGTAGGGTAGAGCTGCAGAGAGGAGTGTGCAGATGAACATTTAACCAAGTCACACGGAGGACAATTATACCAACGGTTCGTGCGTTCGAGAAGATTTCAAGCCTCCAACACAACTGTGGACGCGGCTCAATCTGCAGCTCTTTGTGGACAGGCCATGCATGGGTGCGTAGGTGCGCATATGCATCTATTGCATGTAGGAACGTTTGAGAATTGGGTTGGGAAAGAACGCATTCGACGACGAGGGGATTTTGAACTCATGAAGCGAACAGCCGCGAATCCGCCTGCCAGCGCTCTGAATGCAAATTGGGTCCAAGACTCTACGCAGAAGACACGACTGCAAGATAGAAAGACTGTTGACCGTCCCAAGATCCGGTCGCACAAATAGCAATAGCAACGAATAGAAGCGTTCCCGGGCTTCATACGACAAGTAGTCAAGCAGCCCTAGGTACTATAAAACAGAAGGAGCGAGACTAGAAGGCAGTGTAGGAGAGTAGGACGACGCACCGCCCAGGATGGACGGATGGAGACACGTTGTATAATCCAAGGGGATCATCACGCATGCTCTTGGTGGACCACTGTGCCTGTTCGATAGATGCTGCAGGAGGCCACACCCACATGGTGAAAAGTACGAGATAGTGTAGGGGGGAGCTTATAGAAAGAGATAAGTAAGAACATGGAAAGAGGAGCCGTAGAAGGGATCGCAACTCACTGATTCATATCTTGCCCCTGTAGAACAGGATTCCACTCCTGATATCAGCTAAAGAAGCCATCGGCTTTGTTTATGACGAGTGACTGTTGAGAGCGTTGATCCATGTCGATAGTGGCGAAGGCCACCCATTCAGATATGGTACGATGGTGAGCTGAAGAGGCACTTGATGAGGGCAAAGGAAGGTGTATCGACTGATCAGTGATCGTACTACGCAGGATTTTCGCGGAAAGCTCCGGGCCACGTGATAGAGATAACCTTTTCCTTGTCAATGCACAGCCACGTTCAAATCTAATCTGCCCGGCGTAGATAATCCCAAGAAACATGATTCGACTTACTACATCATACGTCCAACCTGGTCCTTAGTACATCCCGTCCAGATAACTAGTCCGGCAAAATGTAAGGATTTCAGCGACATGTTCACGATCATGACATGAAGTCCGAAGAGGAAAAGATCCGTTACGTCCATTCGATCGTTGCGCAACCGCAGGGAGCAACTCACAAAACACGACAAGAAAGAAAAGATTGAAGAGCTTCACTGGGGGGAGCTATAATAAGCACTCACGACAGACTAACGTGGGTCACAGGTCGAGGCCGATTTCTGAGAAGGCCCAGAAGAGAACAACAATACAAAATATCGAGGATCATAAAGTTGCAATGTGGCCAGAACTTGAACATGGCAACCAGCACTGCAACAATACAGTGCTGAAACATGGTCCACCTGCATGACCCTTCGCAGCCGCCGAGGTCTATGAGCATCGAATTGGATCTTTTCGTACGCAACACCGATCCACAAGTCATCAAAGCGAGAAAGAGAGGACCTAGAAAGAGAGGAAGATGGGGTCGAAAAGAACTGGGTCGGTCTACACAAAAAGAAAACAATCAATATCCTACCGCTAACCAGTGAAACCCGCCCAGCCACATCACCACAAGGGGCTGCACTAATCCCGCCCGAAGTATGAAATCCCAATCGCATAACTCCGAATAAAGGGATGAAATAAAATGCCAATAGTCTTCCACTGCACGAGCTGCAGTTATACGGCGTGAGGAAGGTCGAAAGAAATGTACTCGAGTACACTGCGGCTTGCTGAAGAAGGAAGGCTAGCAATGTTTTCGCGTTGGAAATGAGACACCTCTCCGACCTTCCTCAGTTACGGGACCATGAGCTTCGTGCAGGGCACTAAACGATCATCAGGAGGAAAAATGGTAGAGTATGATGAAGATGCTATCGCCTGCGCCATGACTGTGTGGTACTGTAGAAGAATGACCACGGGCGATTAGATCTTCCAGGCATTCAGAGGCAGAAACAGAAGCGCCTTCTCCGTGTAGGTCCCTGTCCCAGTCGTCGACAAAATTTGTCCATGTTTTGGGTCTGCTGGTCCGAGTAAACCCGCCTAGCCATGTCAACGACATCGGGCTGGACTAATCCTAGCCCAAGCACGAAATTTAAATCCGGTAAATCTGAACAAAGGTTACAAATCTTCCACTGCACGAGCTGTAAGTCTACAATATGAGGAGGGTCTAGGGGGGGTTCACCTCTAGAACCACAGCAGGAAAAAAAGAGGTTAATACTCGAGGATCACAGAATTGCGGTGCACCATAGAACACCAGCAACTCTTTCCATGGTACGACATGATACACCGACCGGACCCTCCGCAGTTGCGTGACTACGAGCTTCGTGCAGGGCACTAAATCCTCGTGAGAAGGGAAAATTGGTGAAAGAGATGAGGAGCTCAAACACGAAGAGAGAGAGAGAGGAGAGCTACGTGTGTGTGAAATATCGCCAGCACCACGACTGACTGACCGCACGCGATGATGTCTCCGAGATCTTCAGAGGAAGAAATATAGAGAGATGGACTCATCTTCACGGTTCTGTAGAGGCCAATCGTCTCTGGTCCCTGGTTCCCCGGATCCAGATCACAGTCATCGACACCCTCCGATGTCCAAAGGCTCAAAGCCACCAAGAGCATGAATGCACGGACAAAACAAAACAAAACAAGATGCCCGGGTAACTAGTAACTGAACCTAGGACGAAAAGGCAAGCAGAGCATGTTGAAAGAGACAAAGAAACAGTAAAGCGGACAAAGAAAAAAAGGCATTGAGATATATGCGCTGCATCTGTCCACGAAAGAGACAACTGAGAGTGTGTTGTTGTAAAAAAGAGACCAGCGCGACGATGGAAGAAAAGAAAAGAAACCTGGCGACGTCAAAGACATTGCGTTGGCCGCTCAACGTTCTCGTCGCTGCACGCAGCAAGCATGCACGGCATCGCTCCCAAAAGCACGGAGAGCCCATGACACATATCGTGTCCGAAGCTAGCCGCCCTCGAGCACAGTTCACAGAAAGACAATGGGTGTGTTGCGCTCAAGGGGACTGGAGCTAGCTGGATATGACTGCATGTGCAGCTCTCCGTGATGGAAGTTCATGCATGTGCGCATGCAGAAGAGGGAAAGCCCATGCATCGATGCGGACAAGAGGACTTGGAGTATATGAATGGAGGGTAAACAGGAAGAGAGGAGAAACGGAGATAAGCAAGAACTGTAGAGGGAGTAGACGGCGCACCAAGTGGGCTTGTCAAGCAGCTTTGACTTGTCGTATAAAGCGAGCAAGACAGTACAACGAAGCTTAAGAGTCTATGAGAAACGGTGAGCAAGAAGAAGGAATACTGAGCAATTTTTCTACCCACAGCATGGCAGCATCATGTTCCTACAACGACATCCGCTGCGCAGATGGGGAGCGAGGGCTGCGAGAGTTGACACTTATTGGTAGCGGTGGAGACCACATCGATGTGCCACGATGACGACCTGAACAGAGGAGGTGCGAGGAGGAGGGACAAGGAAAAAAGAACCTCGCGTCCTGATTTTCTCGGACAATTCCGATGACAGTGATGGCATCATAATTCTCCCTTTCCTGGACACCTTTCCACCCTCGCCCAATCTCCTATCCCTGAAGGTCATTTCCTCTCGCGCATGTGCATGGATCTCAGAATGGGATGATATAGAGTGTCCATATCCACGCCCCACCCACGCAGAGCTGCATATGACGCTCGAGAAGACCGAAGCTAACAGCGTACGCAGTCGGATGTGCAGCTCTCGGTAGAAAAGGCAATTGGAGTATATACACCGAGATGGAGGGGAAAAGAGGAAGAGGGAAGATTGACGGTAGAGTAGGAGAGTAAGCAGAGCTACACCAACCGCAATCAATGAAGCAGCTTGGACGCATTATAGTGTATAAAGCCAAGGGAGACCACTGCGACAATTATGCCTGCTTAAAGTACGCGATGCGACCTCGCGGGCAGGATGGATGCCACAACTGAGCAGCCTATAAAAAGAGGCGGGGAGTAAGAACAGCGAGAGGAGACACAAAGAGGATCCATACACCGAGCTATCAAGGATAATACCTTCAGACACAGAGCAGCCCACGTACGCGCATAAGTAGAGTTGATCTGTGGAAGACAAATTTCACATAAGTTCGCAAGCTCGCGTCGTGAGTGAGCACGCGAAGCCCATGTCCAACTATGTATGTGGCTGTATCCGCAGCTCTACTCGTGTGGAGAGGCTGAACGTGTGTGCGCATGCGTGTATTGCAGGGAAGAACACCTTCAGTCAGCGTTGTGAGCCCCACCGTGCGCAGAAAATGCAACTGCGAGCCCCAAATGTCATCCATCCATCCATCCTGTACCGTTATCCAGTCACAGCAACACGCAATAGCAATAATAGGATAGTGTACCTCGGATTGACACCCCAAGTACGTCAGACCGACCTACATAATCACCACACAACGGAAATTAGCCAATGGGGTGGTGTATGTAGCAGAGTAGGATGATGAACTGACCGGGATAGAGAGGCAGGGACGCATGAATGCCAAGGCAAGCGACATGCGTGCAGAGCATCAGTGTTGCAGTATCGCATGGCAAGATGACAACGTGACAGTTTAGCGTACGAAATGATAGGAAGAGGGAAGTAACGAGACGGCGAGGAGTCCCAGTTCCCGCAGCTGGGACACCGCCCGCAGGGTAGATTTTAAAGGAGAGAGGGTTGAGTCGATTGAGGGGTGATGATGATGATGACGAGAGAGCAAGAGAAAAGATTGACATTACAACATCATATATATCCGACCCTCTATCGTGTTCGAAACGCCTCGCATTTCACACCGCGGGTTGTTCTTGTATGCATTATACATGTGTATTTGCACTATTGATATGTAAAAATGGGGTTTTCTGGACTTACCAAAACTCTGATCAAGTCAGTCGGTACTAAGTTCGCCTACCGAAGTCTGTGTACCTACCCACAATACTAGACTCCCATGCAGAATTCCTCCAACAGCGAAGAGGAATTCCGCACGGCAGTGTACTGTGGGCAGGGACACACACCGGTAGGCGAAGAATATTCGGACTACAGTCGAACATCTCTTGACCCATACCCCTCTGTGGACGACCCACGCTATGTGTTATGAGGCCTTGAGGGGTTATGCCATACGGGTTGTCAGAGGTATGGGTTATGAGGCGTTCGAATGTATCTTCATATCTGACCCGATCTCAGTGCGCCTGAGTGGACGGCCTCCATCAGTCCCGTCGAATCATTCTTGGAGCTGATTCATCGTTCAGGGCCCAGGCGATATCGATCAACACGGAAGAGGAATTCCGCATGGCAGTGTATTGTGGGTAGGTACACACACCAATGCCGATATAACATTAGCTCCAGTGCACGACTGTTTATGTTGCCCCCAAAATGCCCTTTCACCAATTGCCCCCAGAATTGCTTTGGGCCATTCTCAGTCATCTGGATTCAGAGAAAGAGTACCAATCGTTATATGCATGTGCTTTAACGTGTCGAGCGCTCTTTTCACCGGCTCAGGCTGGTATTTTCCGTACCATATCCTTACACTCCGAGGACCCCGTTTTGCTGGCCAAATTGGAATCACTGCCCCATATTCGAGCGTTCGCCAAGCAGTTATATTTGCGCGAGATTAATCACCGTTGGACCCGGCGCTCCGAGGTGCTCCATCGCACGTTAGACTTATTGTCTCCATACATCATTTCCCTCGATATCTTCCACCGGAGACGCAGGCAAGGAAAACCCCGCTTCGACTTTCCTTCGTTGTCGCGGTTGAAACGCATAGAGGAGATTTCGCTGAAGGAGGACGACGTGAAAGGTCAACCAGGCGTCATCTACGGCAATAACGGTCTCCCCACCTTCTTAAACCAGTTCCCGAAGCTGCGAGCAATCAATTTTGACGAATGCTGGGTGCGGAACCAAATCATTGACAGCGAAAGCGACGTTGCCGCCCCTGTATTTCGGCTGGAGAGGTTGGAAGTGCGGTGTTGTCTGGACACTTTGGTGTTAGACTGGCTCATCCCAGCTCTCTCATCCCTGCAAAGACTACACTTTTCGTGCTGGGTCTTAGATCCCTCAATTATCAGTATCATTGTGCCCCAGTTCATGATCACAGCTGGCGAATCATTGCAGCATCTAGAAATGAGAGACTTGGATCATGCGTCCAATGCAGGTAGGTTCTTCCTTTCTATCTACGGCCACCACATCACTAACACAGTTAACGAGTAGACTTGCGGTCGCTAATGACTGCAGTGCGGACGCATACCACCAATCTACGCTCTCTCAGGCTCGTGATCACTGGACCCACATCTGAGCATCCCCCGATACAGGTGGTGATACAGTCCCTTCTCCTTATCGGTGCACATATGCATCTCCAACACCTCACCATCGAGTTCTATCAACATCACGTCCCCGTAGACGGTAGCCCATGGGATGAATTGCAAGACCTTCTGCTTGGGACGGGTTTTCCAGCATTGAGACGTGTCGAGTTTCGTTTGTTGCTGTTTTCTCCGCAAACCATTCCCATGTCTATTGAGCCTTTTGTTGCCGCTGTTCCTCGACTTGCCCAGAAGAGGATGATATCTGTATATCATGGCCGATGATGTATTGTACCTAGAGTAGTAGCCTCATTGTTCCTTGCGTCCCACTCACGAAAACCAAGGCCATAAGCTCTTTATACATACTCGTATTTTTTTCCGTAAAAAAGTTGAATATTTATCCCTTTTGCAATTGCCAACACCTTATGAAACTCCAGATCCGCTCGGCCTTGTCTCTTTCTCTTTATTTTAGTGATCGTTATAGAATACATAAATTAGAGAAAAGACGTCCTCAACGATAGTTATGACGTCATAATCCAACTCTCTATCGTGTTCGAAACACCTCACATTTCGCACCGCGGCCTGTTCTTGTATGCGTGTGCATTCACATTGTTGGTACATAGGTACCATGTGCCGGGTCTGAATCAGAGGCCAGAATCGAAATCACAATGACCGTCAAATAGTCTAGGAGAGGAGAGATAAAAAGGGGGATGCATCATCTATCGGGACTTACGAATACTCCGATTAAATCGGTCAGTAAAGGTTGAAGCTTGGTTGAAGCAGATACAAAAGAGGGCAGAATAGAAGTTAACAGAAGTACGATTGTGACCGGCGTAGGATATATGTATATAACAAAACAGAAAGAGGACAAAGGACGCGGTAAAGCGACACCCCAACCAAATCTGACAGGACACTCGAAAGACTACCACTCTCTGTCCGTGTCCCGCTGTTAGCATGACAAATAAAGAACATCCGGAAACCCATCTAAACCCATCCACGGAGACAGCACAGCATAGCTTAAAGAAAGGAAAATCGAACTACACTCAGAAGGTAGCCAAGGCGCGGTGATAGCTGTGCTGCGTGGCGGCGTTCGAGGAGAATAACCCAAGCTTCACGCTGAAGGCTATCTGCGACGAGATCTCCACCCCTCCCTCCTTCTCTCGTGTGCGTGAATGGAGAGTGTGCATATATGCAGGTATGTACATCCATACAGCACACCCCACATCGCAATTCGAGCTAGGGTTCTGCTTTTCAGAGGGATTTCGAAATGATAAGAGAGGAAAAGAAAAGAACACGTTGAAGACGAAAGGTTGGCTGCTCGACTGAGCGCTCCACGCCGATGAATACACGTAGAGCTACACATAATTGCCCAATCCGAACAGCTAGCCATTTCCAAGGGCTGTTCGCACTTCAAAAACAGCCTTGGTACACTCGAGAACACCGAGGCTAGCTGGGGCTGCATGTATAGCTCTCCATGGATGACAGTTCGCGCGTGTGCGGAGGATGGAAGAGGAATCCGATGGAGACGGAGGAGAAAAAAGGAAGCAGGAAAACAGGAGGGCAAGATAGAAAGTGGGACGTAGGAATGGGAGAATTGGATGGCGCACCAAGTGGAATGGGGTGTGGCTCGGACGCTTCAAAGCCCCATCGGTATTGATGTGACAATCACACCCGCTGAACGTATACAGAGCGGAGGATTTCGCCAGTATCATGATAACGCGACAAAGTAACGGGGGAAGGAGCAAAGAGAAGGTTGTTGTGAGAAGAGCAAGAAGAGTCGCAGAGAAGACACATACCTGGTCCAGCGATTGAGTATCTTGCCAGCATGCGCAGACCTATAGAACAAAGCAGTCCCCACTCGTCGATTTGGTCAGTAGTGGGTGCATTTCAATACAGAACGAACCCTATTTCCTTGAGGTCTTCATCCAGGTAACATCGCTTAGAGGGAGCAAGACACGGAACTCGACAAGCAGTTAACGAGGCACAGCTGGGCTGTGCGACGCTCGACGAGCCTTGAAACCGGTGGCTACTTTGCAATGCCTCTCCCTCTGGCGCGTGTGTGCACAGATAAGACTGGATTGGACGGTGTAGCGTGTGCCTATCCACGCCCAACGCAGAGTTGCACGAGCACCATCTGTGTTAGTTAGCCATGCACGAGCAGCATTTCGACAGAGAAAACTGATGGCCGTGGTGCGTTCGGGAAGATCAAGTCTACCTGCTACATGGCTGCATGCGCAGCTCTCCGTGGACAACAGGTTCGGAGGGGCAAAGGGTGGGAGAAGAGGGTAGAAAAGCAGAGTAGGAAAACGCACCGCACAAAGTTGAATTGACTGGATGATGGGTCGCCACGAGCGTTGATGCGAAGACTGTGTCTGGTGAAACATAAGCGCTGCAGGAGCTCGCGAACAGGCTTGCTGATAGCGAGACAGTTTAGCAGAGGAAACGATGATAAAGAGAGACACGACAATAGCGGGCAAAGGCCGGCCAACCGGCCATACCGATACCAGAAGAGACGATCATTGGGAGAAAACATATTCCCGGAAAACTCCGATGACAGCGATTAGTGCAGGCGTTGTCCTTGGCCATTGCTCGCTTCTCTTTCTTTCTCTTTCTTCCTCCCTTGTCACCTATTGACCTTGGTCGTAATTTCAACTCAAATGATCAGATAGAAACCGGAATGACTTAGTCTGACATAAAAGAGCAGTCCTCATGTGAGATGTGTCAATAAGAGGGGCTTATGCATATAGGGATGCCTGACATCGAGAAGGAGGCAATCATACGAACAGGTTATTTGCATATAAACAAAGCTATCAGTTACAAGCGGTGAGAGTCGTAGTACGTTCAACGATCGGGCGACATATTCAAGATGTGGATGCCGGAGTCTCGACAAATTCACTACTGGTTAGACCACGCAACTCCGGTGAACGTCTGAGTCGACGCCGGCTCCATGTTAAGTGTTTCCAATTCACTTTCGAGTGCTGGAATCCGGTGTGTAAGATTACTCTCTTGATGAAATCAGCAAAGTACACTTACGGATGAACTGAACCAGGTATACAATAGCGAGCATCGTGATGTCAAAACATAGCTTTGCATGAGGGGGAAGCGGGAGTGACATACATAAGCAGTGAAATCCGTGCCGGTCCAGTCATCTTGATAGAAAACGATGCGATCGTCGTTGTAGTTTGCATATATTCCGTTTCCCACTTGACCGATGTTCTTGAAGTAGAGGTTGCCGGTGACGGCTGTAGCCTGCATTTAACCCCCGTCAAAGAGACAGAAAACGTGAAATACGCACTGAAACCCTTGTGATTGAGGACACCAGAAGGGGCAGTCCATACGCCGACCTTGCCAATGGCATCAGCGTAGATAGTGATTGTCTGGTTTGCGCTCTCCTTTTCGACTGTGGCGATGCTGGAGCCGAGTATAAGTTTGGGCCAGCTGCCCGTGCTGGAGTAGTTGGCCATGCTTGCCCCAGCTACCGCCCCGGTCTGTGTGATGTGTCAAGATCATTTCAAGAAAGCTGGTGCGCGAGGGAGCACACACCGAGTCCTCAGCCAGGAACTAATCGAAGGAAAAAAGAATAGAATTAGCAGCGACGTGGACAATTGGAGATAAAATAATACCTTAGCATAGCAATCGGTGTCCGAATCGCGGCGGTACTCGACGGTGCAGTAGGTCTTGTCACCTACAACAGAGGTCAAGACCGTGTAATGGTGCGTGACGGGCGTCCCATCGTGCTTCGTCATCTTGAAGTCGTCTATCGCATTGTAGAAGAGGATACCCTCGGGATCTGTGTGACGAAAACAGCAAGAGCACAATGAGCCAAAATTTCGAACGGCATTGGATCTGGGAAGACACGCCTTTTCCGATGTAGAGACCGTCGGTGAACTCCAAGGCAATGGTGGGGACCTCAACGCGGAGGGCTTTGTTGTGGCCGTTATTGAAAAACAGCGCGGCTGCAGCGACGGCCTCGTCAAATTCGGATTTCAAAGAGGTGAATGGGTCGGACATGTTCGAAGAGTGTTCTTGGAATGTGCAAGTGTGTGTTGGCGAGTGTTAATGAGTCGACAGTGCTTTCGAGCAACAAGTATTTATACGTCTCAGGCTTGTAGCGGCTGGTATTAGACGATGTGGTTATAAATTAATAAGGCTACATAAAATCTATATGGTAGAAAGCATTCGGTTCGCCACCACCTGCCCTCGCCGATGGGACGCCTTCCTTTGACCCCATGCAGCCCGCGGGGAATCACTGGATCAGCTGCTCCCCAGATCATCATTACCTTGAGGTTCCAACATCAGGGATGGTTCTATCTTTTTCACGTTTCTGATTGTTCTTTCTCTGCTGGCGAGAAATTTCTACACCTGCGGGACCTAGACGAGTCCGGAACTGTTGCTGTCTGCATTTGATTTCTTCGGGGAATTTATCTCTACTATCAGGGTTCCACCTCGCCAATGCAGCCTGAGGCTTCAAATAATTCATGTTTCCTACATCCAGAATAGGATGAGCCCCCGCATCCCCACGCATTCTTGAATTGAGCTTTCAACAGAAGCGATTCTTTGATGACCCTATCGAACGACGGAGCGTGGTTCTGACCCAAGTGCACTGTGATGGTAGAAGGTTGAATTTGCCGCATGTACGCCCACCGCAAGCCCACAAACGTAATAGAGGTAGAACTTCCCCAAAGCTTATGCCAAACAACGGACACTTACCGTCGTTTGAAAGGGTGAATTGAAGTCATTCAAGCACCAGAGCACAACTATTCCAGAAATATGGATTCTGAGAAGGAACGAGGCTCATCGGAATTGGATTTAAGCCGATACTTCTGCAGTCTCTTGCATCGCATCGCATCTCAAATGATGAGCAGAGCCCTTCTGGTTTTGATAACTGTGCTCAGAATCCTCATCTTTCTCTTTTCGAAGGCCAACAACCTCAAGGTAACGACAATCTGAGGAGCAGCTGATCCAGTGCTCTCGCCAGCTCGCTAGCAGAGAAAGAAGGGCAAGGAGAAAAAGCAGTGTGCGGTGAGTGAGGTGAGTGCGAGTGCGTGCACTCACTTACACTCACTCTCACGCACCTCAATCTCTTCCGCACTCACCTCACTCACTCACACGCACTCACTTTCTATCACTTATAGGACTGCGCACTTGTATAGAGTGCGAGCTGAGTGCTGAGTACTGAGATGTAGCATGTCAGGTAATAATCGGCCCTCAATGAATGAATTATGCACGCTTGCACGAAGTAGCAATATCTAGATTGTATTTTACCTAAGTTTAGCCACTTTTTGGGAAAATTAACACAGGCATTTGCTAGTGGCGCAAGAGTGGCTTTGGGCAGGGTACTGTGTGGAGGAGATGAATAACGCGCTCGTGGAAACAGCACACAAAAGCCCAAATTCCCACGTGATGCCGGTGATGCCGCTCGCACATCCACCCGACGGTCGTCTAGATTACCACAAGTCGTACAAACATTTACCTACTCCAAAACACCCGGGAACCCTCTTTGATATATCCTTTCCCTTCTCCAATGATACCCGTACTCTCACCGTTTCTCTTCATTTCACAGGAACATTAATTCCTACACACCTGACGTGGGAACCTCGGCATTGTGCACATCGACGAACTCAATGCTACGCTAAAGGCGTGCCATTGCTCACTACACCGCAGAAAAACATCATATGCCTTCATTTATATCCGTTATTCCTCAGTCAATTACCCCATTTTATTCAGACTTACATCTTCGACAGTACGAGTCTATGAGAACATCAAGCAAAGCAGATTGCCTCTATCAAGCCGCCAAAAGAATTCAGAGTACTTACAAATAGTTTTTATGTTTAATGTAGTACCTATAGAATTTATTCTACCTAATTTTTAAGAGGGAGGGTGCATGTTGCCGTTTTTGCGCGAGGTTTTTGTGTGCCAGGTGCCGTGGGAACATGCGTGACCAGGTGCATTCCTGTGGAAATGACCGACTTCGTACTGAAATTACACTCTTCTACATCCACCAATAGCATTAGGATTTAAATAGATTATGTCTTAATGTATCATATATCCCAGGGAAATTACAAAAAAATGAAATTGGTGCGAAGTTATGACATGAATTAGCATGACACAAAAGTCGTGCGCACTTACACGTGATCCGTAGGCGCTCAACGGGCGCTTGCACACGCACTCACAACAGTATGCGACACTTACATCTGCACTCACTCTGCACTCACCTGAGCCACTCACCCTCACGCACCCTCACTGACCTTCACTCACTCACACGCACTTGCCCATACTTGCACGCATTCACACACTCACTTGCACGCACTCACACTCACTTGCACTCACTTGCACGCACTCGCGCTAACATGCACTCACTTTCACGCACTTGCATGCACTTGCACGCACTTGCACTTTGGCCACACTCACTTGCACTCACATAACACGCACTTGTTCGGACATCAGTGGACTTTACACTCATGCACATTTGATCGACACTTACTTGCACGCACTTCCCTCGGCCTGCGGAGACTCCACTCACTTGCATATTTGGCCCCACTTGCGGTATCCTACATTTATGTGATATTTTCTGGGATATACTAGTACGTTCGAGGTGTAAGAATCTCCCAGAACCTTCGTGATTCAATGCACGCTTTCGATTCCATTTGGAAAGTGATCATAATCGAGGGTGACTTTGTATCCATGTCCATATTTCAATTTTCTGTGCGCACCTTCTGAGTCTGCAACTCTTTCACCTCTACATTGATAGCGTCAACACCTCTTAACCTCAAGAAACTTTGTTGACATCGAGTTGGAGGTGAGTGTGGCGGCCAAAATCTTGATACATTGAGTCTCTAACCAAGTCTATCGAACTTTCAGTATGGACCAGATTATATCCGGAATCCATCTCCGCCCGCACGTAAGAGGAAGACACCTCCAAAACCTCGCCCAATTGTAAGGCAAAGGGAGTAGAGCGGCAGCTAGAGCATTCGCAATTGGGGCGCACGCTGCTGGCAGCTGCACCATACAAATTTTTGATTAAGTATATCCATGTATAATGATCGCTGTTCGAGAATCTATACAGAGTCTACATGAATACTCTTCTGTCGTCTCAGTGTCCTATTGTCATGTACAATTCGTTTCATTTCAAGACAATCGTCGTTAGCAGGCTGCGCCCACGCCCAACCAGGGCACTGAGTATCAGGACTCAGAAACACCTTCACTCACCACTCACTCACAGCATCACTCACGCGCACTCACGGTGCCACTCACCACTCACTCACTTGCACGTACCACTCACTCACCTCCACTCACCACTCACTCACTTGCACGCACCACTCACTCACTTTCACTCACTCACACTCACTTACACTCACGCACTCACGCCGCACTGCCAAAAACCCGTGCCCGAGAAAGAACAATCAGAAACGTAATAGAGGTTGAACTACCCCAACTATTGGAACAGGCTCAAGGTAATGATGATCTGGGGAGCAGCTGATCCAGTGATTCCCCGCGGGCTGCATGGGGTCAAAGGAAGGCGTCCCATCGGCGAGGGCAGGTGGTGGCGAACCGAATGCTTTCTACCATATAGATTTTATGTAGCCTTATTAATTTATAACCACATCGTCTAATACCAGCCGCTACAAGCCTGAGACGTATAAATACTTGTTGCTCGAAAGCACTGTCGACTCATTAACACTCGCCAACACACACTTGCACATTCCAAGAACACTCTTCGAACATGTCCGACCCATTCACCTCTTTGAAATCCGAATTTGACGAGGCCGTCGCTGCAGCCGCGCTGTTTTTCAATAACGGCCACAACAAAGCCCTCCGCGTTGAGGTCCCCACCATTGCCTTGGAGTTCACCGACGGTCTCTACATCGGAAAAGGCGTGTCTTCCCAGATCCAATGCCGTTCGAAATTTTGGCTCATTGTGCTCTTGCTGTTTTCGTCACACAGATCCCGAGGGTATCCTCTTCTACAATGCGATAGACGACTTCAAGATGACGAAGCACGATGGGACGCCCGTCACGCACCATTACACGGTCTTGACCTCTGTTGTAGGTGACAAGACCTACTGCACCGTCGAGTACCGCCGCGATTCGGACACCGATTGCTATGCTAAGGTATTATTTTATCTCCAATTGTCCACGTCGCTGCTAATTCTATTCTTTTTTCCTTCGATTAGTTCCTGGCTGAGGACTCGGTGTGTGCTCCCTCGCGCACCAGCTTTCTTGAAATGATCTTGACACATCACACAGACCGGGGCGGTAGCTGGGGCAAGCATGGCCAACTACTCCAGCACGGGCAGCTGGCCCAAACTTATACTCGGCTCCAGCATCGCCACAGTCGAAAAGGAGAGCGCAAACCAGACAATCACTATCTACGCTGATGCCATTGGCAAGGTCGGCGTATGGACTGCCCCTTCTGGTGTCCTCAATCACAAGGGTTTCAGTGCGTATTTCACGTTTTCTGTCTCTTTGACGGGGGTTAAATGCAGGCTACAGCCGTCACCGGCAACCTCTACTTCAAGAACATCGGTCAAGTGGGAAACGGAATATATGCAAACTACAACGACGATCGCATCGTTTTCTATCAAGATGACTGGACCGGCACGGATTTCACTGCTTATGTATGTCACTCCCGCTTCCCCCTCATGCAAAGCTATGTTTTGACATCACGATGCTCGCTATTGTATACCTGGTTCAGTTCATCCGTAAGTGTACTTTGCTGATTTCATCAAGAGAGTAATCTTACACACCGGATTCCAGCACTCGAAAGTGAATTGGAAACACTTAACATGGAGCCGGCGTCGACTCAGACGTTCACCGGAGTTGCGTGGTCTAACCAGTAGTGAATTTGTCGAGACTCCGGCATCCACATCTTGAATATGTCGCCCGATCGTTGAACGTACTACGACTCTCACCGCTTGTAACTGATAGCTTTGTTTGTGTGCAAATCACCTGTCCGTATAAATGCCTCCTTCTCAATGTCAGGCATCCATATATGCATAATCACCCTGGCCTGCCTCATATTGGAAACACATCTCACGTGAGGACTGCTCTTATATATGCGCATTTTCGTCGCATAGATACATAGCTAGGTACGTGGTCACGGCCGAGAAGGCAGATCAAGCCATTGCGATTTCTATCTGAATCCTCGAGTTGAAAACACGACCAAGGTCAATAGGTGACAAGGGAGGAAGAATGAAGAAGAAAAACAAAGCGAGCAAAGGACAGACAATTTGTACACCGCCAGCGCCATTTCTACCCCCATGGCCCGCCCAAAGCGGCATATGTGAAAGATTATCGCACTCTCTTAGCATAACAACCCAACCATCCTACATATTTAAGCAGGACATCCCACCCACAAACCCAAGTCGGCGTCCCAAAAACGCAGAAATCAACCCCCATCCATCCACGCACGCATGGTTTATAAGCTCTATTAAAGGATAGCTTGGCGCCACGCCTCATAGTACATGCTGCGAGGGAGAAGACTGGAAGCTTAGGCTTTCAGACAGGAGCACTGACGGAGTTGGTGACTGCGTCTCTCTGTTTCCCCTCGAATCTATGAACACTGCTTGCATGGGTTGGATGGAGGCTTGTTGCTGCAAGGTCAAAGACAATGGTGGCGTTCCATGCCCCACGCAAGAATAGAGAAGAGCCGCGCCACCCCGATAAGATGTATAACAGTTAGCCAAGTCGCACGGAGAACAAACAGATCGTGCGCTCGAGAGGACCTTCAAGTCCAAGTCCAACTGCGTACATGACCAGATGTGCAAATCTCTGTGGGCATCGTGCGTCCGTGCATGTGCGCATATGCACCTCTGCATGTAAGTAAGAAGGAACGCATTCATGAGTTCATGGAGGAAGGAGCGTGAAAAGAGAGATCGACTTCAAAACCGACCTCGGATCAAGCGCTCGCAAGGAACCATACGACACGTACCCAAACCGACCTAAGCACCACAAAGAAGAAGTGAGCTATGGAGATAGAATAGGAGAGTAGGACGACATACCAACTGTGACAGATGATGGGACACGTTGGATAACCTAAAGGATAGACCACGGAGAGTACAAATCACGCCTGTTGAGCGTAGATGCTGTAGGAGCCCACCCCACAGGTACAAGGAGGACATGAGCTTATAGGAAGAGGGTAGTAAGATGAAGGCGAGAGGAGACGTAGAGGGTAACTCACCACCCAGCAACATCTTTGCCCTGGCTGTGAATATCACACAAACCACAAAAAGCTCCAGATCGCAACCATCCTAGGACATCCGACCACAAATCGACCCGACTCGGCATCCAAAACGCGCAATTCGAGACACCATCCACATGCACAACATAGCTGAGACTGAGGACAGCTTAGACTGTTGTAAGACTCCAGATCAGTCTGAGTTAACCAAGCTCAGCGCTCAAGCGCTCACCAGTCACTCCTGGCATGGCGCTGCGATCGAGGAGTTTTAAAGCTTGAAGGCTAACTGAGTCCGTGGCCCAACTGTCCCCCTTGAATCTATGCGCACGTCCATGGAACCGGTGGTTTAGAATCGGGAAGAAGAACATAACGACAACAAAGAAACGCAAAAGAAAAAAGATATTTGAACTATTTGAACTGGCGAACAAACAAAGCCAATTTTTGCTACAAAAAGCGGCCCCATTTTCAGCCCATGTTGCGTGCGCTATATTTCAATCATTATTTTCCCTCTTCCTTTGAAATCTTGGGATTGGATAGATTTTTATGTATTGTATAAATATATCACAAAAAATTAAGAAGGTTTTTGTGTTTCTTTCGTGTTCAGAGACCTACAAAAATTGCATGTGTCACACGCTGTTAGGATGGCGAAGCGAGCGCCCCCGCAGGTCTGCGGATACCTAGTAAAATTCGTCGCTACACCGTGCCCGGCGTGCGCATGTACAATAGAGGAGGGTAGAGCTGAAGAGAGGTGTATTCCGACAAAACAGTTAGCCGAGCACCATCTCCCCCCTCCCGTAGCACAAGTATTCTATGGACTCAGGCTGATTGAGGGCGACAGAATCCAAATGTGAGCACATGTAGAGTATATTCGATAGCACAACAACCAATGAAATTCTACGTATTCCTAGTACCAAAATCACGACGTATCGATTACATTTAATTGGAGTCAATGCTGATATGGACACCTTTGACTTGGGTATATCTGAAAGGGCAAACGAATGAACACTGTTGCTAACGGTGTGCCAACTATAAGTAGAAATATACGTATCGAGGGCATATTCTCCCAACTGGCGTCCAAAACCGGACTGCTTGTAGCCTCCAATGGCACACTTGGCTCGGTAGTTTGCGCGCTATTGACCTGATGCGGGGGCTAATCAGGTGATACAAGATAGTGCTAACAAAACCTGAAGAACGCACCCAAGCACTGCCAGCCTCGAGAGCATGCGCCACTCTGATTCCCCGACTGATGTTCTGCGTGAAGATATGGCACGCCAGCCCATAGACAGTATTGTTCGCCATCTCAATAGCTTCCTCCTCTGTCTTGAACATGGTAATCGTAGACACGGGACGGAATATTTCCTCCTGCGATATCCTCATGCTGGGGCTGCACTCAGTAAAGATGGTGGGCTTGATAAAGAATCCCTCTGTTCCGTGCCGCTCGCCCCCGATATGGACCTTCGCACCGTGGGGCTTGCCAATATCAATATAATTTATAACGCGCTATCGAATCGAGAGTGGGGGTTAGTGATTAGGTTGTTATACTTTCAGGAATATCAGGAACTGACATCGAACTGGAGCTGGAAAACTTGAGGACCGTGTTCAGTTCCGGAGGTGAATGGGTCGCCGGTGTTCCGGGCGAGCCCTCGAGCAACCTCTGTGAACTTTGCCAAGAAGGCGTCGTAAATACCTTCTTGAACGAAGATGCGAGAGTCCGCACTACAGGCCTGTCCTAGATATTAAGAGAGAATCCATTAACAATTGCATTTCGGCTTCCATAAACCGTCCGGACAACATACCCATGTTAAAGCTGTACGAAGGTACGAGGAGTGTCAGATGTTATTGGTGAATATTCGAGGTGGCGGCACTCACAAAATACCGATTGACGCCCACTGAACGGACTGATCAAGTGCTGCATCGTCGAAAATTACTGTGGGGCTCTTGCCTCCCAGCTCGAGCGTCACGACCTTGAGATTCGTCTCGGCAGAGGCTTTCGGTACCTTCCTACCGGTGAGGGTGCTCCCTGTAAACGCCACCTTCTGGATCTGAGGGCGTTCTGTGATGGCCTGTCCAACTGTATGTCCTAAGAATCGAAGGTACTGGTGAGCAGACAGCACTGGCGATGACATGCCGAGGTAAACAGAACTCACCGTAGCCATTAACGATGTTGACAACGCCCGGGGGGAACCCAGCCTCATTGATGAGGTCTGCTAGCTTGAGAGCAGAGAGGGGAGTTATCTCCGATGGCTTCAGGATGATCGTGTTTCCCGTTGCGAGCGCTGGCTGAGCTTCCATCCGACCATAAACTAGAATATGAGGCGAGGAAATCGTGAATATCTGGACGTCATAAGTAGATATGATATCGAAAGTCACCATCGGAAAGTTCCAGGGAACGATTTGACCCTGCAAAGCCTTGTCGTCAGCGGAATTCCTGGTCATCAAACGGAAGGATGTTACGGACCACTACACCATATGGTTCATGCCTAATATAGGCAAACTTGGTGTCTCGCGTCTGTATCCGGGGTTAGTTTCATGACTTTGCCACTGAGGCGAGCGCATAGTGTGAATACCTCAATTGTTTTGCCTTGGACTTTATCAGCCCATCCCGCATAGTATCGGAAAGTGGAGATGGCTCCTGTGATGTCCATGTACTTCGCATTTTTAAAAACCTTTCCTGTTCACACAAAGGACGTCAAAATTTTAGCGACTTCTTCTAGAAATGAACGTTGTACCACCAGGACGGGGGGCTGTAATGCGAGATAGATCGACATACCAACGTCCAAAGCTTCTAATGCAGCGAATTTGTCAATGTGCTTCTCGATCAAGTCTGCGAGCTTGTTGATGAGCTTTCCACGCTCACTTCCAGGACAGCGTAAGCCCCACGTTGTTTTGTAGGCCTGAAGAAAGTCGAATATTTGAGTCAGTTAAATTGCCCGCATCCGACATGAGAACACAGGAGAAAGGAAGGATACGAGTCCGGCTAAGCCATCTATGCGGTGATAATATGCCCAATGTTCTACCAAATGCTCACCTTCAGCGCAGCATCTACTGCCAGATCAACATCTTTCTTCGTTCCTACGGAGAGAGAAGTGACGACCTTTCCCGTAGCTGTGAGCGATTTCTGAGGGGCCAGTACGGTCTCTGCTTCCACGAAGAAGTGCGGTTTTCAAACTTGCCAGGATTAACGACCCTGTTTCAGAGGCAAATCAGAAATGAGGCCCCAGTCAGATGGTCTAGACGATGGAAACCATTGACTTACTCGATGCTCCCGCCTCCAACTGGGGCGACCCATTAGCCACCTATGAACAAGCTGTGACAATGATAAATCGCATATCTCGTCAATAACTAAGATCAACTGACCCAGTATGAATGGTGACATCGCCTTTGTATGCCTCGGTGTCAAATTTGTGCGTGTATGTGCCCGACATGGTGTAGATGGATGCATATGGATGTGTGATGAGTAGGATATAAATCGGATAGTGAGGGAAAAGGGGGCGGATACGAGCCCTGTTTTATAGTGAAAGCGTTCTCCCTAAGACACGGATAAGACCGATATATAATTGCATCCGGGGTTTTGAAGCCGGTAGAGATCGAGGAGGACGCAGCGTGTATGCAACCGGCGAAACCGAATGGACGAGACACAGGGATTGTGAGATAAACGGAACCAAGGCTACTCACATGTTACGGGCAATTGCAAGGATTGAGGAGAACCGTCAGACTGGGCGGTGATTAACGCCCATCTTCGTAGTCTGGTGTCCAGATAATAGATTTTAGATCTCAAACGTTCTCAGCGCATATGCGATCGGTCGACCACCTCCGCGAGCAGAGCAGCGACGCGCAGTCATATCGCGTTCCATAGGAATCTGAACACCACTGATTTCCTTGATGCGTGATGCCGATCATGACATTCTGTGAACACATGTGACTGTAAGTAGACGGAGGAGATGGATTACAGCGTAATCACCATGGATATCACTGGTTGACACAGGGTCTGTGGCCCGACCGGAGCAAATCGTAGAAGCCTATACGCGAGGGAACGTCCTTAAGCCCAGGAATTATACTAGGCAAAGCGGCGCCCGCCGCAGAGGATGCAGCAAAGGAGTCTTCGTCCTTATCACCGGGGTAGTTAAGCAGCCACTCGACTGCAAGCTGTGCGATAACTATGAACCTCAAAACAAACGAGCAATGTTTCCATAAAACACACACCGTTGCACTCAACGCCTTCCTCGCTTGGCTACTCGTGAAACTGATATCGGCGAGCACCGCTACCTGTTCCGGGTGCGGCTCGCACCCTTCACGGCTACCAGAAGCCGAGGACTGAATCGGAGCGTTGGTATCTGCGATGTTGAAATACGAGGTTAGATGGGAAGAAATAAAGACAAAAGCAGGAGCTCAGAGAGTCAGAGGCCTCACTAGGGTCCTCCATATGCATGTACAAAAAAAAACCACTCGATTCTTTGCCGTGCCAGGATCGCCATTGCACGTTTCGGTGTATTGTAGACTGATAGACACAAAGGAGTTGAATTTAGAGAAAGATTGCGGAAACCAGGAGCAAAGCTTCGGAGATGACGACCCTTCATTCTTTGGGTTCATGTGGAATACAGGGCCGTCTAGCACCGAATCGCAGGGAATCGCATACCTTGCAGGTGATGCATGGCTACTCCATTGAATTGCGGTGACGAAGGACAAAGAAGGAATGGAAGAAAGAGAACGAAAATCGAAGAATACAAAGTAGACAGCACCAACGTCAACGGATCCCAACCACATTCAACCCACAAATCAGACCCAACTCGGCGTGCAAAAACGCACCACACGCGCAGCGTAGCGTAGCTTAGAGGGAGGATTCATGGCAGGAACCCACAGTTAGCCAAGCTCGCAGGCCGTAGTACGGCTGCGATCGAGAAAACTGGAAGCCTTAAAAGCTTCAAGCAAGGAACGCTAACTGAATCCTCCAATTCTCGCCCCCTCTCCTGAATCTCGCACGCCGTGCATGGACTAGATGGCATGGAGTTCTGCATGTAGGAATTCTTTTGGAAGAGGAATAACGATGACGACAAGGGGAAAGACACCGACAACGGGACTTTCAACGTTCTCGTCGCTCCACTCCCACGTACGCACATAGAAGAGCTGCAGGATAGAGCTACATGATAGTTAGCCATGTCCGATTGGGGGTCACACGGAGAACCGATGAACCGCCCGATCGATAAGATGTCAAGTCCAACTGCGAACACGGCTAAATCTGCAGCTCTACGTGGGAAGGCCGCATACGTGGGGATGGGTGGGTGTCCGGAGATGCAAGCCAGCCCAGAATCCAGCCATATAAATGGTGATAACAAGTAACAACAGTCACGGCATTAATAATAGCAATAGAATCGTACCTCGGCAGGACAAGCATCTAAACTGCCTAACAATCCCAAAGTAGAAGAAGTGAGCCTGGAACAAAGTACTATAGAGTAGATGAGGACGACGCGCCGATTGAATAGAGAGACAGCGAGGCGTTATGAAAAACTAGACGAGAGGCTACTGCGGGTCATGGCGGGACCACCATGCCTGCGGCCTGAACAACGGCGGTGCTGTAGGATCACCTGGGCCAGAATGGAAACGAAACAATGCAGTGGACTAATGGGAAGCAAGAAGTCAGAAAAAGCGAGAGGAACACAGAGAGGATCTGTAGGTAAACTCACCAAGCCACCGAGTATCTTCTCTCGCGCAAAATCGAACTGCCCCATCGGCTAGTTAGGGGATCGTCGGCTGTGTAGATATAGAGAAGGTTGTAACATGTCGATAGTGGAAAGCATACTGATGTGCCACGATGAAAAGTTGAAGAGGCGATGGTCGAGGTGTGAGGTAGTCTCTCACGACAGACCAAATAACAGATGACAGTCGATCTATAGGTGTGAGGATGATGGGAAAGAGAAAGAACCTCATTTGCTCGGACAATTCCGGGCGTCCCAACCATGCCGCAACCTCCAGCCCTAGGTTTTCCCTTGGCTCAATCCACTGGCGGCTGGCCTACCCTCATATCACTGTGCAACCGACGTACATTGCCTATCGCCCAGAGCCTGCCTCCTGTTCGAAATAGTGCTCGCATCTCGCATTTCTCACCAGTCTGATCGAGTTCTACATAAGTACTGTGAATGTTCATTTTTTTTGGCATTATTTGAGAACATATCAGCGTGCAATACTCATCATGGACCTTACTCGAGTAGATCATGGAAGGGTTTTTATAAATGTAGGATGTATACGTATCAGCATAAAGAAAGATAACACAATCAAGGGAATGAAGGGACAAGGACGGCACCAATCCGCGTTACGTTATGGGGGTTGAGTTGGACGGTTTGGACCTTGGGTGGACGCTGAGCGCTGATGTGTGGGTTGCATATCCTAAGGAGGGCAGTCGGGATCCAGATCTGTTTATTCGTTATATCCATGGCAGGCAATCGAGAATCGCTTGATATCGATTACGCGCGGGCGTTAGAAGAGGAGAGTTGGCGAGCGATGGATCCTCTACAGGTAGCCAAGCTACAATCAATTTGACCACCTAAAGCGTTCAAGTAAGCCGAGCTAGCGTGGCTCTAAGATTCACGACCACAGCTCTCCCACTCGTGCGCGTGCGCGGGTGGGGCGGGATGATAATATTTTGTATACAAAAGTGAAGACATCAAAGAGTTAAGTTGGCGCACTTGCAAACTCATCGCTCCACGTCCCACATACGCGCGTAGCGGAGTAGAGCTGCAGCAGATCGACCAATTAACGGAACAGTTAGGGAGTCCCGATGGAGGCTCACATGAAGAAGAGGTTCTGCCGCGTTCGAGAAGTCCATCCAGCACTGACTGACAGAGCTCGATACTAGGAACAGAAGACGAATAGAGCAAAGGACTTTACATCCTGAATCGAGAAACTTGGGGGACATCAAAAAAAGTTGGCGCTCTCGCAATTCGTCGCCCCACCCCACGCACACGTGTAGAGAGCTGAAAACAGACGTAACCCAACACAGTTATCCAAGTCGCGCAAAGAACCAATGAATCGTGCGCTTCAAGTCCAACTGGTGTACTTCGCTAAATCTGCAGCTCTCTGTAGACGGCGATGCCTGCGTACGTGGGCGCGGGGTTGCATATATGCGTATCTATATTCATATATGCGTGAAATTTTAGGGAAGCGCGCATCGAATAGTGGCTACAAAGCCGACCACCAGCGCTCTGAGTGAGACTCAGTGCAGAAGGCTGACTGCGAGATTTAAACACAATTGTCCGACCCAGGATCGAGCCAGACGAATAGCAATAGCAAGCAAGAGCAATATCGGCGTACTTCGGAATGACACGGAAAGTATCCAAATCGCCTAAGCGATGAAAAACAGAAGTTATTCAGGGAGGTTTAATAGAGCAGAACGTTACTTTAACGACGCACCAAGAGGGATAGAGAGACAGGCGTGAGTTGCATAACCTAAGGAATTGGCCAGCATGATAATGCCTGTTGAACATATATGCTACATGAGCCAATTCTCACACGCGGTCAAAAGGAAGACGAGATACTGTCGCAAAGAGCCTGTAGCAAGATGGGAGTCAGAAGACGGCGAGAGGAGACAGAGACGGTCTTGAGACGATCGGTACCTCACCGCCAAGTATCTTCCCTCGCGTAGTGGCGTTTTCCTCAGCAGCTGGCTCGAAATAAATACAAGGTGTAGACGGCGAGCGGGTGCTAGATGGTTGAGACGCGTCGGTAGTGGTTATGATGATGAAGAGAGAGAAAGGCAAATATGAACTTGCGTCGCGATTTATGTACTCGGAAGACTCCGAAGTGCTTATGACGTCATAGTTCTTCCTTTCCTGGACGCCCTCACAATATCGATGTCGATTAGTATGCCAAAGAAAATCGCTGGAAGTTGAAACGTTGAACGTTGAACGTTGAAGCTTTTGGAGCTTCAACCTATAGAGTTTAAACTAAAGAATGGATATGTTTTCATGATTGGTCAAATTCCAATGCATTGCCGTTCATAACCGTACACATGTCAACATTGCCAGCAATGTTCCTCGGATCCTATCTCTTAACAAGACCTTCACCCTGGAAGCATTTTACGAAGCTCCGTCGCAACTGAATCTCTCAGCCGCTCAGCATTCGCACCAGCTGATATACGTTGTCCTAAGTTAACTGCCTACCAAGATATTGTAAATTCGATTGTTTCTCGGGCAAGGCGTCGTTCCCCGGGCTTATGTATCTGTGCTCTGCCTTTTTCACGAGAAGAGAAGGAAGACTGAGAAGAATACTGCGTTGCTTCCGAGTCAAGGACGTTGTTAGCAAGTCAGCCACGTATCGCGCCGACGCGCTCATCCTTACGCTTCCTCTGCAGATCGTTCAGGGTCTCCACTGATCGCCGTATTTGACCCCAAGGAGAAATATGCCCAGAGAGAACTGGGAGGAAATCCGCATCTGGCGTACTAAACACACCCGGCGACTGACAATTCCTTCGGAACCTGGGAAATCATAAATCCTTTTCCTCTCACCAAAGGTCGTAAGTACGGGGTGCTCGCCGTAAAGAAAACGAGCAATTCTCCCAATTACTGAATTTACACTGCACACGCAAACGCCTGTAGCTCCGGATCCAATCACGGTAAATTGCGAAACGGCAATAACGGCGATGCTTGTTCGGTCGTCCATTCATGTTAAAGCGGTGTATTTACATAATTGATCTTGCTTCTAGCGTCTTTTTCTGTGTGTCAGACAATCCACGACCCTCGAAGGAAAGAAAAAAAAAATGTTTTGGCTCAACTCGGACCATTCAAGAATGCTATAAAGGCTGGGTGTCGATCCTCCCAAATCTTCAGTCGAATACCCACTTCGTCTTTTCTCTCAAATCATTTAAAGCTACCAACCCTCACTACACTCATTTCACAATGTTCTCCAAGCTTGCTCTCCTTACCGTTGCCTCTATGGCCGTCTTGGTCGCTGCTGCTCCCGCCCCCAAATCGACAACTCTTGCAACACTGGCCCCGTCCAATGCTGTACGTCTTGTCTTATACATTTGTTCGCAGGATTCAATTATTAATTTTATATATCTTAGGCAACCAGCTCATGGATTCCAAGTCTGAGCAGGCTACGCTTTTGGCTTCTCTCATCGGCCTCGACCTTGGTGCTATCACTGGTCAGGTTGGCGCTCAGTGCAGCCCAATCACCGCCATTGGTGTCGGATCAGGAGCATCTTGGTACGTTTCCTTTTTGTCTGGCTCTTCTCTTGTTCAATGAACCTACCTTGTTTCTCGTAGCTCTTCCCAGCCTGTGTGCTGCAGCAACAACTCTTTCAGTACGTCTCGATTATCGGATAATTTCTTTGGTTAGACGCTAATCGCATTATGTAGACGGTCTCATCGCCGTTGGTTGCAGTCCCGTAAACCTCGGCCTTTAAGCCAGGAACTTCGTGTCATGCCTCTCTGAGTACTGGAGTTTGGGCAATATAGTTTGAGTAGTTATGTCTGGGTTTCCAATATCGTCACTCGTTTGAATTTCGCAATATACATCCCGCTCTTAATTTTCAACAGTTACTTGATCTCCATTGTGCTTCAGCTAGGTGCAAAGCCTATTTCTTCGTCCCGTAAGTCGCCTCCGAAGCCTCTGAAATGACGATCCCACAGTGCATGACAATACACTAAATATCCGCAATTTGTAAACGATTTAAAGTCTCAATGTTTATTGCACATTATTTTCTGCAGGTCGAGATCTGTATGACCATTACGAGCGACCTACAATAGGCAGGGATTACACGCGAGCGTGTCACAGGGCAAACCGCGGTGGTTAATAAAGTTACTTGTGGAACTAACTTATTCCTGCAACAAGTTAGCTTGTGCTAACTTTTGGCAGGCAAGTTGATTTGTCGCAAGTTACAAGTTAACTTGGTGCAGCGATCATGCCTGCAACAAGTTAACTTGGCACAGCTCGCTTGCGCAGTAAGTTGGCTTGGCCCACCGGCAGCCGGTTACATGTTGCTCCCGCCTGGCTGCCAATCTTGTTTCTGTCTGCGTACCTTTACTTAACAAGTACCTTGTATTAAGTTAGTAGCTATCATTATATAGACCATAAATATACAAAATTACATCTCAAGCTAGGATTTTAAGTCGCGAAGCTGACCAGTTAGCTGGTGCATTCTGTAGAACTAACTTACAGCTTGAGCAGCAGCGTGATGGTGCGCTCGACTTAAAAAAGGCTAACCTGCATTTGTATCGGGTGCATTCCCGTGGAAATGACCATCTTTGTATAATAATTACACTCTTCCACATGCACCAACAGCATGAAAAACTAGATAGCTCATGTCTTAAAGGATTATTATCCCAGGAAAAAAATGAAATTCGTGTGAAATTATGACATGAATTAGCAGCCGTACCAAATGTCACACAAGTTGTGCGCACTTACGCGTGATCCATGGGCGCTTAATGGGCGCTTGCACGAGCACTCACACAGCATGCGACAACTTACGTCTGTACTCACTTCACACTAATCTGAGCCACTCACCCTCATTCACCCTCACCGACCTTCACTCACTCACACGCACTTGCATGTACTTGTACGCACTCACACACACACTTGTATGCACTCGCCCTAACATGCACGCACTCGCCCTAACTTGCACGCACTTGCATGCACACATACCACTTGGTTGTGATTTGCACAAGCTAACTTGAGCCAGCGTGTTGCATGAGTTACTAGAAGTTAGTCTAAGTGAGGGGCAAGTTGCAAGTTAGATTGTCGTCAGCGTGGGAATAAGTTGAATTGCACCGGCATCTCGGCCACTGCAGGCTGCAAGTTAGCAAGTTGACCCGGAAAAGTAACTTTATTGACAGTCGCAAACGGCATATGAATGGGCTCAATTGGTGGCATGAGTATTTTAGACGAAGCGGAAGGCAATCATCGAGGATATAGTTTCAAGAATTCAATGATGATACGCCGGCTGACATGACGAGGTCGCCAATGGAAAGATTCGCTTTGCAGAGGGTTGTGGTGGCCAGTTGTCTCGACTCTTCACGCACTTGTCAACAGCAAAGATTATCTGATGAATTCAGCAACGCTCTGAGTCCTGAAAGCTGAAGGTGATGGCAATGTGGCAGCCACTGGTGCACCGCCCGCGACTAACATATTTTCGGGCAGAGATGGTCGGGTGTTGGATTCAAGTTTGTGTATTCTTTTTGCGCCTTCAAGCCAAAGCATTCGCTTGCAACAATATCTTTGGGTGAGGTGAAACAGGGTTTTATTAATTTAGCGCTTGGAATATCTATACCCACTGGTGCAAGACTCAAGTCATTCGAAAATAGCTCCCCTCCGCGAGACGAGCGTCTTTCAAAGACTGCGAGTGAAGCGGCATTCCGGCAGCCACACATTCGGCAGACAACGGCACTTTCAAGCATCCCTCTAAGCAATCCCACTAACGAAGACTTTCACCCCACTGACTGCTAACTCAATCCCACTATTGAAATATTGAAGGCCCACTTTTTTGTTGTTATAGCTCAATCCCATGCCGACTCTTTTCGTTATCACTCTGTGTAACCAGAGCAAAACGGCGCTGACGTCAGCTTTTGATCATTATCAGATCAATATCAGCTCTAATTTGGCAACATCTCCTTTCCCTGCCCAACTTTCTATCCACTGCGCAATGCACTTATCCTAATGTCAAATCCTGATGACCTACAATGCTACATCTGCCGGAAGGCCGTGTCATCACCAACTCATCCAAAGGCTATATAAATGTACAAGCACTTCGAAAACCCGCCTCATCTCCAGTCTTGGCTCTGTGCAGTTGTGCTCATTCTCAAGAATTTATTCACGATCAACGGATATTCGTGAAAAAGTACGTCGAAGTTATTTCCTTCACATGCGGCACCGATGCTAAACCTCAGGCTTCAACTTGAACAGAGCCTCCGCTTACCAGCACACTTATAAAGATTGACTGAACCATGCGTGTCTTCGTTACTGGCGCTACGGGCTTCATCGGCTCTGCTGTCGTCGAGGATCTCCTTGCTGCTGGACACCAAGTCGTCGGCCTTGCACGCTCGGACGCCTCCGCAAAATCGCTCGAATCCCTCGGTGTCGAGGTCCTGCGTGGTTCTCTCGACGATCTCGACACCTTGAAGCGCGGAGCTGCAGAGTCAGATGGCGTTATCCACCTTGCCTTTATCCACGACTTCTCCGACTTCGCCAATTCTGCCAAGAAGGACTACCTCGCCATTCAGACAATCTGCGCTGCGCTCGAGGGCACGAACCGCCCCTTCGTCGGCACCACTGGCACCCTGGGACTCACCCCAGGCCGGCTCGGAAGGGAACAAGACGCGGGCGATCCAGCGACACTTGGTGCGCTTCGCCTGGCTTCCGAGGAGTTGGCGCTCTCATTCGCCTCGAAAGGCGTACGCTCGTCGGTAATTCGCCTCTCGCCCACCGTGCATGGCAAGGGGGATCACGGGTTTGTACCGGCTCTTATCAGTATCGCACGCGAAAAGGGTGCCGCGGCCTACGTCGGCGAAGGCCTCAACCGCTGGCCTGCTGTACACCGCGTCGACGCAGCCCGTCTGTACAGGCTGGCGCTCGAGAAGGGTTCCGCCGGCGTCAGGTATCACGGTGTTGCGGAGGAAGGTGTACCGTTCCGCGACATCGCGCAGGTGATCGGTAAACATCTCAACGTTCCCGTCGTCAGCAAGACCCCGGAGGAAGCAGTTGCTCATATCGGCTTCCTCGGAACCCCGGCTGGCATCGACAATCCGACCTCGAGCAAACAAACTCAGGAAGCGCTCGGATGGCACCCTACTCAACCTTCGCTGCTAGCCGATCTCGAGCAGAATTACTTCTGAGGATTGGCTCCAATTCTCCGATGATGCTACCAACGTGTCGAAACAGGGCGATGATGATCAGCAGGAAGAGAAATTTACACAAATATAGTTGCCTATGGTTCGCTTTGAAGATTGTGCTATGTATGTATGTTTATATCGAAGTTAGCCTATGACGAACTTGAAGTATTTACGGCTGCTGGTGTTGTGGAGACTGTACCTATACATAAAGCAATATTGTTTCTTGATCAGTGAATAACTTACCTTGCGAGACGAAAGAGGACCGCGAAGTGGTGAGGCGCACTCACCGGCCCAGCGAAAAGCGTCTTCCCAAAAATCTGACGGTGGAGGTCTGATCTGCGAGAATCTGGTGAAATTTCGAGTTATTCCGCCAATTTATGTATACATCAGTAGATTTCAGTTGGAACATTTCAACATGTTTCGGGAAAACCCAACATTTTTCGTAAATTACTCCCAGTCCCTTCAAGGATCGATGCGTCGACGCTTTGCAGATCTCGAATCTCGATCAATTGCAGATGGCCCATGCGCCCATATTCAAAGAGACGAGACGAGAGATTGCTATACTGTAGCTACGAAAGAAGGGAGAAAAATATATGTGGACACTGGAAGGAGACAGGTCAATTTGGATGCAGACAACACGAACCCATCTCAATCCTCATCCTCATCGCACACCATACATTACAACGAACCCCCCGAAGCTAAAAAACTCACATACCCAAACCAACTCGAGAAAGAAGAGGGCCCCGGGCGTGAATACTCTATAGAAAAATAACGGATGGACAGACCATCCTGGACATTCCATCAAACCGCCCTCAGAGTCCAAACCGTTCAATTCAACACCCCGTAGCGTAGGGCAGCGTAAAGGGAGAAAAATGGAATTGAAAACTGCACAGTTAGCCAAGCAGCGACCGAGAAGATTTGAAGCATTCAAAGCAGCCAAACTAACACATCCGCAGCCCTCCCTCTCGCTCGCGCATGCATGGTTTGAAGCGGACGGTAGCGAGTGTGCATGCAAGGAATTGAAGACGTCAAAGACGTTAGTAGGCGCTCTCACTAGAACTCGGTGTAGTGTATGCACGGAGAGCAGATTAGAACTGCAAAAACTGCACGCAAAAGGAATAGTTAGCCAAGCCAGATGGAGAGCGACGGGTCGTGCGGCTTGGGTCAAACTGTGCTCAGAGCCGAATCTGCAGCTCTAGGTGGACAGGCCGTGTGCGCATGCGTGTTCGTATGTACGTGCATGAAGGTGTGTGCATTTGGGGGACGAGAGGAATTCGAATTTATAGAGAGAAGAACAGCGAAGGCACCTGGCAGCGCACAGCGCACTCGGTGATTCAAGATTGGGCTCAAGGCTCTGCACACCGCAGGCGATTGCGAGACCCGAATATCATTGATCGACCCAGGATCGGTCCATACAAATAGGACAACGCATGCCCAACCGGGATAGAGAGATGAGGACGCAGGATTCAAAGCCGAGGGTTAGGCCATCGCAGAAGTTGGTTGGAGCCACTTATAGGAGGAGGAAAGTGAACATGCAGCGAGAGGAGACGCAGATGGGATGCGTACCTCACCGACCAATTCGGTATCTTCCAACGAGCAGCCTCGTGCTCGGCTTGTTAGCTAGTGGCTCGCTAGGACGCCAGCTGCTGTGCGGATGTCGAGCGAACACTAAGAGGGTTGAGCACGTCGGTAATGGTAAAGGCACGCCGTATGGATGTGCCACGATGAAAAGTTGAATCAGAATAGACGATTGTCAAGTTGCGAGATGATGGGAGAGAGCAAAGGAAACGGTCGATCCCGCGTTTCTGATTTGCTCGGGATACTCCGGCCTTCCTATCCTCCTCCGAGCCCATCGCCGTTGTCAAGGAGAACGGTAGAGCAGCTGTAACTGTCTGTGGAAAATGGAATATTGGGCAACCATGGACCACCAGAGTCTTCGTCCGAACAACAGGGGCCGTGTACTGCTCCGAGTCCCTACGTAGGTATATCATTTATTTCTTGTGCGCGGAATTGAGTTTCTTCGAGCATCTCGTCCTCATCTAAGTACCGGCTACTCAGATATGGCAGTCCGCGTCAATTCGAAGAGAATATAGTTAGATAGTCGTGTATGCGGTCGAATCATAAACAGACATAATACAAAGCGCATAAAATAAATAAAGTAAATAGGACATGGGGCGGAGTACAGCAAGTACTATCAGACGCAGCTAAGAGGTCAACGACGGTATAGTGTTTAGGGGGGACATTGTTGAACTTGAAGGCCGTTGCACTATCCATCGTAATGCACACTCCTCTCCACATTAACTTCCAGCTGTGTACATACGAGGAGGACGAAATCATCAGCTACATTCTTCAATGCACACAAAGAAAGAAAGACTAACCACTCGTCCTTTAGATACCTTCGACTCGGGCACACCAGAGAGCTGTGAAGCCGATGAGGGCCTATCGTCAGTTTATTCACGTCTGCCACTAACTAAAGGGAAATTGTATGGCGTACCGCAAAGTGATCCGGATAAACGCTGCGTCGGTGAAGTGTATCGACGATCACAGCGGCCGGGTAATCAGTAGCCTGTGAACGGCGAATTTGGTCTCGCGTATTTAGACTAGAAATCAACGCATAAACAACAGCAACGTTCAATAACACCTCGAAGACACGTTTTTAGATCTGGACACGTACGTGACGAGCAAGGAGTTTGCGTAGACTGTTTTAAGCCCACGATGTTAGCCTTTGTTCGTAGATGTTTTGAATACAACTTTGCATACGTTTTCCGATGACAAAATGCAATCCCAGCCAAATAAGGTTAGTGGGCATCGATAGCCACTGTGTTTAGTTTGGTGAGATGGATAGAAATCGAAGGGTTGTGAGGACACCTACGCAGATCATGGATATCACAGTGCCGGCGCTGCGAGTGCATAATATGTGTCACATCATTAGCGGGGGTTTATCGAAAGACTACGCACCATGTCAGAGAGCCAGTTTCGAACGCAAACCGGATCAGTGAGTCGATCATAGCGTTCAAGCTAAACACAATTGGAAATTTCATGAGCAACCTCAATATGTGATTATGGGAAAAGAACTGACTTTGCCGCTCCCGTCCTGCTGGTGTGAAGAAGGATGAAGAGGGAGGCGGTCACCAAGATATCAACAGCACTCGAGAGCGCTAGGCCTGTGGTGAAAACCCACTGCAATATCGAAATGGTCAGTAAAACAACTTAATGATGACTTGCCCATGGTTACTTGGACTTCCGCTCTGAAACTCATGAACGTCTTCAGATGTAGCCTGCAAACAACGGAATTCAAAATGTGAATCTGAAATAGAAAGGCAGCGCGACGCACATC
The DNA here is from genome assembly GCA_015499995.1 of Flammula alnicola. Lineage (NCBI taxonomy): Eukaryota > Fungi > Basidiomycota > Agaricomycetes > Agaricales > Strophariaceae > Flammula > Flammula alnicola. Next base: position 116,401 of record JADNRV010000095.1, on the reverse strand, counting down.
TCGCTGGTCGACACTGAACGACACCCGATGTAAGGACAAGTTTTGGATGCATTGCAGAGACTCACCGGATGCTGCAACTAGGTAGTTCAAGGTTGGTAGGTAAGCACACAAAGCTGAGAGATGATGACAAGCACATGAAACGAGGGCTTACGGAGACGAAGGGTAGCAAGGATAATCTGGCACTACGAGTCAAACGCCAGCGTATCATAAGTAGAAAGAGTAGACATACAATAGGCACCGTTACCCAGTAATTTTTTCGACTGACTGTTGGCGTCATTAGCAAGCGGGACGTGCAGGTGGGTGTAGACTTACGCATGAAAATGCGATGTGCAAAGAATCTTTATCGGTTGCGAACTCGTTAACCGCCGAGCAGGGAAGAAGAGGAGGAAAAAAGAAGCCTACATATGAACGAAGAAAGTGAGAATAGCCTTTAATCATGGTACAAAATGAGTGAGTGTTGTGCTGCTCGATAAATCAAAGGGTACTCACAGTCGTAACGACCGAAAACTGGAAAATGTGAGTATTATGATCAACTCTGCGACCAGTGGTGGGTAGAACTAGGTACGAAAACGAACCGCGATATTCCTGTAATAGTATGGCATCAACAAAAGCGAATAGTGCGACAACGGTGAAAAAAATCTTACCAAGGGATGTTATTGCCAAAGTTCCGAGCTCCGTAATTGCTTATTAGGTAGTTCCAAAGTCCCGACCATATCAGTGCGGTATGGAAGGTGTCTAGGAACCTAGAAGGCGTCCGGGATGAATCATGCGAAATGTTGAGGAGATAACATACCAGACGGCTAGGACCTAGATGAGCAAAAATAATGTCAACATCAAGCAAAGATGCGAATGAATGTCGACGACATACGAGAGCCTTCAAATAAGTGAGATCACCAGGATATAGCTTGAAGTATATAACGATTTGAACGACCACCAAACCGGACAACCTATGTAAAAAAGAATAAAAAGTCAGTTAGAGATATCTGGGGTCGAAGCCTGAGAAAATACCAACAAGGACGCAGTGACCCCTCCAATAAGAAGGGCACCAAACGTTCTCGGGATATCAACAGCCATGACAGAAGAACGAAAGGTGAAGCTGAATTGAATGAAGAGAACTTGCGACGTCGCCTAACCCCCTTATATGTATCGTCAACTTAGAAGAAACCTTCTAAGCCCACTTAAGATGACTTGGTTATTTTTAACCCTGGAACGTGGTAGCCTTCAAGAAGCCACATAACTATAGACTTCCCCAGAATTGAGGAGACGAGGACTCGGAACATGCGAGCCAAAGATAGGATAGGATAGACAGATGACGATTGTCAATTGTTAGCGAGAAAAACGGATTGGCGGCAGATAGGGGATGGAGCTTTCGACAGTAGAGCGCGACTCCATAGCGCCCAATGAAAAAAGGCGGAGAAATGACCCAGGAGGCGCGTTCTGGTTAGAGGAGCAGAAATAATGTGGATTGAGTTTGGGAAAGAGTACATTTCTGAGCAAAGGATGACGTCCCCGGAGAGTTCCGACGTGGGAAAACAAAATATGTACAAGGCTAAATTTGTGCGATGCTCCTGCAGGGCGTCTGAGTGAAACGCCGTCTCAACCTCTGAGGGGTACTGCTTCCCGGCTCAGTGTTCTTCTATCGACCAACTTTTTCATTATTAAAATAAGTATCATCTTCTATTTCAAGACTTAGACTCGACAGTCCCCCAAATCATTGTAAGAAGTGGGATCTGACAAGCGAACAATGAATATTAATGAATGGCTGCGAGCGTCAGGATCCACATGGCCTTGGCGTTTTATATTTCTTCCTGTCAGTCAATTCATATTGATGCCATTGTTTCGTTAATCGTGAGAGTGAGTAGTTGTAATGGTTTGTGATAGAACCTTTCAACGGACATACTTCAGGTTTAATTGACCATGGTATTTATTATATCCCTCGGAAATCGTAAGTGAAAGAGCAAACCGGTGCTATGGATGTCTGAAGATCACAATGAGCATTCATGCAACAGTGTTGGGGAAAGGTAAGCAACCCGTTTATTCAGGTAATTATAAGTAACTACGAATCCCTTGCTAAAGTTCGGCGATCGGATATTTCGCTTGCTTGAACGGGCGCTGGGCGCTGGCTGCTCCCCCGATACCGTGACTGGTAACCGAGATGATCATGCCTCTGCTGTCCCCGAGACTGGCGATTAGATCTGAACGTGCTTCGAGCTACACATGAAATGATTGTTCTATGCTAAAAGTTAACTGTTAAAATCCGGAGAATAGTTGTATACCTTCATTGTAACTTATAAGACTCCGAGGCATATAGAGGTTCAGGCATAGTGGTACAACGGTTGAGCACAAGGACCTTGAACTTTGAAATGAACGAGGCTATGGTACCAATCAATGTCGTTACTGATATGGTCATACTTGAGTTCCAACTCATTTCCCAAGACAGAGCTCTCGCTACTGAGTGCACACACACTCTATTAACGATATGTCAGCTTCGTGCGATTGGTGGTCAAACAAAAGAAGGATTTCATTCTCGTTAACTGCTAAGGACCAGACAAGGTCACTGATATACGCCCTCTATATTTTGGATATACTTAACTGATGGCCTACTTACTAATCAGCTTCGAAGATGTTTGAATCCGAGAAATATCAACTTGAAGCTGATGTGCGCTTCGCCATGGCCCATTATTTCCCGGCACAGCTCAGTTACTCTCAAGATTCAGAAGAAGAGAAGTACAGCCTGCAGCCTTCTTAAGGCCATGAACGACGACATCCAATTCCAAGAATCCAGCTCGGCTCGGCCCTCAATGTCCCGGCCTTCCTCGCGCTCGCGGGATGAATTTCTCTTCCGTTCAATCTCCGATCAAACTTCTTCGATGTGCCCGACTTGCGCGGCGGCGCCTCAGCGGCGCCCACTGATTCGCATCAGACTCAGCAGAAGTCTTGAAATAGATGCCGGTGAGAAGGATGTTGCTACTGCTGGCTGGATTACTTTTCAATACGCAACTTTTCGATACGCAACCCGCAGCTGGTACGAGTTAAATAACAAAGTGATTGCGTACAATGAGGTACGGCGATTATTTCCTCCAGCCAGTTCACTTACTACCCATCCTACAGAGAAACATCTATGCGATATATGGCCGAATGGACAGAAATGTGCTCGGACCTCTGACGACAAGTTGATGCCAAGCGTTGTTGTCTTTCTTTTACTTGACACTTCTCTTGTACGAGTACAGGTCTCAGTCAAGTGCGATACAATTTCAATTGGTGGTTCTCATCACGATCTCACGTCTCCTGCTCGCCATATCTATACAATACAATGTGTGTTTTATGTAGAGAGATGAAATTGAAATATGCGCAGTATCATTCTGTCCCGATCTACTCTAACAAAGGTGTATCGCACGATATACTACGATCATACAGACCCTAAAGCGAGGATCCTATAATTGAGATTACAAGTTATGAGAATCTAGCGGGCTCGATCTCGTACGTTTTCTACGAGATGAGAACACCTGGCAAGCCTAAGAGCATTGACTCTACACGGAATGATATCAAGGAGAGGTCGAATAAGGCAGGAGCTGGATGACAGACCTTATCCTAGTACCCACACCATTCAGATTTACTATAACTTGCATGTAGGAACTGAATGTGCACGCCCGCATTACTGTCAGCCACGGCACAACATCCGAGTCGGAATGGGCTGATATATGCGCAAGAATATCACAGCTCGAATGGCGAAATTGCAATGCGACAGCTCAAGTGCTCAACGACCTGAGGCAAAGACAGGACAAAGATTCTGAATGAAAATCCTCGAGAAATCCTGATGTGAACAATATATAGCAAAAAGGCAACAAATCGTAGAGGTAAGGAAGGAAGAAAAAAAGAACTCGCCTCCCTCTGACCTTGAATTTGTTCGGGAAAATCCGATCCGCACTGTATTACTATTAGCGAACTGGTAGGGTGACCTTTCCTTGATCACTGATCACTTGTAGCTTGCCTGCAGCTCAAGCGCACTCGCATCGGTTTACTCCTCGCGTTCGCTCCAACATTAAGAGATTATTCTTGTACCGTCTCTTTGATTATTTTATGAGCAAAGCTCAGGCCTCGAATACACATTACGCGAGAGAGCTTTCGACTGCGATACCGCGGCCGACTTAGACTCTGGTTTTGGTTTTCAGCCTATCTGAGAGGTCTGCAGGCCGACATAAGTCGGATGTCTGACTTTAAGCTCCCCTATGACATTTAGATCTAAAGGGCGGACAATTAGCCGCTTGAGATAGATAATAGTCAGCACATCAGTATTCTAACAAATAGCTTTTTTGCGGTTGTACAAGTGAAAAAAGCTTAAAAAAGCGTCAAAGTAACAAGTCAAAAAAGCCAGGTACCTTTTCCGAAAAAGCGGGCTATTGCTCAGATCTCTCAAATGAAATAACAAGTCAAAAAAGCTACAGAAAGCTACGAAAAGCGAAGAAAGCTACTACGGAATTTATATACAGGCTTTAAGTCACTATATGTATGAAATTATAAATCCGAGATCAAGCACGAAATTATGCGGGACTACAACAATCTATTACCTGTGCGAAAATGGTGTTGTGGAGGCCAGCGACATCATACGGGGAGACTCACCTGGTGTTCCACATCGGGCCACCGATCCTTGCCGCACCCTGTCGCGTTCTTGTTGTGTTTCGTCGCCGTTTGGCTTATTGTCAGTGACCGACAGCGGCGACGGGCAGACATGCGTGTCGTCCTGGATGCATACAGCCACGCGGCATTCTCCTAGCTTTGTGGTAAACGGAGTGGGTGCTGTCGTTGTCGTTGTCGGACGGGGACAAGTGGTGCAGAGAGGTGGACGTCGTAAGTAGGAGTGAGGTGGCAAGTTAGTGTGGACAGCGGAGCTTGAATGTTCGATCATTACAAATTGGTCCGTGCGCATATTAGCAACTATATAATCCGATCAACCATTTCCTAGGTTTCTTCGCCCATTCGGGTATTTATCTGCCAGTATTTTTAATACGTACATAGCTTTCTGAACTTTTTCACTTTTGACTTGTGAAAACGCCGCAATAAGCTGAAAAGTGAGAAAAAGTGAAAAAGTAAATTGTAAGATTGCTGATGCAGCTTGAGTCGTGGTTCTAGTTAGGGTTTCGCTTAAGTTACAACAAATTCAATCGAACCGCTAGTGGGATGTGTGTCTTGTGGAACGCCTCGAAGCAACTCCGTTCGATATAGTTAGTATAGTGTCGCAGGAAAGGTTGACCTTAGCCAAACCCTAGCCCTTGCATAGCCACGCTGTTTTAATCTAATCTAATCTCTCCCAGGCGGAGATTCAATTATATGTTCGGTTCACACTGCTATCGCTCAACGACGAGAGATAAGCTTGTCACCATATGTTCAAATATTCACCGGCACCAGTGCTACTCCGCTTCCTGTTGAATTGTATTCTCTATACATGGTAAGTAACGTATGCATAGCTCCAAGTGGCGAGCATTCAGCGGCTTGCATTTCACAAATTGATTGTTAACCGCTACACCTTTTCTGAATCAGTCAACTACTACTCGTGCCTCACTGTTCCTCGCAAAAGCAATTCCCTTCGCAAAAGAGTCCTTAAGGCGCTTTACATCAAGCACAGGACAATCGATTGCGTTATCTCCATTCAGGTCTGAGGAGAGGCATCCTTTGCCTCCTTTGCCTCCTGGGCCTATTACGACGATCGAGGACCTACCACCGGAAGTCCTTCGCGACATATTCCTGGCGAGCATACCACACGAAATCACGGAACACCGCAACCTGGCAGTCCTACGTCTGTGTTGGGTCTCATCTGCGTGGAGAGACACGGCGATGCAGTTGTCTCGATTGTGGTCGTCTTTGATGATACACATCGGGCCCGAGTGGGACAAGGATTTCTTTTGGGCTATGATTGATGAATGGCTGGAGCGTGCGGGAGCACGTCCGATTGTTCTTCGCGTCCGAGATACCCATAAACCTTCCACATCGCCCTGTCAGGCCTGCATGCGACTCAAAACAGACGTCCTACGAAAATATTCCCACAAAATTTATCACTTGGAGGGTATTTCCCCACATATGCTTCGAGGGATATGGGATTATCGTTTGGAGGATTTACAGTGCCTTACACTTCAAGACGCGGATGATCGAGGAAACATTAGCGTACTATCCTCCTTTGCTCCTAATCTTCGAAGACTCGCCGTGGACCACTATGTCCACGAATTCCGCTCTTCTCCTATCGACATTATCTCAGACCAAACCTACCACCAGCTCACTCACCTTACGGCATGTGTCGCAGGCTATCGGACATTGCTACGAATTCTCACAGCGTGTCCAAATCTCGAAGGTGCCGTATTTCACTGTAAACAACCTGGATGGACGTTTCCTGCCCCGCAATTCGAAAATCCTGTTGCGACAACCCTCACTCTCTCATCACTATCCACGCTCACCATCGTACTTACTAGTCAGCATCACATTGATCTCCGCATATTCCGTTGTCTAGACCTCCCATTATTGACAACTCTCCGGCTCGGGTCTTTCCATCAATCCTTGTTTACATTTGAGTTTGAGGATGACGATCATAATGCGCTCAAACAGATATCTGGTATTCGTCGCCTATCCCTCTTCTTCGACTCGTATACCTCCGTGGATAAATTTATCCTCGGAAATTTTCTTTTGCAATTACCCGACCTCGAAGTGCTCGATATTCAAGATTGTCTCGACCTTCAAAAATTCTTTGATGGACTCAACCAGTGTCAGATAAATTCCCAATTTTCACTGCTACCTCACCTGCAGACTCTCTCCCTCGATATCCGAAAGGATCGCGAATTCGATTTCATGCGTGATGGAGCCTTTGGCGAATTCCTTGCATCAAGGTCATCCACAAGGTCATCCAGCGGAGAATCTCGAGGCATATATCGCGCTCCTTTTCGTGTAATCTTCTACGTGAACAAAGACGTAGCTCACAGATATGCACCGATCGTAGCAAAATCCAGGGACATAAACCTTCCGGTGGAGTTGGCTGTCTGGGATGAGGATATCGGTAATATAGGATCAAGGTGGAAATACCGTTTAGAAGAAGAGGAAGGGCAATGGGTCGAAGGTATTTGAATATCACTCAGATTGCCCTCAGGGTTCAATTAATTTATGCGTCACCGTTTGGTAAGGTTGGAAGGAATTGTGTGTTCCTTTAATTAATCGCTCGGTTCTCATTTGTCAATCGAGTTTGCTTTGACTCTCAGTCGGTAATTATTGTAACAAGATCTCATGTTCGCCACTAGCGCCTGGCGCTCCGCTGTCTACTTCTAAGTATCCTCATACCATCTTTCCTCGCCATCGGTGCTCGGATGTCTGTTATAATCACCTGATCTTGGCGTTACATTCTCTAATTTTTCGCTGCAATCAATACCACCGCATTCCTTGGGCTATGAGAGACAATGGAGGTGGTTAATATATATGTTCCGGAGCCACCGACATTATGAAAGTGCTCAGCGGCTAAGCAGCTCTATTTTTGCTTCACTGATCACTATCCAGTGCGTTAGATGTGCATAATCTGTCAGCAACCTCAACAAACTGGAGTTAAATACGCGTATTACGCCGTCGTAATCCAAATCGTTCGCTCCCGGCGCGAACCCGCAATGCAGACAAGAGCGGGCCGATTCCTGTTCTTTGTACTGTCCCTGGGTTTTGACGTTCTTTGTGGGCACTTTCACACTCGATCTCACAAGGCGTCAACACGTGGTATCCATGAGGATCTAAAACGCTGATACATATCACTGACACAGGTGTCGGAACCGAGAAATTTATATCCCTTCAAGTTGCTGCTAGACGAGGGAGACACGAGCGTCAAAATGCGAAACTCGGCCTGTTTTTCTCCCGCGTGGCCTGTCTGAAATGTGTTATGAGGTGTCTCAATGGAACCCCACTCGCCGGTATATTCGCAAGTAGAAAAAAACACTACGTAGTATGGAGACCGTTATATGGAGAAAGAACACGGAAATTCCTGAGAACCCTTGATATGAATCGATGCCGAATGCTCAAAATCAGAATCAAAATCAATATGGGGTCCCAAGTGGGGCTCTCTACATACCGCAGTCAGGTTCGTCAGGACGGCATAGTTATACGCTATTTTTAGTTCAACTTTCGACGCATAAATCTTGCGAGTGTACCATCTCCAGACCCCAGAATCAAACCACCAGTGTTTTATCCTTTCCAAGTCCACTACTATTCATACATCATGAAGTTCTCCATCTTCACATTGGGAGCTGCGTCGCTCGCGTTCTTCTCCCAAGTGGCGTTTGCAGTGCCCAACCCTCAGGGTGGTTTACCAATCTTCATCTGTACGTCAACTCAATCCCTGCTGTTGCTCTGCATGCTCTGACACATTTGTTGACGGCATACAGGTGGGGGCGATCAAGTACGTTTCCATCTCTAATTGTCATAGAGTCAATGAATTTATATACTTACTGAACGACGCCTTCTCTCCCCTTTCTCCTCCGAATGTACCACTTCCAGGATATACAATGTAAGTGCCACCCTGCCATCTCTTTCTCGCTACCCCTAAATGTCCTTTCGTTCAACCCACAGGCCCCACCGGGTTTCACTGCTGCCCACCCTTACCCAGCGCCAGTGGTGATGGTGTTGGACAGTAAGTCTAGAGTCTTTACACACCGGCGGTTCCAACATTAAAAGCTCCTTTTGACGTGTATCAAGTACGTTGTCAAAGATTTTAAGTATTAGTTACCATATTGAATATTTCAGCATTTAAAATCTTTTATTAAGTCTTAAAGATTTTCGTATTTTAAATCTTGAATAAGATATAAAGCTCCTTTCCACAGTAACAAATATTTTAACTCGAAATTTATTTAAAATGTTCCACCATATTTAAAATTTTAATTTAGCAAGAAATACTTTTAGTACTTAAAATAAAAATAAATCCAATAGCGTGGTTACCATTTTAAATATTGAGCACAATCTAAAATTTACACATATTTAAAATATAAAAGAACATTTAAAATTATCAAAGATGTTATTCAAGATTTCAAGTAGAAAAAAATCCTCGATTAATCGCCCACTCATTGCCCACTCATTGCCCACTTGTCGCCAACTTTCTGGGCACATAATGCATGCCCAGTGAAAAAGCGGACGTGCACAACCCAGCCTTGAGAATCCTTGATAATTTAATATTTAATCCTACAGACCAAGTGAGCAAGTTTCCCTCGTACTTATTCAGGAGATGCAGCTTACTAACTAAGAAACTTGAATCCGCCCACTAATTTCAGCGGGACGGCGAGCCGTCGCACGCATAATGGGCGCTAGGCAGGTAATGAGTGGGCGATGAGTGGGCAATTAATTGAGGATTTTTTATACTTTAAATGCTGGATACCGTGTAAGATTTTTTAAAATGTTACTTAATATTTGAAGTATAAAGACTTCTAAGACGTTGTCACATATTCATTATATAAAGCAACATATCGGAATTTTTAATACTTAAAATTTAAGATATTCCTGATTGTTATCCTAGTCTTAAAATACTTGACTTTGTATAAAGCACCTTTCAATGTAATCAAAGATTTTAAATCTAAGATATCCCTACATGGTGTTGAGTATTTAAAATAGAATAATTTCTTGTATGTTATCCGACATTTTAAATACGAAATAAGATTGTAGAATTTCCTACACTTAAAATCCTTGATAACGTACTTGATACACATCAAAAGGAGCTTTTAATGTTGGAACCACCCGTGTGTTATATGTATCTTGGCTGTCGGAGTGCCCGGGGCATGTCACGTCACATGGTTACCCGCCTGGGTTTGGGCGCGCGGCGTGACCTTATGTCACACGAGGTTACCTGGCCCAGGGGCGCTCTCTATTGGCTGAGAGTCAACCTGTGCACGGGCGCTTAACGAATGTAATACATCTATGGGGAATGGGAACTGCTGCGTGAACTGCTGCGTGCTGCCGCATGCTGCCATGCGGGGTCCTTCAAATCTCGATGTTTAAAATAGGCTATTCACGAAAGATAAACAAAAAAATTAGCTGGCTTGGTTGCGCGGACAGCAGGTTCTTGGTTGTGTGGACAGTGAAATGCAATGCTTGCGCCACTTGCGCATAGCGTGAGTTGAGATTAAATCGACGTCGAAAACAATTCAGATGGAAATAGAGTAAACAGCGAGAGAATGAGCACATTTCGACCAGTTGGTCAGTTGTGGATGTCAAAGTCTATCTGAGAACCAGAAGACTCTGTGGTAAAATAAGGGGTTGGAGACGAGGCAGCAAGCTGGACAGCCAAGAAAAAAGCCGTGAGAAAAAGTGCAACGCTTTTGCCACACGTGACTTTGTGGCAAAAGTGTTGCGCAAGCTAAGCTTGAAGCACAGACGCTCAAAGTCAGCTGCACTGGCACGTTCATCAGACAGACGTCCTTCACAATTCATCTAGAAGTTAGAAGATAGTAATTTATAATATACATCATACAGATAATACTAATACAAATACAAATAGATTTTTTAATCACTAAGTACAATAACTTCTGGAGAGGATACTTTGGAGTGCTTGCGCTTCGAGGGAAGGCGAATGATTTCAACGTCGGATTCAGAGCCAGTAAAATCAGGACTCTCTGGTTTGATGGGATTGAGTGGACCAACGTGGGTGTGGACTGACATAGAAGTTGAAGGATGAATGCTGGTAGAAGTCGAAGGATGAATGCTGGTGGCTTCAGACAGCATCATGAGAATGGGCTCAGGCAGATATTCAATCGGGATCCAGACTTTGATTTTGGCTCGCGGATCTGTCTCTGCCGGTATGCTGGTGTCTATTCCTAGCAAAGCGATAAAATTTGCAGCAGAGAGAGTAATGCGTGCCCATTGTCCCGGTTTTCCTTTCCTGTGGTGTACAGAAATATTCAATACCTTCATTTTAGCATGAGGGGTGCGGTAGAGTGCTTGAGGCTCGTCATAGACTAATAGAGGCTTTAGGGTACAGAGTTGAATTTGAATATTAAGTGTACATCGAAAAATATCAAAAGAGACGTACCGATATAAGTGTTCGCAGAACTACACCAGGCCAGAGAATTTTTTCAAGCTTCTTTTCTAATACATTGGACGTCCAGTTCAAGGATCCCATGCAGAATTGAGCAATCTGAGGAATTATGGGCTCCTTTTCGATCCAGGTAGGAATCCGAGTCTTTGATGAGGACAATAAGCCTGTTGAAATTACCGGTAAAGATGCTTAGTACGGGGTGTGTGTGAACTACTAGATAATCAAGTAGTCGCTTTCAATAGACTTTGTAAGGTCTATTAAAGGGATACTATCAAATCCGACTTGCTTCACTTTTAATAACTACTTTACTACACTCAAACACCCAAATCAATGTTTAGTTGACTTAGTTCGTCCAAGGGGAGGATAATAGTTTTATAATATCGATACCTGATAGTAGGTGCGCGATAAAAGAAGGTGTTTAACTATGTAATGGCTCAGGCAAGGCCTTAGGTGCGTTTATAGTCAATGGGTCGTTTTAAGTCCAATAGACTTGTGTAAATTCTGGTCTGGTACTCGGAAACTAGTGCTCTATGCACAAACTGCTAACTGATCTTGCTTTGTCTTGTTCTCCAATTGAGAAGATGGCTCTATGCCCTTTTAACTTGTCTTTACTTGTCTCAAAAACTATACTTGTGGAAAGAGGCGCGCAGATGTCTTATCTGCCGACACTACAGTCCCTTAACAATGGCCAGAGGCGCATAGACACTTTGTCTACTGACACTACAGTCCAGGTCCCCAGATGTCCTTTGACAAAGGGTAGGTTTTGAACAAGTCACTTAGACAGGTTCCTTGGCTTATAACTCTCTTTACTTGTCTTGGCGAATCACTTAGACACGTGTTCTCATCTTAACAGTTCGTTTATATCGTTACTTGGTTTCTTTTTATATTATGGGACTCTCGCTTTGAAGCTACTTGGTACTTAGAGGTGAAACACTTAAGATATGACTCTTAAGCGCTTGTATCTCGTGGGTGGTAAATTGCTTGTGTTCTACGGTGTTACAGGGCTGCTTATATACTACTGAGACGATATATTATTACATAGACGCAATGACAAGAATATAGAGATTTCATGGGCATTTGTGCGCGAGCGGCGGCCTTATGGAGTACAGTTTCCGTGCGCGTCCGCTCAATCATGCCTTTTTGGTTGGATCGGGAGCTCAGATTGTCATTGGTTCGGCTAACTTAAGCGCCTAAGACTTAATCCTCCTCGACTGCATGGTATACGGGCTCGTGACCTTTCGTTTTCATTGGTATCTTGTCCTGTCATTGGCTATAGGCTGACCGGAGCATAGACGCGCCTACATCTCGTCGGAGACGCTCGGGCAATCCACGCACGTTCTGTCCGAGATAATGCTCGTGATTAGGGTTGTAACCCTTCGTCCTCTGTACCCGGCATCTTGGTACCCTCGGCGTGCATCTGGGATCTCGCTGTGTTGAGTTATGCACCCCGGAAATCTTCCTGTACCCAGTTATTACCCGATATGGTATGTGTTCCCGATTTGGTATCCCTTTGATCCGAGCTTTGATCGGCGTTGCTACAGGCGCGTCTATGGGTGTCTGCTTTACCCCGACTGCTCCACTGTCCTTGATGCCTTTGGCAATGTCACGCGACCTGTCCTGTAGTGTGCCTAGATGTCCGTTCTTTAATCTAGAGATCCGCGCCTCGTTCTGTATAGGCCGGATGGTTAAGATATTACTGAAAGGCGCCTATTTCCGTACACTTCATTAGATGTATTGACTATTATCTCAATAGTTACTAATGATAATGTCTTTAATTGACCGCGCGTTCCTCGTTATCTTGCATAGTTTCCTCTAGTCCTTAGTAGCCTTGTCATTGTAATGTCCGGACTTGTAACATTTAGACTACGGTATAAGCTTTACTAAGTGCTAAAAATAGCTCAGGTAAGGAGAATAGTAGTCCGTTCACAGCTAGCCGCTCGCGGTCTCTTCACCGGGTTTAAATACTGCGCTATCTTCTTGCGTGAAATGTAGTCATAAGTGAATTTGGATGCGAGACTTAGACTGTCCACGGTCCGGGCCTGGCCCTCCTGGCCCGAGGGCCGACCCGACCCGGCCCCGGAGGGCCAGGGGCCAGGGCCCATCCACCATTGGCCCGGCCCTCAGAGGGGCCAGGGCCAAGGCTTAACTGACCCGGCCCTCGGGGTCAACCAGGGTTGGCCCGGGGCCGGCCCTCTTTTTTGGGTTCCAATTTCGACTTTCGAGTTTGCAGTTTGTACATAGTGATTGAACGTAGGGTATTATTAAAATGTATACTACCACTAAGTAAATGTAAGTCATATTGAGACAGCAGTAGCAATTGCTACTGCTGCTCCTCATCGCCCGTTGCATCTGTATCATCATTGCACGTCAGCATCGTGGCATCGAGAGAGCAGCAGCAGTCGCTACTGCTGCTCCCCATCATCCGTTGCACCCGCGTTGTCGTTGTATACCGGCAGTGTCGTGGCCTCGTCGTCGCTGCACCGTCGTTGCATTCGTGGCGACGTCCTCGTTGCATGTCGGCGTTGTGGCATCGAGACAGGAGCAGCAGCAGTCGCTACTGCTGCTCCTCGTCTGACGTCGCCTGTTCCATCCGCGTTGTCATTGCACACCCGCGTGCGTCGTGGTATCGGCATGGCATCGAGATAGGAGCAGCAGTTGCTGCTCCTCATCGCCCGTTGCGTCCACGTCATCGTTGCACGTTGGCGTCGTGGCATCGAGACAGGAGCACTGCTGCTGCTCCTCGTCCGACGTCGCCTGTTGCATCCGCGTTGCCGTTGCACACCCGCGTGGTATCAGCGTGGCATCGAGAGAGCAGCAGGTTGCTGCTCCTCGTCGCCCGTTGCATCCACACCCGCGGCGTCATCGTGTCATCGCTGCACCCGCACCCGCGGCGTCGTCGTGCCGTCGCTGCACCCGCACCCACGGCGTCGTCGCGTCGTCTCTGCACCCACCGTTCCACCCGCCGTTCCACCCGCCATGTCCATCGCGTTGGCGTCGTCGCATCATCATCGCCTCGTCATCGCCTCGTTGGTGGTGTGGAGATGGTGGTGGGTGTGTTTGGGATGTCGGATGGGGGAGAGTGCGAAGGCGGACATTTGACTTCGAATTGCCGGTGGCGACGTGCCTGCCGTTTTTCGGCAAATGCCGAGCGCTGCTCATTGCAAACAGCTTGGCCCGGGGCCGGCCCGCCCCGACCCTGGCCCGATCCCCCTCGCCCAGGGCCAACATGGGGGTCGGGCCAGGGTCAACACAAGCTGACCCGGCCCTGGAGGGCCAGGGCCAGGGCCACCAAAAACACCCTGGCCCTGGCCCGGCCCGGACCGTGGACAGTCTAGCGAGACTTGGATGGCTTGAACCGAGATGACCGCAAGAGTTAGAGAATAGCTCAGTTTGAATGCTATTGGTGATTGCTTTCAGCTCTGTATCGAGTTTGAAGCCTTCAAGCCTATCAAATGCATGAAGAATTCGATCGCCAAACCCACCGCGTGCAAGGGAGGTGGCTATCCTAATGCCACAGCCTGGAAATCCATCGGAATAGTCGCCTTTGGAAAGGAGGGCAACTAACAAGAGGCCACCTCGAGAGAGCAATACCTCAGCCATATTTTTGATCGCGTCGATAGAATAAAGCAGATATCTATCCGACTGAGGTTTGCTACCAGACTATTAGACATATCAAACCTGAAATGGTGAAGACGGAGCATACCTTCGCAAAACACACTGCGCTCCAAAAACTAAACAGTCACTATCACTCGTCAAAACTGCATCTATTGCATTGTAGTAACTCATTATTGCCAGCTCTGCCTCAGCTTCGCCAGGGGCCTAGGATAGAATAGAAACCTTTAGCATGATTTTTCGAAATGAAAACCATAGACTGAGACACTACCTGGTTCCAGTGAAAACCAAATGCCTCGATAATGGTCTTACAGATATTAGACCATTCCAGAACAGTTTTCGTATCAATCTGCCTGCCATGTTTGAATGAAGGTCGATTTGGACCATCGAAGACAAAGATCATCATGACAGGCGCTTCACGAAGAAATTTGCATAACTTGAAGAAGAATATGCGAAGCGCACCCCCTGGCTTGTGCTGATATATGGGCGATGCACGCTCTGCAGCAATACATTCATTCATGATAACACTTGCGAATAGCATTCAATAATTTATTCAAATGATAACCACAAATTACAATGGCAAACGAACCTAATGTCCACCCCAATGCGGAGTATTTTCTGCTTCTTCGTCGCAGAATATCCATTCATCAAGCATATCTCGTTTAATGTGCACGTTTGTGCTGCAGGTTCAAGAACCTGTAATTCAAGTCAGTCAGATTGATGCTTCTCAACACTTTTAATTACGCACCTTCCAGAGGCCATTAATGCCCATAGTACTCGCTTTGAGGGTTGAGAGTAGCTCTACAGATGAATTCAAGTGTGCAGAGAGGACGGTTAAATTGTCTCATATAGTCTGAGATACTCCTGTCAAATCCAGATAATGGTGTTTTTTTTGGGCGCTCAAGTTCAGTTCTACGCAAATGGACACGTATAGCATATATCATTCAGCATGTTGTATCTACACAGGTATCTATGCTAGTTAAGGATGGAGAGCTACTAATGTGCGCTCGCTGACCATGAACTATAGCCTGCCCTCGCCCACATTCTCATCCTGATCCTTGCCCTGGCGCCGCCCTTCGCTTATGGTCCTGATACATGTCCAGGTGGATGAAGGGCAGTTGAGCGCAGGGCTCTCATCAGCGTCGTTTGCGTTTCTTCATGCGGAATGTTGGGGCATGGGGACAGTGAATGTGATTCGGCGTGTCTCGTCCATCCGGCATCAGGAAAATGAAGTTTTTCCTCAGAGAAACCCAGGGTGCTCTAGGCATCTCTAAAGACTCTAAAGACTACAAAGATTCAAAGCTTCTCAGGCAGCTTTGAAATGTAAGTGACTTGGTAACTATTTCCTCAAAGACGTCTCAAAGTCACTCCACTTGCTTTGAAAGGGAAACCACAGACATGTAAAGCAGAGCCAAAGAAGTCTGAAAGCCAAACTAAAGAAGTCTGAAAGCCAATCCAAAGAGGTCTAAAGTAACCAAAGACATCTGAAAGCCAAACCAAAGACGTCTGAAAGCAAACCAAAGAAGTCTAAAGACATCTGAAAGCCAAATGAAAGAAATCTGAAAGAAGAATGAAAGAAGTCCAAAGTAGACCAAAGACATCTGAAAGAAAAACCAAAGACATCTGAAAGCAATTTGAGACTATTTTCAAAGTGTTTTCAAAGTATTTTCAGAATTGTGATATACTCTGAAAGCATTTTCAAAGTGGATTCAAAGGACTTGGGAGCGTTCTCAGAGCAGCTTCAGATCATTCTTAGAGTGTTCCAAAGAGGTACCAGGGTAGCTTTAGAGCATTTTCAAAAAGAGCTGAAAGTAGTCTAAGTTTAGTCTAAAGACGCCTAACTCTCAATCAAAGCAGCTAGGAGCCCTTTGGGAATCCACAATAAGCCAATATAAAACTATTATTAATGAATAAAATACAGAACAGCTATTCTTGCATAAAAGATAGAAGAAAGAGGATAGACTTGACGTCACCAACTAACCAGACTGAGACTGTCCTCCTGCAACTTCCTCTTCTGCTCTGGCCGGTTCTTCTTCTCCATCTTCTGCCTCTTGAGCCAGTTTTTCCAGAGCGCTAAAGTCCAGGTTTGCCAAATCCTTGCCCTGATTAGAATCATCAAGAAAGTTATGGTGGTTGAGCTATAAAACATATTAGATTAGAGATTAGAGCAATAGATAAGAAAAGAAATCCACAGAAGCTTCTTGAGGAGCGCATTCTTCCAGTATTTGGCCCATCTGGGAGATTCCACAGTCAGTTTCTTCCAGTTTCCAAGATGGTTATGGTAGCTAGTGTACATTAATAGCATCAATGAGAATGAACAGGAAATAAGGAGTAGAAAGGCACACCTTCGCTGAGCAATCTCGTCAGAGAAGTTATATTTATTGGGTTTTACACCACTGCTCCATCCTTTCAGTGCATATTCAATCTAAAAATGCTAGCGGTCAGATCAAGAACATGAATAAAGAAGAGGACATACAGCAGTGACGACAAAAATGATGATAGAAAGAGGAAGATCCTTCTCTTCAGCAATCTTGGTGGTAGCTTCGGCATCCGCGTTTGATCTTGACGACATGGAGAACCACTGACTTTCAATAATTTCTATAATGAGATCAGAGCCAAAGGGTTGCCGAGAATCAAGGGTATGTTTCTAAGAATAGAAATGGTCAGTAGATTAGCTTAAAGGAAATTACGCTCATACCTCCAGGTTGATACCCCCATACATAAAGTTGGACTCAGTCAACAGCCATATAACGTGTTTTCGGACTTTATCTGGAGGACCATTTAGACCATAGAAGCCTCGGACACGATCACGGGCTTTGATGACTATGCTACTGATGAGAGCCGTCCTTCCATATGTCGTCTGATTTTAAATTAAGTTAGCTACCGTCAAAAAACAAATGAATCCCTTACAAATGTAATCAGCTTCTTTTTAGTATTCTGGTCATGCGTTGCACGCCTAAAAGCATCCTTGATAGTTAGGTCATCACTGTTCCTAGATGCCCCTTTGACGGTGTTCCATAAGAATTCCAAGCGTCCAATCTTAGTATCAGGAAGGAAAGGTCCATCTGGGTTATAGATGGTGGTGGTTCTAGCATGGGACTTTGAAGCAATGGCGAGCTGACGGGTTCGAGGAGAAAAGTCGCCTTCTTTGACTTTGGCATTGTTGGAAGTCTTGGAACCACTGGCCGACTTTGGAGTACCAGAGCGAGATCTTCGAGAGGTGGTTGTTGACCTAGTATCATCCAAGTCAAAGACCGACAGCTAAATAATATATAATAAGTTTAGGTGAATTGAGCGACAAAGATTAAAAAACAAACGCCATTATCATTGAAGTAATCATCGCCTCCAACTACCTTTTCATCAAAACATTGTACTCGGGATAATCCATGTCAACGTCAGCATCAGCGTTGGCATCTGCATCTCCTTGGTCACTCCGATCACCATCAGGCTGAGCTCCAGAGTCGCCATCCTGGCTGCCATCTTCATCCATAGAACCTGAACGACCTTTACCTTTCATACCTATGGGTTGTAAGCCATTGGCGATCGCTGCCTCGTCATCATCCAAAATGATAGGCGCATTTCGTCTCCTCTTGGTGGGAGGAGCACCTTCATCCTCCTCCTCATCCTCGTTTCCGTCTTCATTCTCTTCTTCCTGCATAAGCCTTTTGTTTCTTTGTCGTATTGCTAAAAGAAGAAACTATAAATCAAAATAGAGTGTAAAAATGAAAAATCACCTGCCTTCATCCTGGGTAGCCGCAGCAGCCTTCTTCTCCTCTTCCATTCTTGCCTTGAAAGCCTTGAAAAGTGCCATGTTCTTCTCGTTGAATTCAAAACCGTCAATGGTAGGGACGCTTGAATCTCCATTCGACTTTCCTGAAGAGCGTGTTTGACCACCAGATTTATTCTTGCGAGAGGAGGCCTTGTCTCCTCCAGAGGCTTTCCTTTTGGCATTGCCACCAGATGCTTTGCTGGTTGCCGACGCTGAGGACTTTGAGCCCTGTGATGCAGAAGAAGCTCCAGACCGTCGAGTTTGCATAGTATTCAGATTTATGTTAAAGAGTAGTTGACAGCAGTAAACCTATAGACCAGCAGAGCAGTATAGACTGGCAGAGAGGTAAGAAAGCAGTAAGAAAGCGGTGTTAAAGGCGTTGGTGAGCATTGAAGGAGTTGGTTGGCAATCAGAAAGTCAACCACAGTAAATTAAAATTAAATACAAATATCTGCCATTTTTCCCACACCTAATCAATTGAACGACTGCTAGATACAAGCGACCTAAATATCTTTCTCTACATTCATGAATATGCTATGGTCCCAGTGATTTCTACACCTAACCCAATTGTCTCCTGAACTATCAGAATGGAGAACAAGAGATGCTCGTTCTCCTTTGAAATTCATATTAAAATGACTTAACTTAGCGGATGGAAATAAAACCATATCACCGCAGAGTAGCTGGAGTCGAATTCCTGGTTCCAGAAAGCAAATATCACCACCCTCGCAATTGTCATCACAGATGGCCATGACGATACAGAGATTCTTGTCATTAACGTCTCTGTGGATCCTTGTGCAAACATTGAAGTTGATCACAAATCCACTGAATGGGTATGCGGGGGAAAATCCACTGGCAGGAAGAACATCTGCATATTGTCCTATGATGTCGTATTCCTCAGGAAGTATTTCCTTGAGCTATATGCAAATTAAATTAATAGATTCGCGAATTAATATACAAAGTCGAACTTACAGTTTTGTTGATCCAATCAAAGACATCTTGGAAGCATTCTTCCAAACGCTTGTACTCCTCCATGTGTAGTTGGAACTCCTTGGAGGTGTGAGGAGTAAACGTTGAGGTATTGGGTCGCCTAAGGCCCTCCTTTCTCAAAGTTGCCGGATCAACATTGGAAGGAGCGCCTTTCCCCTAAGAAACAAACATATCTAAGTCTTAACAAGATATCTGAAATAAAATAAAGCAAACATACACTTGCAGTATAGCGGTTCCACCACGCGAAATGCAAAGCCAGAAAGCGGTAGAATTCTTTGAGGGCTTCAGAGTCCGTCCATTTCATGTAGTTCGGACAAGCTGCCTTTAAAGATGCCAAAAGGCGATCACGCAAGTGTTGAGGTAGATCTGGACAGACCAACAATATAATGTTGTCATTAATATCATTAACACGGAGGCGCTTTCTGATAGGAAAAAAGTTGAGTCTAATTTTTATAAATTAACAAGGAATTAAGACGTACCCATTTAAGTTATCATGAGTGATGTTCAAGTAACGACCTCTGGTTTTCTTTCCAAGATGCAGCTGTTTTCGAAGCTATCAAGAAACAATATCAGAAATAGAAAAGAAGAGCTCAAATACGACTGACTTTGGTGGTAATATCCGGCAATGAATCACAATTGTCGGCCAAGCTTGCAAATTTTCTCTCCTTCTGCGTAAATTTATAGCTAGCTGTCTTGTCTGTCTTGTCTTTATATTCAGTTTTGGTATTACGTTCCAGAGAGGGATTGTAGTTGGTCTTGATAGTGTACAGGTTGGTATCGGAGGCGTCTTTGGATTGAGAATTAAAGTTGAGGTCTTCATCATCATCCGGGCTGGAGAGCGGGGAAGGAATGTCATCTACTGACGAATGATTAATGTTTGGTGGGTCTTGAGTAGATGTTGGGGTCGAAGATAAGACAGAATGATTTATGAGATAATATGGTATGACTGGAACCAAACCCTCTAAAGGAGAGTAGCAGCTAGCCCAGGTGCGTATGCAGCGACGTTTGATAAAGGCACTATAGAAATTCATTAATAGAATGAAACGTTAAGAAAAGAATGTCTTACTTATAGGTTATTGAGTTGAAAAATTCATCGGACCGCTGCAAGTGGCCAGCCTCTATTTCAGGAAGAACTCCTCGGCTGATGAGAAGCTCTTGGCTGAACATCGTTGAAAATGCCACACGAAATTGTGTCCTCAACAACGCAATTGCAGGAATTATATCCTGAATGACCAGTTTTCCAAGAGTGTGGTCTAGAATAGATGTTTACTTAGAGTATCACAAATAGAATAAAAAACGTACCAGGATTGGGACATCTCAATAGATAATTAATTCTCAGAATAATATCGTGAGTGAGATTTCGAATATTTGATCGCAGATTCGCAGCAGCAGCTATAGCCAAGATAAAGAAAGAGGCTAGAGAACAGTCAATAAGTTAACAAAATTCAGGAATTAAAAGAACTTACCCCCACCTGCCAATAGACAGAATTTGGCAGCATCAGATACATATCTTGCCAAGGTTCGAGTACTCCTTTCACTCTGGATGGCTTCGAGAATGGCTGTCTTCTTCTTTCTCGTACTCTTGCAAGTGCTAGATATCAAATTCATTCAGAGTAAATTGTAGAGATAGCTCAATAAAACTGGCCTGATAACCTTGCATCGAAGCTGGATCGCATTGACCATGAACACGAAATCCGTAACAGCAACATTTTCCTCGGCCATAAAACAACGGCTGGCAATATTTTCTAGACTGTCAACAGACATGATGGATACCAGTCTAGAGTGCCTGCTACCATCTCCAGAATCATTGTGGCCGGTCTTGAGTGCCTTGAATATTAGAGCGATCGGGTTCATGTCATTGGCAGGATCGAAGATGAATGTCCTACATGCCATAGTGAGATCCAGGACAAAGTGGTACCCAGGGGAAGACAGGACCTGATTTTCAGGTTCTGGATAATCAGAAGGCCCCCCAGGAATGTGGCCAAGCTGCTGATTCTGGCCCTCGTCAGCTTCCTGTACATCTCGAGATGGTTCAAAAACCTCTTCTTGTAAATCTGGGTTATGAACCGGGCGAGGGTCATAGGTCCATGCAGGAGGAGCAGCCGCACCACGAGTTGGACATTTATTGATTGGATTTCCTCCTCCTCGCCCATGTCGGCCACGTCCTCGACCACGTCCTCGACCGCGCTCTTGACCACGTCCTCGACCACCATCGTTGTCGGCACCAGCATCATTGTCAGCACCAGTGTCGCCATCAGCACCAGCATCGCCATCAGCACCAGCGTCGCCGTCAGCACCAGCGTCGCCGTCAGCACCAGCATCACCCATTGGCCTTCGATCATCCATCTGATGGCCTAATCTCAGTTCTCCTCCAAGCTGCAAGCGTCTTCGATTTGTTGGAGTTGGACATGGACTGGAAGATCGTTGTCGAAGGCCAAGAGTAGAACGCACATTCTGAACAGAATTGGAAAGAAGTTCCCGGTTGCCGGGCGAGACAAAAGCGCCTGAAAATGGATCGATGAATGGATCGACAGAGTGGAAATTGGAGGAACTTGAAAACGGATCGCTCAACGATGGATCACGGAAATGAGGGGCACCACGGTGAGGTGAAGGATATGGAGACAAGGACGGAGGAGAAAAAAGACGTCTGGGTGTTGCAATGAGACGTCCAGTAGGTGTTGCAAAAAGACCTGGATTGACAGTTGTACCAGGAGAGCTCAGTCCTCGACTCGCAAGCGGTGTTACAGGAAAGAAAGTGTGGCTCCTCGGTGTTAAATCGTCTGTCACAGAAGGTCCTGGAGGGTGAACGTTCTTTGAAGGAAGTTGAGAACCTTTGATTGGCATACAGGAACAAAGTAACTCACAAAGAGACCTTCATTTTCAGGAGTTGGATAATTATAAAACGTATTAGTATTATCTGTATACGTAGACTGCAAAAGAATAAATCTAAGAAAATGTTCAATTGAATCAGGAGAGAAACTTACATTGGAGGTTGGCAGGGAACTGAGAGCTGCCTCCAACTTTGACGGAACATCTACCAAGTGCGGAGGAAGGCATGGTACATTGTTCAATAGCAAGATTAAACCGCGGAGTTCACAGGGATTTAGGAGGTTATGAGCCATGTGATTTAGGAAGCAGTGTGGACTTGGAAGTGTAATGGCGTCTTGTACAATGAGCGTGTGAAATCTCAGTCATGATGACTGAAAAAATGACAATGATTACTTCAGTCGATCCGGGCCGTTTGTGAAGGACTTCATCCTCATTGGCGCTTGGCAAGGCATCGCGCTACACTATGCAGCCAAAACCTCGAAAATGTCTGGTCATCGTAGCCTTCGCGATTGCAGCAAAACTCTTCATTGAGTTTAATATCATCGCCGACGTCACTTGATGCATCACCAGCATCTTGGGTGTAGCCTGGCATCTCAATACTTGGACAAACCACCGCAAACCTCTGAAGGAGGATGAAAGCATGCTCAGATGATGAGACACCATCGAAAACATGAAAAAACAGTTCAATTTCGCACAAGCGTATTAGGAGGGAGTGTCGAGACCATCGCAGATATCACAGACGTCAGCACTTTGGCTACTACTTCCTGTCTCTTCTCGGACATGACATCTGTTGACTCGTCCGCAATGCTGTCTGCTTTCTACCTGGGTGCAGCCTCCTTCATGACCATCTTGGTGTGGATCTCTTCTAACTTGCTCCCTTTGACCTTCTTTGGCCAGAAGAGAGTGATGAATCTGTGGAAAGAAAAGCGAAGAATAAGGTCTGCAGATAGACCAGAGCGAGTATTGTGACATACGTCCAAAGATGTTGCCGCCATCCATCACGATCCTCCCTGCAGCTTCCTTTGCATTCAAGATGGAGAACTTGCTCGGAGTTATGACTTCTAGGGTTTCCGCATCTCGTTGCATGGTTCTGGAACGGACAAGGGCGTGCCGTTTGACGGCACGGATGGATCGTTCATTCACTGAAAAGTGAGCCATGAGATCGAGACCTTCCATAGAAGAATTCGGCGCAGTAGGCTCACCTGGTTTACGTGGTTTCATGCACATTAATCCATCGGCTGTCTCTGGTTGATCCCAAGCGAATGATAGCTAGAGAAAAACAAAAAAAATGATAAACTCAAGATTCTTGATACCCGACAATGATATACTTACAGCGACACAAAGTTCGAACCCAAGATCTGTTAAGCACCATACATCAGTCTCGGAGGAAGGTATTAGAGCTTAAAATGTTCAACGTACTGATAACCAAGATGAGAATGGCAGAAAGAGGTAATGGAAGAGGCACGACAACATCTAGCATATGGTTTAACAATTTTCGATCTCGATGAAGGACGAGGCCAGACGTACAAAGAAGCTGCAGGATGACTTCTGGAGTACTGTGCGAGAGAGTGTACCTGGTAGTGAGGGTGCGTGTTAGCATAGCTTCTTAGTCAATCTATCAATGAAACTTACTGGATAGAGCACTTCAAGTTGACGAAGATCTGGCGACCTTCAGCGACACCCTCTGAAAAGCAGAATGCTCGTCAGCACTGTTTAAAGTCGCCGAGGATACTATAACCATCTACTTACTGACGGTCGAAGCGAAATTATCATCTACATTTGTTTTAGCCTCGCTTTTTCTTGTTTAGAGATGAAATCAACCCACCAAGCAGGATCATATCAGCCGCCTATTTCGAAACATCCGATCCAGAAATATTCATTGCAATTCCGAGGTCAGCCTGGTCAATGACAGACAGAAGTTAGCAAGAAGCACCAGCAATACCAGACCAAAAATTTCTTGCCTTTTTCAACGCAGGCGAGTCGTTGACGCCATCGCCAGTACTTTAATCAACATCAATATCTGCAAAGCGTCATCACAGAAACAACAGCTCTTACACTCCGATGATATGTCCCAGAGCTTGTGCATAATCCGCAAGAGAACGAACTTTGATCCCACTGCCAGCCTTGCAAGTTATCGATATCATCTCCGTGTACAACGACCGCCGAGAATTCGTCCTCGTAGATCTCCTCTATGGTTCTTCCAGTCTTCTTCACGAGCGTCTTGCGTGTGTCACCGAGGATAAGATTGATCTTGCATGCGATAGCCTCGGCCTTCTTCGGATGGTCACCTACGAACAAATTCATGCCCGTCAGCATGCAAACAAGAGAAAGAAAATCGGCAACAGCTACTTACCGGTGACCATCATAACCTTAATTCCAGCAAGTCGCAGGGTACCAATAGCCTCGCGAACACCATGCTTGGGTGGATCTTCCAGCGAAACCAAACCAACGAAGCAATATTCGGTGATAGGGTATTGGTCGTCCGTCCTCGAGAAAGGATAGTCAACTGGGTATTGGTCACCAGGAAGCAGGTATTGGGCGCAAGCGATAACTCGGTGTCCTCTAGAGGCCATGTACTACGACATAACGTCAACGTCAGATAAAGGACGGCCGAGTAAGGTTAGAGATGCTCACGTCGTACGCTTCGTTGTAATCTTCTTTGAACTGGTCGGTTATCGGAACCATCTGGCCATCTTTGAGGTATGTCGTGCATTTGGAGAGAACACGTTCAGGAGCTCCTTTGATATACGATGTCAGAACACCGGAGGCGTGAGGTTTGTCCAGCTGCACGTCGAAAGGTAACATGTCAGGAATTTAATTATGATGGTCATGGAAAAGGCGATATTACTCACGATGACAAGAGCCCATTTGTTGGTCGAGGTGAAAGGAACTAGATAGGCAGAAATACTTATTACTAACGGATCAAAAGAACATCACAAAGTTG
Organism: Flammula alnicola; assembly: GCA_015499995.1. Taxonomy (NCBI): domain Eukaryota; kingdom Fungi; phylum Basidiomycota; class Agaricomycetes; order Agaricales; family Strophariaceae; genus Flammula; species Flammula alnicola. Next base: position 91,225 of record JADNRV010000095.1, on the reverse strand, counting down.
AACTGGCGTACCTTCGAAAACCTTGGGATGATTCTTAACATGGGCATCATAATCAGTTGGGATATGTCGTCCAGCAAATCGAGACAATCCAGTTTCAGTAGCATCTCCCAGAATCGTCCTCTGATTGAAAGGCACGTCCGTCCTGTCGAATTTGACTCGACAATTGAGGGCAGCGATGTCGATCATCTCCCTCATCCCAGAGGCATTGATCGAGAACTTTTCCATTGTCTGCTCGTCGTTATTCGACTGGAATGCAGAGCACATTTTTTCTCCGCTCCATAGATTCGTCACCTAAAATTTCAGAAAAGGTCAAGACATATTCACGAGCTGAAAGACATTGACACATACTGTCATTTGGTTGCGAGTGAGAGTTCCAGTTTTATCCGTGGCGAGGAGGGTAAGCTAGAGCAGAATATAATTGAGAAATTGGTGTCAAGGTAATGATGAAAGCCAATTACCGAACCTGTAAAACCAATTAAGCCTAGGATAAAGAAAATAATTGGAAGCAGGCCTACGTACCAAGAGTCTCCACACCCTGCAAATCCTTGACGAGCACGTTCTGCTTCGCCATACGCTTCGCAGCAATGGACAATAGGAGGGTAACGACAGAAGGAAGACTTTCTGGCACAAACGCCACCAGAATCGACACGGCGAAGGTGACAGTTGGGGCAGCCTGGCCCTTGTACGCGGTCGTGATACCAACGACAAAGAAAACGATAGCGAAGATGCTGGTATGGAACATGTGAAGCCTTGTCTATGAGCGCATTGATCACTCGACCAAGGGTAAGCAAGCTTTGGTTGATCATCCCTGCCTCCCATGCCCTCTTGTTCTCTGCTCCTGAACGTCCAATGTTCTCGGATCCAGCCAAGTCCACAAGCTTCAATCTCCCAACCTTCAGCAAATTGTTGCCCATCGTTGTCGTTTCCTTGATGTGGATGGTTATGGAGAATACCGAATGCGATCGACTGGAGTGGTCGTTGAACTTGGTGGCAGTTCAACGACTCCTTGCCTTCTTCCTTCTCTGATTTGCGATGCTGGGCACTATTGACACTAGATTGGAGGAAATAGTGTCAGTTCCACCTCGTACGGTGGCAAATAACAAAAACTTACACTGGCGTTTACGACCCTTGCCCTTTGGTTTAGGTTGGGCATCCATCAAGGCAGCATATTCAGGATCGGAGGCCTTCTGAGCAAAGTTCAGCGTGCAACTCTCTGCAGTAGCCTGCTGCTTCGATTGCACGAGAGCAGCTTGCCTGGCAGCCTAATGACGCAAGAGATAAGTTATGGCCTTTCTGATAGAGAAACACACGTACCTGCTGTGGCTTCCTATGATTGTGGCAAGTGAATGGGATGGATCTATAATGCAAGGCATGTAGGTTGTAGTCAGAGAGGCGGCGATGGCGATGGTGGCAATGGCGGTGATACTGGGAACAGTGGAAAATGCCGGCCCGGAGTGGTAAGTACGTCAGGAGGTTCAAATATAGACTGCCTAAACTTACACCAAACCCACATACTATGCCTAACGAAGTCATTTGCACTCGAACCATTGTACCATCACAGAGATTTTCTGTCAAATCCAGGAATGGCGAGACCTCCCGCCCCTTTCGCGTCTTCTATACAGCACATCTTCGCCCATCTCCTGACTTGGGCTCCGTCGGCGACCTCTACATTACGCAAGGAGGAACCCAGATTTTCTGGAAGAAATTCAGGCAGGATGGAATGACAACCACCTGGAGGGAGGTGGGAGGGAACGGCCTTCGAATTCCTCATCCCCTGGATCCAAGCATGATCCTCAAGGGTGGGCTCTGTCACCAGTACCCCCATTGGTGTCGAAAGGAGGCAGATAATTTATTCGAAGATGATATCTACCAAGCTGCAAGGTGGTTTTGGGAAGATTATGGCCCTGGTTCTTCCGCTAGGCCTATAGATCTGACTATTGAGTAAGTCTTACCCTGTCTACATATTAGCTCATATCTAAACCACATTCAGTGTTGAATTTGATGAGCATGGCTCTTCCTCTACACCCATAGATCTGACTATGGAGTAAGTCTTATTTGTCTACATATCAGTATTGTGATAACTCAACTGCGTTCAGTTAGGCCCACTGGCTGAAAGATCGAAAGATGGATACATTGGGTTTGTGGCATGTAGCTTTCTTGGTTTGAGTGCACAGTTCCGAGTTCATTATGTATTCGGGTAGAATTCTCAATATTTATTTGTGTGGAGATAAGATTATATACACTATGGAGGATGGAGGATACAGACACAAAGGGTCTCTACAGGGAGTTTGACGACAACCACGACACAGGCAAGACCGTCGGCGTTAAAAGGTGTACCTGCCATCCGCCCATGAGGGCATGCTCACGCTCGACCCCGTTGGCACACCGGCACTGCTTGCCATGCTCGACCGATACCCCAAGGAGCAAGACAGACTTCATGACCATCGAGGAGTATCTCCCACACAGAATTCCCAATGCAGGGCACCGGTGCGCCATCACTATTTGTCAAAGTAGGGATTGGAATTGACGATGGGATTTTTGTCGTTGTCATTTCAGCGTCTGCTCGCACTTTACACGATGGGCGATGGATATCTACCTAATGAAAGAAGAAATCCTGGCCATGCATGAATTTGAATGGATGCTCGGCGGTGTGCTCGCGCTGACCAATGACTACTTTTCGTGGCGCAAAGAAAAATTCCACTCCACAGACCATGGCCGAAATACCGTGCCACTCCTCATGCAACAATACTCCTTGCCAGAGGAGTCAGGACCAAGCGAGGCTACTTTTGAAGGGCATAATCATCGACGAGGAAGACAGAGCGAAGAAGCTGCACATGAAGTTCGAGAGCCATCCAGATTTGTTGATCGACTTGAAGAGGTACATCGAGGCACTGGAGATACACGATGGTCGATGGTTCAGGCTGGTTGCAGGGTATGGCTGATACCCGTTAGTGGCATGAATGACAAAGCACCTGGCAGACTTATCAACCCGCCTGCAGGTGATGACGAAGGGCAGCAATGTAAAGCTTTGATGAGGTGACCCCAGTCGTATGCGTGTATGAGATGGTGTGCAGAATACCACGAGTCTTGCGGGCCAGCAGTGGACTCGAATAACCCAATGCTTCCTGCAGGAGACATGGATGGTCTAAATCTGACACCAACACTGGGATGACGGGAGAGGTTTCGACCTCCAAGGGATTGGACCACCCCTTCAAGAGCGAACATGTTCATTGAATAAAACAAGCTTGCATTAGTTGACCGCAAGTGGATGAGGATCAAGATGTCGTGGCAAGCTGAAAAGTTGTTAACATAGAGCCGAAGATATGTAGAAAAGTACAAACGCGCCTGTATTTTACTGCTCATACTATGAAATCCATTTTGCCCTGCCTGCCGTGCATAGTCCTCCTCGATGCTCATAAACTCTTCCTGGTCACGTCATTGGTATTCCTCCTCCTCCTTGAGTGAAAGCTCTTTCCTCCTGGCCCACTCTTCTTCCTTCTGCTGGGTCCGTGTCGACACATCGAAGCATGGACTGGCCGCCCTTACACATCCAGAACTTATGTAGATCAGACAAATCACAAGCGGTAAGTACACGCCCCCCTCTGAATGCACAAAGGAATGAAATACTTACTGACAGTTTGTCTCCTGCAGCTTTCCGAATCGCAACTACCCTTCAATCATTGGTTCGTTGGTTCTGCTGCTCTCCCTCGCTCATCCTCGACCGTGATTGCCAGCTGCCAACAGCGAGGATGGGGGGCAGTGTTTGGGATGTTGGACGGGGGAAGGGTGCGAAGGCAGAGGGTGTGTATCCACGTTGCTGCCATTCCATGTGTCAGTGAGCCTGCAAGTAGCAAAAGGTATGTAAGCATCTGCATCAGGATATGTACATAGCGAGATTGGCTTACCGGCTGCCTCGACAATGGGTGCATAGCTTCATTAGCGGGTCTGACTCTTCTTGCTTGATCCCTTCTCCATCCGCGTCATTGCATTTAAGATGGGGCTCTCATCACGTCTCTAGCTGATGAAAATTTACTGGTAAGTGGGGTATAGTGGAGCAGAGACGGTGTTGATTGACCTTTTGGCAGCTTCAAGACGTGCAAGGGCGCATCGACGAGGGGATAGGGTATTATGATTATGGTATGTTGTCGTCGTGTCCCTCTTCATTGTTGCTGGCACTGACACTGCGCACGTTTGGTCGATCTTGCTTAGCGTTGGCCGTACATGGCCTGTTGTGTGAAGCGATGGCGGTAGGTCATGTTTTGTGGGGTAGAGCTGCACAGATGACTTGTGCCGTTCTGATTTCATTCGACCGGAACCACGATATGATGACGAGGAGCAGATCGCTGCCATAGCCTGCGAGTACAACAGGTCCAGCGATGTTGGCGGCGAGGCGCTTTCCTCCACAGGCGAGATCTTGCCCACGGGAGTGTTGGCATTGTCGGAGTTGTTTTTGCCAAACCCAAGTTTCGACTTGGCCAGCTTCTTGGTCACAGGTGTAGGAGCAGGTGCAGGTGCAGCAATGATACTGGCAGGAGGAGAAGAATGCGGCGGAGACATAGGATGGGATAAAAGCGGCAAAGGAAGTGCATTCATTGACACTGGCTCGAACGTCTTCTTTGAGTGCGCCAATGACGAGGTCTTGCTCGAGGTGGTCTTGATCAAGCCCGATCAGACAGATGTTGACTTGTCCCAGTACATTGCCAGCCTTTGTCACCTGTTACCAACTGGCATACAAAACGCGGAGCTGGGATGTGTACGTGCGGCTGCCGCTAAGTTGGAGGTGGTGCTGATGATGGTTTATAAACTGAAGCAAATTAAATGAAGCACCTCACAGATGACAAAGTGGGTGGGGTGTGTAGGGAGGAGGCCCTTGGCTGGAGTGGGGTATGTGGTGAGCAGATGTTGGAAAAACAAGGAGACGTTGAAGTGGAAGTGGAGATAAGATTCGACATAGACCGTGGGAAATCCCAGTCACCATGACTGAAGAAAAATCTAAGTTTGAACGTCTTCCACATAATCCAGATGGCCATACTCTTAAGTACTTTTTCAGTCTCTTTTGGCGTTCTCATTACACCTTCCACTCTTTTAGGCCTCACTCTTATTCTGAGTCTGCATTAATATTTTCTCCTATTCTCTAAACTGAGGCTTTAAAAGTCGGTAAGTTACTATGCATTTTTAATTTAATTTCAAGTCCCTAAAGATTTGTTGTGTGGCGATTATATTGTAGACTATCTCCATGCCCCCCTTTGCTTCAATTAACCCTACCAATATGGATCAAGACTTTGAACGTCACCTTGCGGATATCTCATCCTTAATGGATTCCATCGAGAACAAGAGACTTTGGCGATCGATGGCAAAGGCAAATTTCTTTGCATCTCTTTGGACATGCATTAAAGCTTCAGCTAGTAGAGGTAATGCATCATATTGATTTCTATATGACTACCGCCAGGCTAATAGTGTACGCCCAGTTTTTCTCCTAGTAAAAATGACATTCTCAAGGACGCCTGATCCTGATGATCCTATTGTATTTCGCGCTCGAAAATCATTGAATATCAGCTTCAATGTAGTAACGACTCATTCTAACATCAACACTTCCACATTAACCCTCTCCCCCTCCCTGATTAATGGACCAGTCAAGCATTTTGGGAACATGGACGGTGACGTCGATGAAGATGAGGTAGCTCCGGGGCCTCAGGCCACTCCGAAGAAGGTCAGTATGGACATAGATCATGATGGTTTGCATATTATTACTACCAATGTGTGCTCTCACTATTATATGTAGGATACTAACCTTCCTCCCAAATTGCTTTCAAGTCGCTCTCTAATGACATCATAGGATACACATTGTACTATAGCATCTTTGATACCATGTGCCATACCGTCTATACCAACCTGCATTTAAATGTATATACATTTCTTTTATCTAGAATATCAATTCAGCTATCGTTGAAGTCAATTTGACTGATGAACAGTAATGATCCAGCAGTCTTTCCACAATTCTGTCGTCCACTCTTCAATAACAGCGCGTTACTGTCACATGACCTGAAATTCAGTTTGAACTTCGAAGAGAAACCAACTCAGAAGTTCGTTTTCTGAGTTGGTTTCTCTTCCGACTTACCAAGTTCTCCATGCCTGGTTTAATGTTACCACACTCAACTGCCTATAACTATTCCTCCTCACCTTTGCAACTTAGAAGCGACAGAGATTTCCATGGCGAAAGAGTAAGACATTTGTTTCAAAAAAATTTCATTACTTATTTCTTCAGATTATGTCTAGTCCATCTACGTCAACCAGTAGACTATACACCTATGAGGACTATGAGGATCATTATATCTGGTTTTTTAACAAATATCCTCTAGTGCCTCAAATGGATACCATACGTGAAATAGAAGCTGAGGTACGCTAAGCTTACTGCTTTTTAAAACATCTTCGCTAATGGACTATCTTTTCTAAGGCTCGCTCACCTACATGTAACAATTCGAAACTGGCAGATTTCCGGCTCAAAATCAAAACGCGCAATCAAAAAAGAAAACTCAAGGCAATCAAAGATCATTCTCACCCCACGCCTCTGCAGGCCCATAGAATGGCAAAGAGGGTGGCTCAAAAACTTAGGCTTCTTGCTGAAATGCGCCGTAGTCTCCAGAAGAAGTATCGACATTTGAAGAAGATGTCTTTGAAGATACCTCCAAAAGGACAATTCTAGGGAGACAGTATATTCTAATAAAAGGTATGTGTTTGACATGAGAAAATGTTTGCTCTTTATTGTTATATCTAATTCTGTCCTTCTATTCAGCTTAGTCACTATGTTATTATTGCTACCTTCTTACGCGTATATCCTGTTCATACCCTCCTTGAACAATATAACGTCTATCATCCTCTTTTCTTCAAGTGCAAGATGAGCCACCCATGCGATGCAAAATGTGGTCGATACTTTACTAGCATCAAATCAATGAATTCACACCTGACTGCTGCACGTTCTTGCTCCTGGTACGCAAAGGGAAAGTTGAGGGATTTGGGGGTCCATGATGTCGGAGACGCAGAGACTATACTCCCAGTATTTCGTCGAGGAGAGGAAGAAGACCAGGCTCCAGAGGATGAGGATTGGGGAGATTATGACCCACAGCAAGATCCAGATATCGACGTCGACATGGGGCCCTATGGAGAGGAGTTCCATTTTATTCCCGACGAGTCTAGCACTTCTGTCCATGATACAGAGGAATCTGAGGCAGGACCTGGCCCTCAAACAGCAGCGAATCGGATCCTCCAAGGCGCAACACACCCACGACATTCTGTTCTTGACGATGACGATGACGAGGACGAACGTGTTACAATAATGGACCAAGATGCTGGCAAGATTCGACGTCAAGAGGCACCTCCAAGATATATTCCAATGGACAGGGATGGCGATATCTTGATGAGCGAAGGTGGCGAGCTCAATCCTTTTGCACCATTTTCTTCAGAATTAGACTGGAGAGTAGCACAGTGGGCGGTAAAGGATGGACCAGGCCACAATGCCTTTAATCGACTTCTGGAGATCCCTGGGGTAAGCAAATTTTATACATTTTCCTTATTCCATGCTAATGCTATTTAGGTGGTCGAAAAGCTTGGGCTTTCCTATCACAACATTCGCGCGCTTCACCAAAAGCTGGATGCTATGCCTGAGAAGGCTGGCGAATGGAAGACCAGACAACTTAGTTTCAAGGACAAACCAGATGAAGTCTTTACGCTTCGACACCGAGATCCTATCGAAGCAATCAAAAGCCTTTGGAGGGATCCTGAACTCTCTCCTCAAATGGTCTTTTCTCCGCGGAAAGTCTTTTCCGACAAGAAACTGACAAATCGGATTTTTTCTGAGATGTGGACTGGGAAATGGTGGCATGCGCTTCAGGTGAAGATTATACCATTCATTGTCAATTTCTTTTATTAAGCCAGCTCTAGTCTCACCTTCCCAAAGGTGCTACCCTTGCTCCAGTCATTATCCCAACGGACAAAACACAACTCACCCAATTTTCGGGCAACAAAGCTGCTTATCCCGTCTACCTTACAATTGGTAACATACCCAAAGCAACTCGCCGCAAACCTTCCAAACATGCATGCGTCCTCGTCGCCTATCTTTCAGTTGACAAGATTGATCGTTCAAGGATGAATGAGCAGGAGCATCGTTCTAGAGTGCAACGCGTATTCCACGAGTCAATGCGAATCGTCCTGGAGCCTCTAATAAATGCTGGCAATAACGGCATCGAGATGACTAGTTCTGATGGTGCGGTTCGCCATGTTTTCCCCATCCTCACTTGCTATGTCGCCGACTACCCAGAGCAATGCCTTGTCACTTGTGCAAAGTATGGTACATGTGTTAAATGCAAGGCTTCCGCCAAAGAGCTGGAAAATCCAAAACCACCAGAATCGCGTACTCAGTCATGGACCGAATCGATTATCGAGGAAGGCAAGCAGCAAGCAAATGGCAATCCGCGAGCGTTTCATACATATTGCATGTCCCATGACGTTGCTGGCAGCATCTATCAACCCTTTTGGAAGGGCTTTCCCCTCTGTGACATCCACCGTTCAATCACGCCCGACGTTTTACACCAACTTTACCAAGGAGTGTTTAAGCATTTGGTCGCTTGGTGCCAGAGAATTCTTACTCCACAGGAATTGGACCGTCGCATTCGAGCACTTCCGCCTGCCTATGGTCTTCGACAGTTCAAAAATGGTATATTCGCCTTGTCTCAAATATCTGGTCCTGAACGCAAAAACATGGCGAAGATCCTCCTTGGCTGCCTTGTCGGATGTATGCCATCAAAGGGGATAGCAGCGGTTACTGCGCTCCTGGATTTTATTTACATTGCTCAGTATCCTGCTCATGACTCCATTACTCTTGGCTATCTTCAAGATGCACTCGACCGATTTCAAGCAAACCGTGACTACTTTATCACAACCCTCGTTCGAGACAATTTCAACATTCCTAAATTTCATTCTCTTCTCCACTATATTGAAGCTATCGAATACTTTGGAACGACGGACAACTACAACACAGAAATGTTCGAACGCCTCCACATTGATTTTGCCAAACATGGATGGAGGGCCTCCAATCAGCGAGACGAATTCCCACAGATGATACGATGGCTTTCCCGACAAGAAAAGATTGCCAGTTTTGAAACTCATCAGAAGCAATCACAATCCCGAGAAAAAGACAATTCTGAAACCCTTTCGCAGCAGTCACTGGTAAAGAAGAAACCCTCAATTTCAATTGCAAAATTTCCCAATTTCCCTAATCGAAATCTTTCACTGATCGAGGATAAACACCAAGCACCAGATTTCACATACTACCTCAAAGTCTACCTAAATGCCTTTGCCACCAAACCAGTCCAGCCTCGATTTCTAAATGAAAGTACTCTTCCTTTCACAAAAGTCGACGTCTACAACATGTTCCGATTCCATCCTGAAGGCGTACATGACAACGAAGAGGAGAAGGATCTTGTTAAAGCCCTTCCACGATCTGCCAAGAACCCACGTGGCCGGTTCGATACTGTTATTGCCATTGTGAAGGACGAGGCAGAGTCCACAGGTGTGGCTGGTGAGCAAAATAATTATTAATCGTTGAAGTGGCAGCTTGCTAACAAATACCATCTAGGTACAAGAATTGGCAGAGTTCGCGTCATTTTCACTCTTCCCAAACAACTCGAAACATCTTTGGGGCACCGACCAGCACCCACAAACTGGCCTCAGGGACCCTTGGCATATATTGAATGGTATTCGAAACTGGATGCAATTGCTGAAGTCAAGCATGGCATGATGTATCGCCTCAAGAAAGTTTCCACTACAACTGACCAAGCCAGAGTACAAGGCGCTGTTCTTCCATTATCAAATATTCGTCAGAGCTGCATGTTATTCCCTGTCTTTCCTGAAGATGTTCCTATTCAATGGACACCAGCTAACGTTCTAGACCATGCCACATCGTTCTTGCTTAATAACTGGTTGAGTAAATACAGTTATCAGACAATTTGGTAGAGAAAAACTAATGTAGACTAATATACATTGAATTATAAGATACAAAGAGTCTAGGAGGCCACCAATGTTGCAAAAAAATACCTCTGACGCCCAAAAAGAAATGCAAGAAAAAACTTTCAACTGTAACTGTAGATGAAGAGTCCAAGAGTGCTTTGAGGCACTGTAACTATGCCGAAAGACATCCAGAGACAGCCAGAGCAACCCAAAGCAGCCCAGGCTGCTTTGTATTGCTTTGGAAAAGTTGGAATTACCTAAGTTGATCTGGATCAAAAGTCGTTTTCCTGATGGGGGTGGTCTAAGTTCCTTTTATGTTTAATTCCGTTGACGCAAGACTGCAGGCGGGCAAGATCGCATCAGTTTCTCCATCTTTATTATATCATTCATAGCATAGAGGGAGAAGTGAAAGGGCACTACGCGCACCACAGCCATCGTTCACAAACATCGAATGCACAACTGTCACCTTCCTGTGTCATGTTATTCAGCTGGTCATTCGTCTCCAGCACAAATTCGAATTCTAAAAGGCTGAGGGCAGGGTTAGCCAAAATCCCATAAGTGGAGGATCCACGATATCATAAACAGCCTGCGAACCAGACGCGTACACGCCCAGCCACCGACCCACTTGCAAGCGAATGAATAAATGGAAAGGAGCTCACCAGGCCTATCAGTATCGACGACCTTCGTCCACGGTGTACTCAGTCCGAGGTAACTCAAGACGTAAAACCCAGTGCCAGGAGAGAAGGCGGACGAATAATAGGACAACTTTGCAGCGTCCATCAGGGCCCTGGGTTCTCCAACTTTCTCCGAGCTAATCATCGGCATCAGCACGGAGTAGATGCGTTGCTCCGCGGACGGCTTGGCAGCTGTGAAGTATCTGTGTGTAAAGAAGGATCAGGATAGGTCGAGGCTGGGGTGCATTACGATTGGACGACTTTTTTCACCAACGCCGATAGGGCGATGGCGTATGTTGGAGTGGCGAGCTTCAGGGACGGGGTAGTAGTTGACATCGATGATCTTGTTCAAGTGGTATGCGACAACTTTGGTATGCGACAACTTTGGTATGTGATGACTTTGGTCACATCGTGGAGCTTCTGGAAGTCGTATTGGCCGTTGCGGATAAGTTGGCGAGGTGGTAGCTCGATGGCGAGGTTTGGTGCGATGCAAGCTTGTGTCGTGTGCCAGAAGATGCTCGAGCCGCCGGAGCTGCTCGCTCAAGGTTTCAGGACAAGGGCAGCGGCAGGGTACATAGAGTACATGGGATGGGGGGTGGATTTATGCCTAGAAGAGGGTAATATGGTGTCCTTGAGGTTTCTTGCGCTCTCCAAGCCAATTGCAGAGCGGGTAGGCGATCAGCAAGGAGGGGCAGCACTGCGGGTCCGATGTCGAGTTTGATGCTGCTTACCGTGGCTAAAAGCTGATTCTAGTACAAAAAAGAGCAGATCAGTAACCCAATACAAATGTGAAAGCAAACGACGAGCCCAGGCATGAGCTCTAGTCGTCTGCACAAAACGGGCTCACTTTTGTGGGGGCATCGCAAGCAATGCGCACCTTGCATCGAACATGGCTACGTGACGGCTACGCGAGCTCCCGCGGCACCATGGGTGGTTCGTCCGAGAGGTGTTCGAGAGGTGGTGAGAGGCGGCGGTCGTTGGTGCGTGCATGCAATGGGCAGGCAAGCCATCGACGTGGCGGGTGATGGCAGTGGCAAGCCATGCGATCGTCGATGGCCATCGTCAATATCCTCCACCAGCTGGAGCCCCTCATATGAGAGAGCCCAGCATGGTGCAAGCCTGCGGTTGTGGTTGTCGATGGCTATGCGCAGCGGGCAGGTGGCCACATGGTAAGCTCCCGCGATTCATTTGAAAGGCGTGCACAATATACCCTCACACGGTCGTTATCGCTCTCCTCCGTGCAAGGCTACCTTGCCATCCATCCTGCGTGTTCATTGCCATCCACCCATCGCCCAGCCACCACCACTGCGCTGCCATCAATGCCCGCAGCAGGACGACCTTTGCCCGCCCCACGTTCGACTTTGCGCAACACACCGTGCACTGCACGTACGTCGTGCGCCGTATCCACTTCTCGCCCACCGAATCGTGTGTCGCAATGCTCGATGTGGGCGTCGATGGCCTCATCATCCCCTGGTACCTATGCGCCCCCGCCCTCGCCCTGTGCCCCAGGTGCCTTCAGCATCGCCGCATGCGGCGGCAAGGGCAAGGACAAGGGCATGGGCAGAGGCATGTTCGCGCAGAGGCCAACTGAAGCAATTGTATGCCGAAATGTTCGGGAAGTCGGACGCGGGGGTGTTGGACGCGCTTATGGAATTAGCTCAGGGTTCAGAGGGGGAGAGGAAGGGGGTCATCAAGGAGGAGAGGGACGTTGTCGAGGACATCTACGAGGCCATCATGCGCCTGCATGCGCTCGCCATCGACCTCCTGGTGCCCGCCAGAGACGACTTCGCGGAGCTCCCGACGCACCGTGGGTGAGAGAAGCTGGGAGAAGGAGGCGTGCATGGGCTGAGGTGGTTGAAGTTGACATAGGACTCGGAGACCTGGAAGAGGTCGTGCCAACTGCCCAGAGTCAACAAGCACCCGTCATGTGATTCCGGGCATGCAAGAACAAGAAACTGCACCAGAGAATGACTCTTCGCAGAATGACTCTATGCAGAGAGAGCTAAGGAGATCTGAGAAGATAGGCTAATAAAGTCAATGTAATATTATTTGCGGTTGAAACCTGAGTGACATTGCTATTTACAGTATAGTAATGAGCTGGCCATAATCTCCTTGAGGGTTTCCGGCCCATGAACTTTGTTCTGAAGCCGTTTAGAAAAGGCGGTTGTGCTTGCCAGGTACCCAGGTCCAGGGATGGGGTACTTTTCTTCCAGGAAGAGGAGCGCCAACTTGACTGTCCAGTTCATTTTTTCCGAGAGCTGAGTAATGAGATTAGTGATATGCCTTCGTCGTGAAGCTTCTGTCTTCTGTCCTTGGACATTCCGATGCCAACGAGCTTCCCAGCCTTCGCAGAGCTGTCAGACCGATAGACGCCCATCCAAACCATCAGCCCATTCTTCCCATATCTCCCGAATCGATAGGCCTTTTCTGTAGACGTAGATAGGTAGCCATTCTTCCTTAATTGGCCCAGTAGAATACCGTATCCATTCGAACTGTTGCTTTGCAATGCGTTCGATGCCATACTTAGCTGTTAGGTCCCGAATTACTTTTAGTTGTCGATCGTGTTCCTCGGCATTGCTTGATAGTGTGAAGCTGCACTGCAAGGCCGGTAGATCTGGTGGCCATAGCAAACCGTCGACCACGAGACCTGATGGAAAGGCCTCAGGCCTCACTGGTCGTGGATGTTGAGGGGGTGTGTACGTCTGAGTCAACGGGCTGGAGTTAGCTGAGATAACTGAAGGTGCAATAGAATTGGCTGAATCCGGCATAAAAGGAGCATCTGGAAGCACATTTAGAGACTCCGAGTCATAGCCTTGCTGAGGTTGATGTGGTGGGATAGAAAGCGTCAACTCTTGGGTGATCTTGCGACCCTTGGCGGTTGATGTAAGCTGGCTAATCATCAGCCCTTTGAGATAGTCGAACTGAGAAGACATTTCGCTTCTTTCTTGACTTTGTTGAATGTAGATGGTTTGTAATATGCCTTCCATCGAACGAGAAACTGTGCGCGGAAGCGCCTCTAGCTTGTGACGTGCATCAGCTTCTGCGTGCTCAAGAATTGTTGTCGAGGTTGCAGAGAATTGCGAAAAGAGTGCTGTGTTAAACAGAGGATAGTTCCAGAGATGAAGCTCCGGGTATTTCGTGTGTAGAACAGCTGCGTCTTGCAAAAGAATAGTCCGAAACTCAAGGAGGAGGTTGAGGAAATTCTTGAGCGCGAAATCTGTTGCCTTATTTCCGTGTTGATTTATGCAGGCCTCGTAAGCAGAGAACTCCTTCTCCACCCATGGGAAGATCATTTGCTTGAGTTCTTGCGGTGGGTCTTTGGGTATAAATAAGTCTTAGATGTCAAATCAAATTTGGATGAGAAAGCGCACCTAATAAACCTCTGGGAAGAACATAAGATTCCGGATTCTCTGCACTAAACATTGCGGCAGCAAGCATGGAGTTGCGAGGAAGACCGTGGTCATAGACTTCAGTATAAGCATCACCTGTCTTCCATCGACCCAGAACTTTGGTGTCCAATGCGGCAGCACCATGCTCACGGGACACAACAGCTGTATATGGCCTTCCACCATGAGTAATGGCTGATATGACGACTCCGTTTCGTTTATGCATGGCCGATACTCGTTCGTAGTGATCTAGCAATCCAATCAGATTTAGGATCATCTTCACTATTTATGGAATATTACTTACTGTCGTAAGTCATAGCTTCCGTACCGTCAGCTTTCTTCCCTTTCCCTGGAAATAGAAATTGTTTATACCAGTCACGTCGCCCAAATTCGGTGTGATCAGGATCATCGAAATCAGGTGCAAAGTCCGGAGGTGCTACTCCAAGGATATGAAAGCGACTAAACAAACAAAATCCTATACCTGTGAAGCCGCACAGCTCTGGAATGCGATGGCGAAATATCCCATGCTCATCGACACGGCCAGTAACATTTGTCTTTGATTGATCTGCTAGAATTCCGAGGGTCTATGTAGAAATAATTGTAATGAATTCTAGATACCAAACTTGTGATCGGGAATCCTCACCTGAAGTTTGACATCAACACCTATATTCCCCATAGGTATTAGTTGTGAAAAGAGGTCTGAGAGAAGTACAAGTCGAGAGCTGTTTCCACGAAAAGCTATGGTAGTTGACAAGAGCAGCATTCCTCGATCACGGATTCCGAGGTGAATTTGTGCCTTGGAAGGGCCAAATGTCTGTAGCGCCCAGAGAGACATTCGGATTAATTCATCCGTGGTATATGTATCTTAAAAATTAGGCATAAGTCTGCTGCTCCAAACAAATAGCGGAATACTCACCATTTATTGTCCCTTTCGCCTTGAGTACATGCGCTTCTTGAACGCGCTTAGGCTCACTTGCGCAAGCCGCAGTCTCATATACCTTGACCCAGTCCTGGCTGCGAAGTGGCATGCGAGTCTCTGGACAGTTGAAGTATTCCGGCTCATGCTGGTGTTCAAGCATGTACTGCTGGAGGGCACTGATCATCTGTTTAATGCTTTCCTTTCCAACAGAAGTGCCGCTGATCGCCTGCCCTTGATTATTGCGCTATCTGGAGGTTAGATAAAGCAAGAACACGATTTAATTTGACTCGGGCATACCTTGTTGCGAGTAATCTCATTTTGAAGGAAAAGAGAGACCTTTTCACCAATAATAGGGTGTGCAGGCGTTCTCACAAAGTCCGGGTCTTCTTTCGCTCGGCGATCCTGGTCTGCTTCCCAAAATCGGACATAGTTCTTCACGTGTCGAGGATAGGCGTCGTCGGTTCCCTTCCCCTTGTCCTGCTGCTTCTGCAATGCTAGCCGATTGGTATGTGCTTCAAGTTGAATTGACGAGAGATAGGCTGCAGGAATGGGTGGCTGAGGCAATGACAGTGATGTAATCGGTACATTTTCTGAGTCTGCGAGCGGTGCCACTGGCGGCAGTAGAAAGTTTGATGCCGGAAAGGTTGGATCGAGAAGCATGTAGTCGCCTGGAATACTGACGTCCACTATGTTGGCATTCTCAGCGCACTCTTCAGGTGTTCGGTAAGTAAGATGAATAAAATCATAATAGCTGTAGATATCACCTGTACGAGCCTTTTTCCTGCGTGAAATTGGCGAGCCAGTCTCTAGCGCCGTATCAGCCTTTTGTCGCGTTGGTGGCAATCCTACTGGAGTCATCGACTTGCTGATAGCCGCTGGTTCTGCCATGGGTATGAGCTGCTAATGCCTAATTGCGAGTAGAAAAGAAAATACTGCTCACCAGTGATTATATAGAACCCAATGAACAATGCAAAATATGGGCCAGCGGCACAGTGAGGCGTAGCTGGTATGATAACGTTGCCGAAGTTGAGTGGCATGGCTTGTCTCAAATCGTCTGGAGTGCTGCCTTACGCTCCCAAATGCTCTCATTTTTTGTATGTAGTGGTGAAAATCAAATTCTATTAAGTTCTAGCTATGGGTGCTCGGAATACAGTCAAACTTCGTGGTTTTTAATGACAGGCGCTCAACGGAATGCCAGCTGGGGGACGGAAGTCAGGGTGCGTTGATGCGATCACTGGAATCGGACGATGGCCCGCATGGCCCTGGGAAGTTATTGGGACCGACCCCGTTCGAAAAACCTGTATTCGGGCGGTTACGTGCCCTGCCCTTTTTTGGGGGTAACCTGTGGGGTAACCCAGACATGGCCCCACCCCCCCGTATACTCTATGTATCGCGGGAACGTCGGTATTGACAGACCATGATTGTAGATGCGTCCTGCGAGGAAGTGCATGCCCTCTCTGAGTTGCATAATTGCAAAGAACAGCGGTGCGGGCGGCAAGAGGAGATAATCCACAGTATTCAGGTCCAATGTGGTAGTTGGTCACAGTATGGAAGTTTCAGAGTAATTTCCTCTCCTTTCTGCGTCATTCTATTATACGCCACGTTCTGGGTGATATCGGTGAAATGTAAAGTTGTCGTTGTTTCTTTTATGCGGCGGAGGGATGCAGTCGAGCATTCACAGCGAAGGTTCGGAAGTCATATATGAATGAACTCCTCAAAATTTACACCCTAATATACGCGTGCAAATGTGCTACCTTGTCCAACGACGCAGAGGGGTCATTAATTTTATCAAAAAGAACAGGATGCGGACGAGTCAGACGAAAGACGACTCATCCCTTGCATGGGGTACCTGTTCAGGTAAAAAAAAGAGGAGGCCCGCTCTGCGGCGCAGGGATTGGGTGATCGTCATGCGTTTTATGTACTTCGCGGTATAGATAAGGGGGAGGGAGTTCCAAGAGAAATAAAGTAGAAGAGCTGCTCTGCGACGCCGGTATCGGGTGAGCATTATGGCGACTGGTGTACTTTGTCGTACACTCAGTGAAATTCGGTAGGTCCAGGATCGTGCTACTTAGAAGGGGAAGGAGAATTTCGGTTTGCTAGTTCCATAAAAGAGAGGCCATGATTGCTCGAGCTGAAGCAGGAGCCGAGATAGACCCGCGTAAAGGATAAAGGATATGGACCCAAGGTAAATCGAACAACGCCGAAGGCAGACGGGATATGTGCATGCGGCACCTCATCATGACCAGACGAACGCATACATGCAGCAGAAAGACGAGATCGTGCGTAAAAGAGGAAACAGCAGGACATTGGCAACCAGAGACTCGGCGTTGCACATGGATGTCTTTTGCAGCATCACTGCCATCGTCTTGTAGCAGTAGTCGACCCCAAAATGGATGATTTTTCCGCCATGGGTGGGGATTCAGGAACAGGACTGAAGAGAGTAGGAACGTAAAAATGAAAGAGGGCCCGGGGCGCACCTTCCAGGGTGTCTATTACGACCGTATAAGTTCAGAATACTTCTACCTGGTAGCGGCATGGCGGATAAGTTTCAACAACTTGGGTAAGAAAATACCTGTTTTCCATGTGTAATGAAAGGAAACAAGGATTTTTAGTGTATCATACAAATATATGCGGCGGGAAAGTAGACGAAGCGAGAGATCATGGGATGAACACTTACAGGAATGTTGAACATGGGAAGAGACGCGCATATATCCTGCGAAAATGTCAATGTATATGCCAATGTGATAACTTAAGACATGTAGGGACGAACCACATTTAATATTGGGTTGATATGCGATACGACAGCGAGGTGACGGGGTGCGTATGAAAGGTCGCCGAATGGCGAGGTCGACCACCCTGCAACAAGATAGATGATGATAAAATGAAATAATAGAGCAATTGACATTACCTTTTTTTTCGTCGAGATCCAGCGCGTAGAGGTCAACTGGGCTAGGCCTCATTCGCGTCTCAGCGGAGGCGAGGAGAAAGAGGGTGGAATGTTTCTTGTCAATGAGATGCTAGCAAGCGTCCGAGGATGGTGAGTATAGGGGTGGAGGTGCGCAAGCATGCTAAGTTGCTTGCTTGTTGAAGGTGGGAGGGAAGGAAGAATCTCTGGAGATTTGAAGCGGTATTTATGAGGACGGAACCCTAACCCAATCCGAAATGAGCATGCCCGATTGGGCCGACGTTGATATGACGTCACGTGTCAGCGCTTCAGCCTCGTTCTTTCCAACTTTCTTCTGTTCCCTCCTTTTCATTAAAGCTGCATATCACCATTAGCAAAGACAGGGACAGTTCCGCGCTGTACGCATGGTGACTCGGGTCGATATGCCTTAAGTACGCTGCCATCTTTAGGCTGGTCTTTATTTTTCCCTAGAAATTTACTTTTTTTAAGGCAAAGGTCAAGCAATTGACGCGTCGTCGTGAACACTAAATGAGACTGAAAGCGGTACCGAGACCGAGAGTCAACGTAGGGCGTAACAGGCACAGCATTAATGGGGTAGTGGTAACCTGGGTCGTTGCCATCGGACATCGCGAAATTGGATACTCGACCCGCCGGGAGTTCAATTCTCTCTTAATGCAATGAGATTTTTTTGGGTGCGTTTGGATGATATATTGCTGGATCATGAGAAGTGGCTCAAAGGATCTTCTAAATCATAATAGTACTACCTAAGGCTATACCGGTACCTACATTACAAGAAACCCGTTTCCCAAGGCCGCCTACATTGTGAACATTTGAGATAAAAATAGTTCATTGCATTAAGAGAGAATCGAACTCCCGGCGGGTCGAGTATACCCAATTTTACCACCAATATGGCAACGACCCAGGTTACCACTACCCCATTAATGCCTGGCTAGTCGACTCTAGCCTTCGGTCCAGGGATTGAGCTCAGCTCATCAGTGGGAGTGAACTTGGAGTGAGCTTGAACCGGGAACGAAGTTACAGGAAGTTATGAATTTAACGACTGAACGAACGGAATAATCGATTTGAAGGAAGTCTTACGGAATCGAACACTAACTTTCTTTTTTCCATTTTCCCAAAATATACAGCCTTGGTAAGATAATACAAAATGTCATGTAAGTACGGTTTACGGTCACTAGAGTAAGTCTATTCAGAAGGAGAGTGACTTAGAAGAAGGAAGAATCACTCACCGTTAGAAGCCTGTCGTCGTGAATGGGTGAGTCAACCTCACAGACTGACATTATTCACCTCAAAGGACTGTATGACGTTTTGGTCAAAATACGACCAGAATTTGGTTCCACTCATAAAGGTGTCGCTGTAAGTGGCATATTGCTCTCCGCTATCCATGTGGGTAGACCATCGAGCCACGGAAGCGCCGTTACTGGAGGCCTTGCTGAATTCCGACAGGTCGAAGTTGATATACTGGCCGGCATCGAAGTTGGCGGCGACGATGATCAGTTTTTGGTTACTCGCGTCATATGCTGCCACAACAGTATCGCTACCCGAATCGAGGATTCGCATGCCTTCGCGGATATGCCGAGTGAAGTGGGCAAGTACGTAGTACTTCTTGGCGACGCCGGCGAGTTGGCTCGTCTCGATGTTCCCCTCGATCAAACCCCAACCAGGAACGTCGATAGCCTGCCAATAGGTCCAGGCAGTGGGGTGCAGCCAGCTGAAATCAAGCAGGAGGTCCTGGGCGAGCTGCTGCCCAGTAGAGTCCGCGTCTCCATACTCACTATTCCAAATATCGAGCCCAGCGCTTGAGGCCGCGGTGTACAACAGGTCACGACGACCGCCTGTCTGCTGGTAGCCGTGCACATTGATGCGCCCGACATTGGTGCGTGAGGTGGCGTTGAGGCTATTCCAGGTCGCTGTGGCCAGGTCGTAGGTGTTCTCATCAGAGGCCGAGACCAAGGTAGATGTCAGGCCACGGTTATTAAGCTCAGTGCGGAGGTAGATGATAACTTGCATCTGAGTTGCGATGCTGAAATGGCTGCCCTCTTGGTTGTTAGTGTCGGTCCACCAAGCGGAACTTGGCTCATTGAACGGCTCGACGGATGTAAAAGTTATGCCCCAATTGTCGTGGGCGTATTTGGCGATCGTTGCTAGATACACTGCGTGGTTTTGAATGTTCCATGACTGGATATTCTCGCCTATTATCACCAAATTGAACTGAGTATCAGTACGGTACCGAATGAAGGAGAATAAAGAATGGCATTTACCGCCACCCGCTGCCCCGGCCGGGTTGTGGTTGCTGCACATCCACCACATCGGCGAGTTGGAGAACAGCTCGAACCGATTGACACCACGAGCCTTCGCCATCGCCATCATATTGCGCTGATTAACGTCGACGCCCCAGCTCCAACTGGACGATGCCGGATCGGCGCTGGCCCAGTCGATCCAGTATCCGTCCATCTGACGACTCGGCAATATATCGTTCGCTGCCATCGTAGTGCCGTTGATGCTGTTCGAGCTGCATGCGCCCGCATTGTAGCGCACAATATTCAAGCCGAGTCCTGGGACTGTGGTGCCGTTGTAGGATGGCGAGTTCATGGTGAAGAAGATATCCGCCAAGTCGTCCCTGTCGCCGAATATTTTGCCCCACCAGGCGAGGGAGACTCCCCATCCCTCCCAGCTCCCTCGATTCGCCGTTGGGTCGATCGTAGTGGTGGAATCAGCCGCGGTTGGACTTCCCACCAGTAGAGTGCCGACAACAGCGAGCAGACCCGTGTAACGATTCAGAAGGATCGATTTCATACGGAATATTCAGCGATTTGAATCGGAATTAATTGCACTGCATGCTTCGCTTTTATCTATTCTCTAAAATCGCGTGAAAGAATCTAGCCTTGAGAACCAAACTGTAATCATCTTTGTAAAGAAGAGCAGCTGTCGCTATTCTCTATAAAATCTGGTGACGGTCATGTGCGAGTTTGAACAGACGAGTGCCGGCCAGCACTAGAATAGTATCGGCTTTGAGGGGTCGAGAAGCACTAGCGGAAAACCTAGTGACCATCATGTATGCGAGGTTAAACAGAGGAAGCACCGAGGTTCACCCAGATAAGTGGCACTAGAATTAGTCCTTTAACCTAGGATTCGGGAAATCGCCGCGGGCAACTAGAATCGCTGGAACAAGAAGCCGATGGATCGCATTTGAACTGTAAATTCCGAGTCACGGTACCGCGCATTCCGGATAAGAAATACGAAAAGCCTCTATCAAATGAAATGACAATGTGACGTTGGAAAAATCGATATGGAAGTTTGAGCTGGAGAAGGAGGGCAGGTAGTGGAGCAGTACAATGTGGTTTGACTCTAGGAAGCCGATTCTCGGAGACGCGTCGAGCAGACCGTGCGGTGTAGCTCGCACGCGATGGCAGGAGGCAAGCAAGGAGTCATTCGATTACACGGTACATGACTGCCTCTGATGCCATCTAATCTACGGCTAGATTGCACTGCCACAGTGGGAAAGGCTCGAAGGGGACCCGTGTTGGCTGATGTTCAGCCAGTGGGTCCCTTTGCGTTGTTAATTTATATATCTCACTCTTATGTCAACAGCACACCAAAAATTCTCACAAATCTTATTACACTCTAAAAGCGCGGTAATAAAAACTATAGACACTAGCTGGAAGAGCATTTCTCCAGGAGCGTACAGCTACATTAATGCCGGAAATAGTATAATTTTACGATGACAAAAGCACCTTTGGAGACATATTGACTACTTCCTCAGCTTTCCAAGTGTCTTCTTCAAGATCCGATTGTCGTCTTCTTTGGCAATTTTCAGGCTATCCGAGGATCGACCCTCAAGCAACTCGCTGTTCAGGTTGGGGGTGGGATAAAACACCTGTCCATCTTGACCGGCCCAATCAAAGTCGAGTAGCATCACATGCCGGTCATTACAGATTATGTTCGCGTCTCGCAGATCGCCATGAACCATGCCTTCCGCATGAAAGTCGTCTACGAGTCGTGATAACTCCTTTGCCCACCTCTCTCTGTTGGTGTCCAGCCCTGACGATTCGGTGATTGTGACACCAGAAGCAATATACTCCATTGCGATTGCTTTCCATCCACCAGGAAGACGTTCGAAAGCGAGGATGCGGGGTGCATAGCCTCGTTGAGCGCAGAAGGCATGCAACTCAACCGAATACTCTCGCGCGAACTTGACGACGATGGTCCGCTTCACAGGGCCTGTCGTCTCTGCGAGATATAAAAGACGATAGCTTTGTCGGTCAGGATAGAACCCTTGAATCTGGAATGATAGGTACTCGTCGGGTGAGTCCCTTTTGCGCAATCTGGTGACCGCCGGGAAGCGGCGAGTGGTAGGTTGGATCTTAGGTGCTGGCTGGATAAGGAACTTCTGGGCGTCCTGAAGAATACGAGCCTGTAGGACCGACGCAGCGGCGAAGGCTCTGTAGAGAGCCTTGCGATCGTGGCCATCGGAAGCAGATGGGATGCATGATAGGCCGGGAGTGAGGCTCACGAGTCGATATTGGTGATCAACTGCAATGAGAGCATAAAACCTCACATCGGCGCCTGGGATGATGCAATGATCAGTTTGTCGCCGAAACATCACAGATGTTCATAGCTCACCAACGACAGTCAACCCAAGGGATGGTACTCTCCATCTCTCAAAAAGGTCTTGGTGATCTTCCATTCCCGTCGCATGCAAACGCGCGGCGTACCCCGTGAGCTCTACTTCGGGAATGGCGTTATTGCCAGCAGATCGATTCTTGAACTTGGCGACCAGTGCGCCTCCTCCGTGTTCCGCCACATTGTGGCCATCTGTCCTTATAGAACCAATGGCCGCAGCGTGGAGCGAAGGAATTGTGGTACCGGTGCGTGCAGAAAAAATGCAGTCGAGGGCAGGTAGGGCCACAGTCCTTCGTCCATCTTCGTTGTCATAGAAGCAACACATTTTTTGCGCGAACTCATCAACCGCATTTTGTAGTTCTGAGACATTTACTTCAGACAGACCTGGGACATCGGTTCCTCCGTCAAAAATGTCCAGAAACTGGCCAAAGCCATCATATAGGAGGGGAATAGGGGCGATGTCAGCATCTGGTTTAGGACGGTCGTCTAGGATCTTCTCGGAGGGAACTTTTTGGTTACTTTCGTAATTAGAAGGCTGGGCCATAGTTGATGGTGCGATCGTAGCGAGCTTGGAACGCTTCATGCGACTAAACGAGGTTTCCGTGACAGAATGCGCCCGCTTTCCAGATGTTCCTGCAAAGACTCTCAGACATAGAGCATTCTACAAGGTGGATACGCACTGAAAAAAACGACAACCGTCCCATCCGTGGCTCCCAGAGATGAAAGTGGGGTCTCTGGAGGCCAAGGAACCACGTTCTTTTGAAAAAAATCGTCATCTAAGTTGCCAAGCTGTTCGCCAATAGAAGCCATGGTCTGCCCGAGGAAACTCGGTATGGGGTTGAGCAGCTATACGAAAATGAGAAGGAACAAAAATATCTGGTAGAATTAGCACACCGTATATGCGTGGATTACAAGCCTTTCTGGAGACATGTCGACCATTTCCACGGATGCCCAAACCGCCTCACTCGCACCATCAAGCAACGCCCGCACTCGACTGTCAGGGGAGACGTCGAACAAGGCATTCGCAAAGATTTCACACACTCCAGATGTCTGTTTTTGAACCAAGAGATAAGGGACTTCGGGCATTGTATCAGAGGGAAGCTGCGTCTCATGCGGTCCAAGCGATTTATCTACTCGGCAGACTCCGAAGTGCTTATGACGTCATAGTCCTTCCTTTCCTGGACGCCCTTAACTTGGCGATATAATATTGCGACTCACTTCAAGCGCCAAAAAGGGAAATAATTTGATGCTACAAGGAAATATCTGCTACCAGATAGAAATCAAAATTCCTATTCTATCGCAGTGGATTGGACGGCCAATCCTTCTTGTCTCTTGGAGGTGTCATTACCTCCCTACCATCTTATGTTATTCTTATAGCTGGCTACTCGTAGCGTTACAATACGACCCTAACCCATAGTCGAATTGTCGTCCTGAGATGGTCCTGGTGGTTGGATTCAACGCAGATTTGCAGCTAGCCAGGATCCAATTGGGAGGAGACAGTCCTAAAGAAACACACAAAGATTTCAATCGATGAACAATACATATACGAATATGAAATCAAAACTGAGATCGAAAGAAAACAACAAGGAGCCATTCACATTACCATGTCCATTGACGCCGCCAGCACCCTGGACCGCACCCACATACATCTTCGTCGACCTTCCTCTTCGCGCCACCACTGCTGATGCTCATCACCATCCCACCCTCTCCACTTGCCCCCGTACCAGCAGAGCTCCCAGCTCGCGCTCTTTCACCCCGCCACCACCACCGAACATACCACTACGGTGACCGCCAGAGCCGCCTCCAGGCTCCCAGAACATTGACTCTCGCCCGCTGGAGGGGTCTGAGCCGCAGAGGAAGTCAAGCCAGTTGCCAGAGCCGGGGGCGTCGGGGTTGCCGGTGGCATGGGCGGTGGTGGATGATTTGGTGGGTACCGGGATACGTTAGATTCTGCCGGAAGAGGGATAGATAAGCAAAACGAAATACGAAAAGAAGGAGAGAAATCGAGTGAAAATGATGAAAAAAAAAGACGCGTGGAAAGAGAGTACCAGAAGATCGTGAACGATCGGAAATGAGAACGGTAGAAGAGAACGAAAGAATGGAGAAAAATACAAAAGGAATTAACGACTTACCCGAGCTCGAAAACCCAGAAGGTGCTGTGATGCGTCGTGTTGGCGTCCGCGTCCGGACTGCGGTGGCCTGTTGAAACTTGGATGGGTACGGGTATGGGTACCCTGGTTTTGGCTGAAGTAGTAGGATAGGCAGTTGTTGCCGCCGCCACCGCCGGTGGGGTTGGCATCGTCTGGAAAGGATCCGCTATGACTGATGGATGGCGAGCGATGCTTGTTGCTAGAGTCTCGTGGCATGAGAGACTGCGGTGGTTGAGCGATGTGTATTCTATTTGTACGCTTCTTGAGGAACTCTCTTGATTCGCCTGTGTAATTCACCGCTGTAATTACCTGTTAACGCGAATCATATCATATATCAGTTGACGAGCAAAAAGGGAGAAGGAGGACAGAAAGAGAAACATGTGGTCGAGATGATGGAAGCGACTAATTAGAGGAGACTGGAGTGAAGAGAGAATGTCGTGAAGCACGTACGTGCTTCTCAAATGCCTCAATAGGCTCCTTTGGCACTGGATAGTGCAGTAACAATCGAGCGAGCGGGAATAGATACCGGACGATTGGACGTGGAAGAGCCAGGCGAGGGTAGCAATTGTTTTGGAGAGGCGGTCGGCCTAGAGAGAAAGGTACATGATAAGTACACATTCCAAGGCAGAAAGTGTTGGAATATTGAGCGCACGCAAAAGGTTCATGCGACGTTGGTGTATGCTTGGTATGGCCTCGCACGTTCTTCATCTATTTCACATTAGTTTTTACCACGTGGGCTCGTCATTACTGCTATGTAAATCGTATATAGCTAGTGTAAATTAGAGACGAAGCCCTCGCTCGATTGCGAGGGTCCCTATTCAATCCGAGTAACCGACGCGGACACGGTTACTTCAACACAATCGAGCATTATACTCTCAACCTCGAGTCTCTTCGCACACACATCACTCTCGCTCCTACATATTTCTCCTCGACGACAGCCTGTAGGGAAATGCATGGGTTTGCAAACCCGCACGGGTCACGGGTATGGGTACTGACGGGTACGGGTACGGGTACCAATTCGCATACCCGCGACCATCCAAACAAGCCCCAGAACGTCGAAAACGGTGCAGAATTGATGGAGATACACCTAATTTCGTGAAAATCATCGAAATTGAGTGTATCTCAGCCATTTCTCCACCGTTTTCGACGTTCTGGGCGCCATTTTGACGGGTAAACCCGTGCGGGTCACGGGTATGGGTACTGGCGGGTATGGGTATGGGTAGGCGCCGGGACACCCACGGGTTACCCGTGCATTTCCCTAACGACAGGTGGCAGTACCTATAAACTGCGGAAGGCGGCCGCAGTACCGATACCCACTGCAGAAGAACTGAAGATCCCTTATTCTTGCCTTGGCCCTTTCCGACTCATCATTTCCCTGCTTACAATGACTTCCGAGGTCTCTGCCCCACGCTTCAGTCGCCTCAACGACACTAACTATGCTGAATGGGCTCTACGAATGGAAGCTGTGCTCATCCGCGCAGGCCTTTGGACCATGATCGACATCAAGGTGGATGGCGATGGAAAGTCAGCTGACGAAATCAAGAAGGAATTCGAGACGAAGAAGAAGGGAAGGGATACAACGAAGATGAGCGAAGCTCGTGCTGAGATTGTCCTTCGAGTCGAGGATGGTCAATTGGCCCATTGTATGCGTTCGACCGACCCGCACGATATCTGGGTCACTTTGGAGAGCGTTCACCGGGCCGCCGGATTTGCTACAAGCCTCGCGTTACGACGGAAATTCCTTACGATGAAGAAAACGAAGACGCAGACAATGCAAGCTTGGATTGGTGAAGTCCAGGGTCTTGCCTTCCGCCTTGAGCAGGCCGGAGTTGAAGTTGTCGACCAGGACAAGATTCTCGCCCTTACGATGGGTCTTCCCTCTACCTATGACGCTGTTATCATTAATTTCGATGCTACGCCATCCGATCAGCTCACCCTCAGCCACGTTATTGCTCGCTTACTTAACGAGGAGGTTCGCCAGGCCAAACCCGATGGTGACGACAACTCCAAGGATGAACACGACGAAGCAATGGTTGTTACTCGCGGTGCTACCTCGAGGACTTCGCGTCTCACCACTCAGGCTGCAGCTGACATTACCTGCTTTTTCTGTGACAAGAAGGGGCATTACAAGTCTGAATGTCCAGAGAGGTTGGAGTGGGAGAAGTCAAAGAAGAAAAAGAAGGGAGATATTGCAGCGGCAGTCGAAGAAGATTCCGAGGACGACTACGATGATAGTGATGGGGTTTTCTGATTTTTATTTTGTGGTTTAGGACTTACGGGGGTGCAAGATTCTTTTTCTTTGCGGGGGTGCTGAGGTGCGCCTGTCGTTTTTGGTTCTATTTTGTTTCTCTTTTCTCCTTTTCTCTTTGCGTTGCGCTCACGGGGGTGTGTTGGAATATTGAGCGCACGCAAAAGGTTCATGCGACGTTGGTGTATGCTTGGTATGGCCTCGCACGTTCTTCATCTATTTCACATTAGTTTTTACCACGTGGGCTCGTCATTACTGCTATGTAAATCGTATATAGCTAGTGTAAATTAGAGACGAAGCCCTCGCTCGATTGCGAGGGTCCCTATTCAATCCGAGTAACCGACGCGGACACGGTTACTTCAACAGAAAGGGTGAAAGAAGAGATGAAAGTGAAAAGTAAAGAAAATGAAAGGGGCACAGCAGGTGAGGGAGAATCAAAAAGAACATAAAGGACAAGAAAGCGCGAATCACAAGAAGCAAGAGGAATGCGAATAGAAACCAAACGAATGAAACCAACCTGTAACTCAAACCGCCTCCTGGTAAAGAGTACATCTCAATGATCAACGCGTTGACTCCATTGGAAGACGTTGGTATACACGCAGAGGAAGACGGAGAGACATATCTGCCACTGATGAAACCCATGGCGTGAACAGATGAGCGCTACTGTACTTGCGCTTAGACTTTATCGTCTGACATATCACGTCACATGACCTGACGCGCTCCTTTTCTACGTGATGCCTGCTGCTTTAAGTTTAAGTCTTCTACTTCGACCACTTCTGCACTCTCCTCATCCCTCGCTCAGATTCACCCCGCGGTGAAAAATCACTTTGCCATTGTTCTCTTCATTCTGCATGGCGCCTGTTACTTTGCCTCCTCCCAATCGCAATGTCTCTCTTCCACCTGTTCCACAGGACCCGCCTTCTCATGAAGACGTTACTAGAGCCTACTTCTATGTCAAATGTGCTGAGCTGGCATACAGTGAGCGTTTCTATGCCACTGTGGCATGAATGTCACTCTGACGACACATACACAGAAGCTGATGTTGTGCCTCCCGCCGTGTTTTCTGACGCACTCACGTACCAGACAAAAATTGTCTCATCTAAGCTTACACACGGCGACGGTAAGTCTGATCTTTTCGCACCTGTAATTTTTCGTCTAAACATCTGTGAAAGCGGGTGCCGTTGCGCCAGCTTGGTTACAGCCTGCTTTAACCCAACTCAAAAGCGAGTTACAGACCTCGATAGACGGCCTACAAACCTCGATGGACCAGTTTCACGAAAAGATGGATAGGTTTGATGTGAAGCTTACTTCCATTGAGCGAACTTGTGCGCTCGTGCGTGGTGCTTATATCATACTATTGTCTTCAACACTGAATGCTAATCCTGAAGAGCTACAACATGTCCGTCGGTGATGGATTAGACTTCAACTACAAACACGTCCCTTTCGCAGATGGGTCAGATCCAGTTATGCAGGTATGATAAGCTTATCTTCATTCATGCTCCTGATGGTTGTACTCACTTATGCATTCACCATAGCATAATCTTCCAGCTCTCAACACCATGATTGATGTCCATCACTTGTCGGACAATGACTTGAAGGCATATTACACTAGGTATATTGGTCCGGTTGGGAATAGACTGAAAAAGACACAGATCAAAGGAGTCTGCACGGCTATTGGGATGAGATTGTAGTTATGTAGAGCCTTTTTCAGGCAATTGTGTCCTTTTGATGTATAAGAACCCAGTAGTAGCTGTAAAGTCCTTGTCAACAAAATGCAGTAACCAGCGGGGATGTATTAATTCATGAGGCCTGTACCAGCCAAGATTTTCTTCGCTTTTCAATCGATAAATCCCTTTCAATTTATCTATCCTTTCTACCCACCCTGGTTCATTTGATAGATTAATTCATCCTTATGTACTTCCCTTCATAGAGGATAAATTTGTACATCCCTTTGACGAATAAATGGCCTTCCTTTTTTTCTCCCCCTCATGTATTAATCCATTCTCCCTATCCATCCTGATGTTCGATGAATAAATGCGCTCCGATTTGTTCATTCCATCTAAATATATCCCACACATTAATCTGTTCTCCTGATCCATCCCGTTGCTTTCAATGAATAAATGTGATCCCATTTGTACATCTGTCCTATCCTGTTGTTCTCAATGAATAAATACGCCCTGATTCATACATCCCTTGTTTCAATTATTGCTCTGGATAAATAAATGCGCTCTGATTTGTTCATCCTGCTTAACGACATCCCGCGGATTAATTCGTTCTCACGCACTAATTCGTTCTCCTGATCCATCCCGTTCCTCTCGATGAATAAATGCACCCCGATTTATGCATCCCTTATTTCAATTATTGCTCTGGATAAATATATGCACTCCAATTTGTTCATCCCGCTTAATGATATCCCACGGATTAATCTGTTCTCCTGATCCATCCTGTTGCTCGATGAATAAATGAGCTCTCATTTATACATCTGTCCTCCCATCCCGGGTTCTTGATGAATAAATGGGCTCCGATTTATACATCCCTCATGTCAATTATCGCGCTGGATAAATAAATGCATTCCGATTTGTTCATTCCACTTAAATATATCCCACGGATTAATCCATTCTCACGCACTAATCTGTTCGCCTGATCCATCCCGTTGCTCGACGAATAAATGAGAGCTCATTTATTCATCTGTCCTCCCATCCCGGGTTCTCGATGAATAAATGGGCCCCGATTTATACATCCCTGATGTCAATTATCTAAATGCGCTCCGATTTGTAATACCCCATGCATTAATCTAATCTGTTGCCATCAGGAAAAACACTTTTTCCCCAGGTCTTCCCAAGGAACTCCTAGGGCAGCCTAAGAGTGCCAGGTCAGCCAGGTTGCTCATATGCTCTTGGGCGTCAGTTAGGAGATAACTTTTCTTTAGGGTAACCTAGGGCATCCCTAGGACACCCTAGGACGCACTGGAGGCAACCTAATGGTTTCCTAGATTGCAGTCAGAGTGTCCTAGGATAGCACAATAGATCTTAGGATTGGGTCAATTTGCATTTATATTGCCCTGTGGTACCCTTGCTCTGCCTCTAAGCACACATTCCCAGTCATTTTGAATCAATATATTTTATAGTACAATACGGTACAAGGATTATTACATAAACTACATAACTATCTATAGTTACATTTAATACATGTCTGCTAAGCTGACACCTTCAGGTACAGGTCAAAGCCCATGTACCTGCAATCTGCATGTACCCATCAACGACATTACCTGCACAAAAAAGGAGTGGGGGTTAGCAGCAGCACAGGCAGGAGGTAGGCTGCTACGTACTTGATGGCATCCATCATATCCCTTGTCTTCCTCCCTGCTCCCACTGTGGTTTTGTGGCCAGTTGGCTACCTGGCAACTTCAGTGTCATGTTTCGCAACTGCTCACGAAGCTGTCTCAGGTTTCAGTACCCTCAACGTCGTTACCTGCATGAAAGAGGGATGGGGGTTAGCAGCGGCACAGGTGGGGGTGGGCTGCTACGTACTTGGTGGCCTCGTATTTCTCCCTGCTCCTGCTATGCTTTTGTAGTATCAATGTTAGCAGGGGCACAGTACTGGAAGGGTTGGGCTGTGACGTACTGGTTTTGGCACCCTTGGTGTCGTTGCCTGCACAAGAGGAGATATGGGTGTTAGCAGCAGCACTGGCAGAGCTACGTACCTGGTGTCATTTGTTATTTCCCCTGTCTTCCTCCATGCCTTTCTCCCTGGTGTCGTCTTGGTTTTGTGGCTTGTTGGCCAGCTATGCTTGATTTATCATCACTTGTCCTCGTGTATTCTGCAGCATCCCAGTGACTGTCCTCATGGCATTGCAGTTCATGGCAGTTTGGGGCTTGGTACATGGAATAGCAATGATAAGCCATCACGCTCATTGTCCTGCGGTGCCGTGGGGCCGTAGACAAGGAAAGAGGGAGAGAAGCTGAAGCATAAGGTAACGTTTGACTGCCAAACGGAAGTTCAACATGTCAGGTGACCCACAATTCCAAACTCCGCTTGAGATGACTTAGAGAATCTCCTTGGAATTTTGCAAAGCTCAGATATGATCAGGTGACTAAACACGTCGCGTCGCGCTCTCACTTTTGTTGATTTTTGTGATGAATTTGCGACATGCATGTCGCAAATTCGTAACACCTTGCTAGGATCGTCACTCCCTCCGTACCCTCTGCAACTCAGCGTTTTCCTGGCCAATCCGGTCATTCTCGGAAACTGCCGGATTATGGATCAGCAACGTCGATCTTCGACTCCAGGCCCTTCACCTCAACCCACTCTCTCTCGTTCCGCCTTCTTGTCGAGGGATATAGGTGGGCAGCGAGGGGACCGAGCGATCAAGGGGAGGCCCTAGTAGAGGGGGGACCCGCAAGGTACGTGAGCGGAACGAGTCGGCAGCACCGACTCGTTCCGCATTTCTACTTCAAACCACACACGGGGCGCTCACCTCTCCCCACAGCTTGTACGAGGAGACGACGAACTGCTGTTCATCGTCTCCTCAGATTCGAACGTCGTCGGCATCAGACGACGTTCGGATCTGTGCGCGGGACCTTGACCACTGCCTTGCACCACCCGCAAGCCCCATCCACTGCGCCATTTGGCGTTGCACACCCCGGCTCATCATCCCGTCACCGTCACCCACCGCCCACTCCCCTCGACGACGAATCCACGACGCCGCAGGTGCATCGGCGACGACCCCACGATGCCGCAGTTGCATCGACGATGCCATGACGCCGCGGGTGCAGTGACGACAAAACTTGTCGTCGCGTTAATCCTTTCGACGTTCGACGCCCCGCTGGCATTGCCTCGACAACCACCGCCCTTCGACACCTACAGGTCACAGCCTACACATCCCTCCATGAAGAAGACGAGGAGGAGAAGGAGCAGCAGCGCGACCGCTGCTGCTCGGAAACGATGAGGACCATGCAGCAGCAGAAAGACTGCTGCTGCATCGAGGACCAGCATCACGACCGCCTTTCAGCCATGACCCCTCGTCGCCGCCTTCGTTTTCGACGTCAACGAGCTATTCGCTCGCCCACACTTGCCCACACCAACCCGGACACCCCACGCGCACACAAACGACAGCACCCCCAGTACCAGCTCGACGTCGGTGCATATGGTATCCCAAAACACCGCAACACCCACCCGTCCCGCTCCTTCACTCATCGCGGAGCCCTCATCCCTCTCATCCCTCATCCCAACCTCCGCCAGCTGCAGCAGCACCACCACGGATGTAGTACCCAAGGCCGGTGCAGCCACAACCATGCCGCCGCAGCACAACGCTGCCGGTGCAGGTGCAAGCACGACGACAACGCCGCCGAGGCGGGCAGGCGCAGCAACGCGAGGTGGGTGCAGCGAAGTGAGGTGACGGCAAAGGGGGCGGGCATGGTGACAGCGAGGCGACAGCAGGACATCGCCGCTGCAACGACGCAGCCGTGATGGCGGGTGCATCGACGACAATGCCACAGCTGCGCGTGCATCGATGACAATGCCGCAGCTGCGCGTGCATCGACGACGACCCCAGGATGCCGCGGGTACGATGACCACCATCCCAGGATGCTGCAGGTACGACGACGACCCCATGATGTCGCGGGTATGACGACGACCCCACCCCACAGTCGTTATGCGCGAGTAACGGTCTTTCAGCCCCCATTCCAGCATCACTCCCTCCTCTACGATGCCATCCACCCTCGTTCCAGCCCCCCAAAAGGCAAGTAAATGAATTTTCATTGCTTTTATCAATGTATTAACATTTACATGTATGTATAGGTCTCGTACGGCTCTAATAGCTGCACATGCCCCTCCTCTCATCTGAGGGACATGGGCCAGTTTTCGGTCGTCGACAAAGGTCCGAGGGTGTAGAAACCCACAGGGGGGATTCAAGGAATGGGAGGCCTATGAGGTGCGTCGCAAACGCGATCGCGATAACAGTTGTTATCGCATGCGCGTGTGTTTTTCTTTTTTTACTTCTTCAAACACCTACTAACCTATCTTTCGGCATATTGTAGATGATGTTCATTACTTCGCCACCTCCCTCACGTGCAAGAATGAGCTGCATTGCCGCATCCACCACCACCTCCCTCGCATGCAAGAACAAGACGGAGGTGGTGTTTTGGAGACATTCGACGCCGCCACCACCGACGATAGCCAGGATGTCCACCGACGAACTGCAAACACGACCGCTCGCCAGCATGACCGACTGCAAGCACGACTGCAAGCACGACTGCCGATGGACTGCGAGCACGACGGACAGATGGGAGCATGGCTGCTGGAAAGCACGGCTGGCGGACGACGAGCAGATTGACTGCGAGCCCAACCAGCACGACCGATGGTGACTGATGGCGCCCGCGAGCATGCCAGATGCGACCACGACCGACGGACGTCGAGCACGACGAATGCCAGATTGGCTGCGAGGACGCCCACAAGGACGACGCGAGCCGGTCGTGGGGATGATTGCAGTGACGCCTGCGATGAGGCTGCAACCATGGATGCGAGGACACTCGCGACAACATCCAGATCCATCCCTCCCAACCCACCGCCCACCACCATCTGCCACCATTGCTCTCGCCCTTGCTCCCCTATTCGACACAGCTGAGCAACAGCGGGTGCACTAACGATGACACAACGCCACCGCCGCTACAACGACGACGGCCCAGTTTCAAACAGCAACACCACCACGACCGCCACTACCCCTCGTTCCACCTCTGCCACCCACTACCCTTCCTCCAGCCTTACCACTGTCTCCTACTACCGTCGTTTTGATATGACGAGGCAGAACCCTCGTCCCTCATCCCAACCTCTGCCAGCCGCAGCCGCACCACCACGGCTGTAGCACGCAAGACCGGTGCAGCCACAATCATGGTGCCACAGCTGCGGGTGCATTGACGCTGCGGGTACAATGATGCCGCGGGTACAATGATGACAATGCTGCAACAGCGGGTGCATCGCGATGACCCCACAACGCCACCGGTACTTCGACGATGATGGCACAGCTGCGGGTGCATCAATGATGACCCCACGATACCGCAGGTGCATCCACGATGACCCACAACGACCCCACGATGCCGTGGGTCCAATGACGGCAATGCCGCAATAGCAGGTGCTGCAACAGCAGGTGCAGTGATGATGTCCCAGCGACAATGACAACTGCCCAGTGATGGTGTGAGCAAACATGGAAGACCAGCTGGACCTCAGATAATGTTTTAGATACAGCATCAAGTTTCCTACTAAATAACTAGCAAAGTTCTTATTTGTATTAAACACTTTAGTAATATAATTTTATATTATGTAGCTATAAAATGAATTGTATTTGGAAAAAGGCCACCTAGATTCATAAACTGCTCTGAAAGTGTCATAGGATATATTAAAATTGATGGAACCTTCTGGGAAGTCTCCTGGCGTCACAGGAGTGTCCCAGGGCACATATAGTGCCCTGGGAAGCCCTGGTAGTATGTCTTCCAGCCAAATTTTCCTAGGATGACCTGGGGCAAAAGTGTTTTTCCTGATGGCACTGCTCCCGATGAATAAATGTGACCCGATATGTCCCCTGATAGATAAATAGCTTTCTACTTGATTTAGGTAAATTACAAAAGTTCAATGACATTCTACCATAACCGTGGTGTTCCTCCCATCCATATGTCCAAGTTGCGTTGAAAAGCCTTCTCACATCTTGATGCAATGGTTCTTTATACTGTCTCGAATTGCAGCCTGTTGGTACACGTAGGCGACTTTACCCTCACGAACAATGCTCGCGGCTGCAGCGTCAGCAGCAACGAGTCTGGCATCAGTTCGAGAGCTGGTTAGTACCTTGTCCGCATGTCCTTCGGCTTGCCTTCTCCACTTCTTGGCCTGCCACGAGAAATATGTGATAACATGGCGCATTTCTTCCTGTAACAACAGGCATTCCTCTTGCCAGCGGTGTGCTCGTGCGCGCTTTACACCATTCGATACGGAGTGCTACAGCATGAAATCAGCAGCTATACACAGTGTGAGGATATATAAGTACGCACTGGCATTGGTTCTGTCAGTGTCACCAACATTCGCATCAGTTCCATGCACTGTCCAAATCCATGAAAGCTTCTTCCGACCTTCACTTCCATCATCATCCAGGGATGTCAGCCCAGTCACATCAGCCGGTTCCAGAACACGAAACTTCTGACTCCAGTCAAATTCCAGCAGCAGAGCCAAAAGTGCAGTCAACGCTCGCTGTATTTTATTATACCTATCACTGGCGACCTTGACTCTGTCCTCGACACGGCCAAGAAGCACATTGCTGCGGGTGTTCTGACGTTGGCCGCGGACAAGGCGGTCCTTCAATTTATACATATGTGATCGCAACAAAAGTGAAGAACGAATCTCGTCCAGAGTAGCGTCAGCCTGGAAAATTCGAAGGTCAAATTTGTATCGTAAGAAGCGCTTGTCACAGGCAACGGTGCCGACTATGTGAGAGGGTAGAAATAGTTCAAGGTCCTGTACGGCGGGGGGTGTACCACCACCCTGACGATCTTGCTGTGCACGTAGAACTGCAAGGCCAGGAATATACAGGTGTTGGATATCAACCCAAGCGTCAATTCGGCGACATAATGAATTTGAGCACTCTAGAATTTTCGCTCGCTGAAAAGGCTAGTAGAATGTGGCCCGAGTTCAGCAACATCCAGCGCAAGGCGTCGTCTAATAGAAATGCCTCAGATTAGAACCACTTCATTGATTTAGGTCACTCACTGGAGATCCTCATGTTTGAGCCCACGATAGATAAGCATACTCGGAGAGACGTCTTCATGTAGTGCGGTTCGCGCCCTATCTGCGAGTGCTTGAGCATCCTCTTGAGCCAGTCGAAGCCGGACTTCTGCATCCGATATCGCTTTGTACTATAAGATAGGAAGGAGAAGAGAGATTAGAAAGACATACCAATGTGGCGGTTGAAAAATGGATTTTCTTTCGTTCAATCAGACTCCCATGTTTGGCATAACCTGGTCCACGCGGATGTCAACTCAGCTGGCAGAGCAGCATCAAACTCTATGAATGCTTTCACGTGTTCTAATCGAGATCTGATTGCATCTTGAGATCTTCATAAAAATGTTTCCGCTGATCAAGACGACATATATTCAAACACCAACAATAGGACATGAGAATTTAGTAAGTACCGAATTGTGCTATCTTCTGCCAATTATAATCACCAAAGTGATCATCTAGTGTGTCGTGATGCGAGCCCGGGCCCATCTCCTTAGTGCTAGCAGTGACAGCATTGGCGGCCGACCAACCATGCTCTGCTGCCTCCCCATCCGTTCTGCCAACACCAGGGACGAGATTGAATGAATAGTCGATCTGACATTGTGAAATATGGGCAGGAAGATGGAATTTGGGGACAAGAAAGGTGATATCATGTGAAGAAAGGGCATTGGGAGGATAGACGTCGCAGCGAGATCGGAGATTGCGCCCCCACTGACATGCAATGTCATAAGCTACAACAAGGCATTGGGGAATATTATCGCAAATACTGGATAGGAAGAAGTAGTCCATGTTGACATAGCTAGGGCCAATTAATCAGCGAACATCGTTGGAAAGTTGAACAGTCTATGCACTGTTCTCCTTTTTGCAGGTCCCCGACAGCCATTGCCCGTTTCATGTCATGTCGACTGCACTCCGTGGTCCCCAACCCACTTGCGTCAGTTCCCTTCTCACTTCACATACTCGCCGACTTGATGGCATCATGATTGTTGCAAGTACTCTTATCGTCCGGGATCTTGCTATTAAACTCATCCAAATACTTCTTGAACTTCGTGTTCTCGACCACGTAGGCATAACCATGGTTCAGTCCAGGGTCACATTGATCATTCGAGACATTCAGCCTTTTGAGGCGGAAATTGGCATCAATGCTGAGGAACAACAAGTCAAGCCACCTGGAAGATAACAATCAGTCGATTACAATCATAAAAGATATCTGACAAGGACTAACTGGTCTTTTTCTGGGCATGACTTCCAGTCTGCCGGCAAATTCACGTCGGGAATTGGACAAGCTGGGCAAGCCACTGCTAATTCACCCTCAGCGGTGCCCGTAACACCCGTATCTGAATGCCCACAACCCATCCTTTTCAGTAACCAGACATGCCTCCATTTCCGGATGGCGCGGAGGAATGCATGGTAGTGATCCTTATATAACAGCGTGAGTACAACAATAAAAATTAAAGGAAATACCTTACCGGCGGTACTGAGACACCCGTGTTATCGGTCCTTCTTGCCAGCGAACAGTAATACTCGAACGCGGAAATCTTGGAGGTAAAGCTGAGCATCTGGAACGTCTCGAGTACCCGGAAGGTTGCTGCAGTCCTGGGGTCCATAGTAGTTGCAGGGAAGAGGTGCATCAGGAAAAACACTTTTGCCCCAGGAGTTTCCCAGGAAACTTGAAGGTAGCCTAGGGGACCCTAAGAGTGCCAGGGCAGCCAGGTTGCACTTAGCTCCCAGGAGACACTTGGGGCAATCTCTTCCCTTTAGCTTTTACTTAGGACACCCTAGGACGTACTTGGGATGACCAAATGATCTCCTAGGCTGCAGTTGAATTTAAGCACTTCTTGCCTGGGTGAACCCAGGTTGCTCTGGGTTGCTCTCAGGTCAGCCAGAGCATGTGCTCTGAAACTCTCAGTAAGCCTCCAAATATACACACAGAAATGATTTTAAATCAATATATTATGTTGCTATATAATGCATAGACTAATTAACACTACTACTAGTCACGTATAGATACCTGCAACCCACAAGTACCCATCAGCAACATGTTATGTACCTAGACAAAAGAGGTGTGGGGGTTGGGGGTTAGCAATGATGCAAGAAAGAGGTTGCGCTGTGACATACCTGGTGGACGGTGCACAGCATCATTACCTGCACAAACAAGGGGGTTAGCAGCAGCGTGGGCAGAGGTTTGCATTGTGACATACTTGGTCTCAGCAATGTAGCTCATCGTTGTGCATTCTGTGGCATCCTGGTAATGCAACTGCATGTGCAGAGTCATTGCCTGCGCAAAAGACGGGTGGGTTGGGGGTTAGCAGCAGCGCAGGCAGAGGGTTGCACTGCGACGTACTTGTGGTTGTTCTGTCTTTGGTGTTGTGTTTCGCAACTGCCCATGGAGCCGTCTTGGGTTTTAGTTCCACTGTATGGCCTGAGGATGGATTGGTGAGTTGGAGGTAGGGGCGGTGAGAGCAGAATGCGAGACGAGTCATACGACTTGTCTCGCGACGCACCAAGTGGGTCTCCCTCTTCTAGGGTCTCCCTCATTGTATATGATCCGTTTTCTATCACCTACTCCTCTTGAAAGTCAGCCCACATCCCTAACATAAGGGGAAGGGCGCAAATGCCATCAGCGCGGTTGTTCAGTTCAGGTGAGGAAAGAGGGAGGGAAGACAAAGCATTTCAACTGCGAAACGAAAGTTCAACATGTCAGGTGACCCTCAATTCCAAACTCCGCTTGAGATGACTTAGGGATTTTCGCAAAGCTCAGATATGATCAGGTGACTGAACGCGTCGCGTCGCGCTCTCACTTTCGTTGATTTCTGTGACGAATTTGCGACATGCATGTCGCAAATTCGTAACGCCTTGCTAGATCATCACTCCCTCGGACCCTCTTTGCTTTGCGACTCAGTGTTGTTCTGGCCAATTCGGTCATTCTCGGAAACTGCCGGATTATGGATCAGCAACGTTGAACGTTGTCGATCTTCGACTCCACCTTCACCTCAACCCACTCTCTCTCGTTCCGCCATCTTGTTGAGGGATGTAGGTGGGCAGCGAGGGGACCGAGCGATCAAGGGGAGGCCCTAGTAGAGGGGGACCCGCAAGGTACGTGAGCGGAACGAGTCGGCAGCACCGACTCGTTCCGCACTCAGTCTACTTCAAACCACACACGGGGCGCTCACCTCTCCCCACAGCCTGTACGAGGAGACGACGAACAGCAGTTCGTCGTCTTCTCAACGTTCGGATCTGTGCTTGGGACCTCGACCACGGCCTTACACCACCCGCGAGCCCCCTCCGCTGCGCCATTTGGCGTTGCATGCCCGAGTGCCGTGTCGACGACCGCAGCTCCATCCTCTCGCCCTGCTGCCTCCACTCCGGCGGCATCGAGCACGCAAGAGCTTCACGCTCCAGCCCCATCGCCTTCACCCACCGCCCACTCCCCTCGACGATAAATCGATGATGCCCCAGGTGCATCGACGGCCACCCCACGATGCCGCCGTTCCCTCTGCCGCTGCCGCCGCCGCTTGCTAACGGCCACCACCTCGCGCAACACCAACCCACCCAACCGGACGCGACCTCGTCACAGCCCACACCTCTCTGTCAAGCCACCACCACAGTCACAACCCCACCCTCTCGGGTCGACAGAGCCCGATGGCGAGGGTCGCAGGGTCCCTGTACGTGGGCGACCATGCCCCATATGCCCGTCACTGCGACAACGACACCCGTAATACCGAGAGGGGGTGCAACAACACCACGACCCTACCAGCACCACCGTCGTGCGCGACCACGACTCGTCACACAGCGCCGGGATGGGGGCACGATCCACGATGTGCCCTCGTCTTCGTTATTGTGCGCTGCCGCCGCTTACCAACCACCCCCGCCGCCACCGATGACCCGTACCGGCGCTCGCACTGGGCATGGAGGGTGACCTGGTGGCATGGGGTGAAGCAGCAGCAGTGGACGATACGGCGGCAGCGGCGAGGTGCAGCACAACTCCTCGCCGTTGTCCAGTTGCATCACAGCTGGCTCTGCTGCTGGGATAGTCCGACTGCGCCAAGGTGGATGAAGTCGCCCACACCACCCCTCCTCATATGGCAGACATCATACCAGGGAATGCCGGCACCGCTCCACCTCCATCCCTCCTGCTAACTCGCGTTCTCCCAGCCCACTCCACCCCCAACGTCGTGCTGCTGCCTTCCAATACAGCTCGTGCCACCGCCCAATGCTGCCCCTCCGCCACTTCTTCAACACCTGCCAATTTCGCCGCCGTCCAGCAGCCAACATACCGCCGCTGAATCCCCAGGTCTACCGGAGCTCAAGCATCGCTGACATGGCTGCCATGGTTGCCAACGGCAATGTACCCAACATGCCAGGCCCTGCCGCCCCTACTAGAGCTTTCTGACGTAGGGGCTACGGCGAGTGTCGTATGGTGTTATCCAGGAGCGAGCATCTGGTTCGTTATATCAGGTACGCTCCCTATATCTTTCTGGCTTTTTCTCTCGTCGTCTCATCAGTCGATCTCGGGAAACATACCGGAGAACATCCGTTTTCGTGTCACAGGAAAGCAGTTCTCAAGGCTCGACAATCTGCCCCAGCATCCCCAGGTGGTCCACGCTGATAAGCTGGAGCAGAATGAGCATATGATGCACAATCTCACGTCCTTCCCCGCCACCATGACTGCAGCGAACGAGGTTGGCAGCACTCGAGGCGTGTGACGGGCTCCTGCTGTCCAGCTCAGCGCTAATGGCGAAGGTCGCCTGATGGCAGCTTGCTCAACCTTATCAAACAGGAGATGGGCTCTCTGTTGATTACACTGCTCCTACCTCTATGTGGCCACCACTACCACACATTAAGATGCATCTCATCTCTTATTTACATCATGTAATTTGCTTGTACCATATTATATTTAGAATCCATGTACATTAACCTAATTAATTACATTTCATATATTCAATGCAAGTTGAACATTGAGTTTCTGAATTGTTGGCCAAATTCAAGCAATATGCAACCTAGGATATGTGTAACCTAGGACATGTGTAGGTTGACCCAAGTTGCTCTGGGATGGCCTGGGAAACTTGACCTTATCTAACTTGTCATAGGTCCAGAAGTGGCCTCACAGGAGTATCCAAGGTGCCCCAGGACACCCTCATAGTGCATTATAGTACCTCTTCCAGTCAATTTTTCCTGGGATGACCTGGGGCAAAAGTGTTTTTCCTGATGTGAGCGCGGAGCAACTGCGTGTACTTTGGAAGAGATTGCTGGCATCCACAGTATTTCACGGAGACTTCATGAATTCCGTCAGAATTGATCACGATAAACTCATCGTGGAACGCAGTTTGGGGAAGGGGGCATATGTTGGTATCAGGATGACCGAGCTGGATGCACAGTCCAAGAGCCTTGAGAGTTGTCTTTTCAAAATAAATGCCATTCCACTTCTAGAGGAGTAGTTAGCATGCGAACATTAACAAAAGAGGACGGCATTACCT
Source organism: Flammula alnicola (assembly GCA_015499995.1). Classification (NCBI taxonomy): domain Eukaryota; kingdom Fungi; phylum Basidiomycota; class Agaricomycetes; order Agaricales; family Strophariaceae; genus Flammula; species Flammula alnicola. The sequence goes on along the minus strand of JADNRV010000095.1, from coordinate 50,063 downwards.
GCACACGATAAAAAGGGAGTGCGGAGTGGTTGACTATGATACAGCGCTCACAAAACAGGTGGAAATCCTGACAGTCAGGGCAGCGGAATCCTTGGAAAGATGGCGGCTCAACCACGGCCTCACACCCGAGGCCAGCACATTGGGATTGAGATATGAGATCGCCGCGGCCCTCGAGCCTCAAAAGCTTGTCCACGTAGACGTCGATGTACGGAACCCACATTGCGAGAGGATTGTCCTGGTGAAGATGCATAAGAAGAAAGAATATAAATGAAATGGAGTCTTACAGCTTGAGTGTGAGCGTGCTTGGGCTTGACAGGGTTATGAGTAGAAATCTGGGTATTGCTGAGTCCCATTGCCTCCAATTCATGTCGATCATCATCTTCATCATCCTCGATATTGACTAGGTCAGGGAGCGCAGAGTCGGTGTCTTCATTGTGGATGCCTGAGGTTCCAGAGGTCACCGTGGCAGGTGAGGGCACAGACAGGAAGGTGCGAAGAGCTGGTTGGTCTGGCTCATAATGAGTGTGACATTGCTGAGTGGTCGCAGGAACAGGGGCAGGTGGACCGGGGCGGTGTGGTCAGTGGATATCCACATCGGCATTTTGACGCTTGGTACCTTTCGCTTTCGGAGGCATTAGAGTAATCGAGAGGAATCCTGGGGAAGGAATGGTTGAGACGGATGAATAGGAAGTGGATTTTATACTGGGCTCTATGCATCGTTGAGGTGCTCATGTATTCAGTATGGTTACGGTGAAGTTCAACCTTCCCTTCAGAAAATGATCACATGATGTACATCAGTGCCAGAACACTGAACAGAGCAGAAATGTATTAGGGTAATTCGTACATGTCATTGGAACGTCATTGGAATGCGCAATGGATGAATAATAGGTCATTGAATTTGGAAGGTAGACAAGTAAGACACAATGATATGTATAGATTGAGAGCACGATGGGATTCCACTTCTCATGGTCAATGAAATCAATGGAACTAATTACGCTTTTCTCCCCTCATTTTCAGCCTCTTCGTTCTCAGCAAGAAGAGGCTGAACGCGCGGCTTTTTGATAGGGCGAGGACGTGGACACGGACCAGGACCAGTGGTCATAGTGGCAATTATTGGACGTTCGAGAGCCTTCCTCTTACGCATTCCAGGAGGGTTGTCAGCCTATTTTGTATGTCAGGTTCAATTCAATGAACCTCATTAAGTAAATTCGAACCTTAGCGATACCAGCGCGTGCCTCGCAAATAGCAAGGTAATCCTGCCAGGTCCTTTTCCGCTCGGCGACTTGAACTTCTTCTGCAACGTTAGATGTTTGTGGAGGTTGAGATACTTCTCCAATAGCAGCTGCGGTCCAAAATAGATCCTTCCTGATGGCCTAATGGGAGTACTTAGCGGTCATTATTGACGAGATGTGTCAGAAATCAACATACAGTTCTCATCTTTGCCATAGTATGATTCAAGAAGCCTTCGTCTTCGTAGTCCTCTAGTTTCAAGCACCATCGAATGAACCACAGGTTGTAGACATGCTCTAAAAAGTCCTGACGCTCATCCGCCTCGATGGCTTTCTTGTAATATGGGGCGAGTTGGTTGATCAACGTAATTTGCTCGATTGCGTCAAGCTGCGAGGGTTTAACCACGCGCGCGGTGTACTAATATAATGCCCCCGTCATGATTGATCGCTTATATATAGACTATGATTAGGAGACTCACCACGAACTGTTTGTTCATTTCTTGTTTGATTTCACTGAAAAAAAGGAGGCTAAGGATGAGGGAGTAAAGGAAAGGTGCGATCCACACACCCCAAAAAAATCCACTACTTCTGAATTACAATTGCACGCTTTCTTTGCGGTCGATGAATAAATGACTTACCATTTGTACATCACGTCGAAGAATAAATCTGCACTTATGTTGATTAATAAATTTGTACATCCTCATGATGAATAAATGTCTGAGTCGTTCCTTGAGTTGGATTAACATTATTTATATGCGAGAACGTAAATCCTCTAACAATTCATGCAACAACCTGAAAATTCCAATTTACGCAAAACTGGAGCCAGAAAATTCCTAGTTTTCGAGGCGTATAATTCTTTGGAGAGATCTTCTGCATAGAAATAAAAGTCAGATGACGCCCAATACTGGCCAGGTTCTAAATGAAGTTTACTACTCAAACTCAACCTTCATGACCATGGGTCGACAACGGCTGTATCACACGTCTGACGAAAAGCTTGCCGCCAATAGAGCCAAAAGTAAGTGCCACTATGAGAGGTATTTTCTTCTCTACCAAATAGTTTATCATTCCTCAGAAACTCAATGTTCATCCAGAAAGAGAGAAGGAATCAACGAGCAACGGCGGAAACAATACTGCAAGAGACATCCGTTAAAGTAAGCCTCTCAACTTGAAGATATCAGTGATTCTGATCAGAATGGTGTACATTGACTATTTGTAGCTCTTCCACTACATCCCCATATATTCAAGCTCACCCGGAAGAATCGACAACTGAGCGTGCATTGCGGGTATGGTTGGATAACATGTCTGAATTGAGACAAATGTACTGGAACCAATCGGGACTGACGGAATGGCTACCTTCAGAACAGAATCCGCACCAACCACAGGGGTAGCCGCTTCCTTGGGCTGGGTCCCCGCTGCGACATGCTCCTTCTCTGAATGTGGCTCACTTTAAAAAAATAATTCGCAAGGGTGGCAGAAAAGTCCTACCATTGAGCTGTTCAGCCGGGGAGACCACATAAATTCCCAATTTGTGCAAGCCCTCAATAACGTGCATGAGGGTGACCTTGATCTTGACATCGGGGTCTGCGGTGTGTGTGGTGTGAGCCATGTGAAGAGTTTTGATCGAGTATAAACTGGGTTAGAGGCTTTTGGAGATGGGAGATAAAGATATGCTGGTCGATCAGGTGATGGGCAGATTTTATGGTTTTTTCCATGTGCTGTTGAACTGTACAGTTACTCTGGAATATGCCGTATGACCTTCAATGGCAACCTACCTGCAGATGACTGGTGGCTGACTGAAAAAAATTAGGTTCATAACTATACGGGTCTCCGGAAGTTCCCTTGTAGCCTGTCTGTAGGCTCAATACTTGCTGAATACTCCCTAAAAAGGATACGTACCTGAGACACGAAAGATTAATCCCAAACACAAGTTCCATGAGGTAAGCGAGCTTAACCTAATAGAGACTGCACCGATAACCTCGATCGGGACCTAGATGCTGTCACCACCATGGGCGAATGCGGCCCAACTTGAATTTCTAAATCAGCGACGCATCACATTTGCCACAGCCCAAAGGGTGAAAAAACTACAAGTAAGTAGGTCTTTCTCATCTGGACTGTGCCGGTTATTGACAACCATCCATCCAGGATTTTTGGACACAGACCCATAGTGATTTTTTTGCGCTCTGGCCTGATGCTGCATCTGAGGTGGAGGAGTCCTCGGGCACTGCAAAGGCCCCTAAGTCTGAAGTCGATTTGCCACACGAGACATGGGTATCTTGTCGTCAATTGGTAAGCATCAAATAATATCATGACAATTCACAGACCTAAAAGGTATTTATAGAATATCTACAATTGGTTCAATAATCACGCTCTCAATAAGGGCCAATGCACCGGCAAAGTCAAGACCGTTAAAATCTCGATTCCGTCATCTGCATCACGAATTTCCTCGGCGATTCATATTTATTCCAAGCGATACTATGAGACACACGTCAAACACGCGGTCGAGGCTGAGATAGGCGATTCTAAGATCGATAGAAAGCAAAGGATTGCCATCATCAACAAGCACCTTGCCGCGTGCTTCAAGAATGAATCGGATGAGGTAAAGGCAGAGATACATGAGGCACAGGAGGCAGAGCGGGCAGCCAGGGAGAGCTCAAAGGAGGCCGATAAATCTATAATCGAGGCTGTTGAAGCTTTATCTCCTGATCAACTTTTGCTGTATGTCGAATCATTATGTTTTTGCATCTCGCACTGATCTGAAATCTTCAGGGCGCAATCATCGCTTCATGAGGTTATCTGGGACTTCTGCAAGAGAATGGGAGAGCGCACTGGATGGTCATTTTCCGTCCTTGCTGGTGGTCCCGATCCTTCAGCAAATGGAGATATTGCGACTATAGGAATACATACCGGTTGCAACACCTATGGCCACTCTTTCAGAAAGGCTTTCGGGAATTACGATAGTGCAATTCTTTTGACATTTTCTTCTTTCTTGCATTCGGTGTATCGTGAGTCTGAACAATATAATTCTTTGAAGTAATCTAATTCTTGTACAGCAGAACCTATTCGAAGAAAATTTGCTAGTCAGGACACATTACCAGCGACAGAACCTGGCTCAGACGGAGTGATGATGCAGGCTGAGGGCGCAACCACACAGGCTGAAGGCGCTGAAACTGCTGTGCTTCCCAACGTTGTGCTGAGTTCGACTGCGACTGCAAGCACTGTCCTACTTAAACCCGATTTCCCGATTGCTCCCATCATCCCAACACCGAGTCCCACCCAAAAGATGGGCGAAGAAACCCTAATGATGGGATCTGATGGGGCCATGGCCTCTACCTCGATGTCTGTGGATGTAAACGGTCAGATATCTGGAACGGCAACCAACTTTCACCCACCGGCTGACTCGTTAACAACCCTTGCACCTCCGGTGGTCATTCCTCAGGCGTCAACCACCCTGAACGCTCTCTTTCCAGGACTAAAATCCGACTGCATGCTCCAGAATTCAACGATCCACAATCAGGTCACGTCGGGTTGGGATTTACCGAGCAATTTGATGCCAGCGAGCACCGACAGCAGCACGTATTCTCAAAACATGGGTGGATTCAATATAAACATGTTTGGGCTAGAAAACAATTGGGCAATGAAAGACATGTTGTATTCTGGGTTAGACGGACAGTGGATGAACAACGAAGACATAGAAAACAGCTTCATACCATTCTCGAACAGCCAGCAAGTGTTCAGGCAGCCACAGGCTACGTACCTGTCTCTGGTGCTACCGGCCATCCAAGGGTCTTCACTGCAGCTAGAACCGGCTCTACATTTGCCTCTCCCTCACCTAGCTACCCAGGTGTGTCTGCCGCAGCCGACCGTCCAGATGTCTCTTGCCCAGACGACCATCCAAGCACCTCCGCTGCAGCCAGACACTGTCCAAGCGTTTCTGCCACCGCCGACCATCCAGACGTCTCCGAGCATCCAAGCGCCTCCGCTGCAGCCAGACACTGTCCAAGCATCTGCGCTGCCGCCGACCATCCAGATGTCTCCGACTATCCAAGCATCTCCGCCACCGCTGACCATCCAGACGTCTCCGAGCATCCAAGCGCCTCCGCTGCAACTGACTGGGCAGGTTGCGCACGATACGGTTGCGCACGATACTTCTAGGCAACGCCAGCGAAAACCTGCAACATCAAGGGAAGTCGTGCCATTAACGGACAAGACAATCAGTGGAACCAAACCAGAATGGCTTACCAATGCTTGGGATTACCTCAAGGAAGGGGTTGACGAGGTCGTAGTTTGGCGAGAATGCCTAGAGGCCTGGATGAAGTTCGAGATGGAAGTTGGGTTACTGGAAGGGACATCGGTTAGTTTCTTGTCAATGTTGGCTGATGTCATACTTACCGTGGTTGTTCAGCACCGACTGGGGGCTAAATCGAGACCTGCTGCCCTTTCAAAGTGGTTGCAGGCCTGCCGATACAATGTGATCCCAGTGATTGACGACGTCGCTAACTTTGCAGCTGAATGGCTGGCTTGGTGGAACCTTCTTTAACCCAAATGGCGACAGGTCACAACCCCTCGTGCTCTTCCATGACCCCTTAGTGCTGCACAAGACAAGGAAGATATGTCGACGTTGAGGAAGGGTGGTCTGACTGGAATTGTTACCGCAATGATCGGGTTGAGATCATGGGCGTCTCTCCGGGGACGTGACAGGCTCTGGCTGGAGGCAGTGGCTGATATGAAGGGGTGCTTAGAGGAGATGAGCATTTGCCACAAACGAAAGGCCACTTCTGAGATCGAGGGTAAGGGCAAGAAGAGGAAGACGAACTAGTATCGTTTACCTAGGTATGTGTCACGGGGCTGTTGGTAGCAATTTCACATGCTCACTATTCAAGCGCTGAATGGTGGGTGCGTGAAAGTAATGGACTTTTCGATGTGTTCAATGTAGATTCAATGTAAATACTGTATTGAATATACCGTTCTATTTTATTTTGCACAGTTAAGGAAAACATACCACCCGGAGCAATCAAGAATGAAGCCGGTCAAGGGATGGACAAATGGAAAGAAATTTGTTCGTCAAGGGATGAATAAATCGGATATGATTTATTCATCGATAAATTAAGGAAGGACCAATTTATTCATCAGAGCATGAAAATGTATGAATAAATTGAACACAATTTGTGCATCAATAGGAAATGAAAGACGGATACTATAAAAATACATGTGAGGCCGAATCAAGGGGCATTTATTGAATGTGCAGAGCGTACCAATGCACAGACTCACTCCATTTACTGCAGAGCCTGCATATTTGCGACATAAACATAAATTGAAACCAATAAATTGAGAGGCTATTCATTGAGAAAAGGGGATGAAAAAATTAAGCGGAATTTATCCATGGAACAGAAATCAATAAATCGAAGGAAATTTATTCATTGAGAATGATTTATTCATCGAGGATAGGGGATGAATAAATCGATGGGAATTTATCCTTGAAATAGAAATTGATGAATCAACACAAATTTATCCATCGAGGACAAGGGATGAATAAATCGACGGGAATTTATCCTTCAAATGGAAACTGATAAATAAAAGGAAACTTATTCATCGTGAAATAGAAACTGATAAATCAACGCAAACTTATCCATCGAGGACAAGGGATCAATAAATCGACGGGAATTTATCCTTCAAATGGAAACGGATAAATAAAAGGAAACTTATTCATCGAGGACAAGGGATGAATAAGTCGACGGGAATTTATCCATCGAGCACAAGGGATAAATAAATTGATGGGAATTTATCCATCGAGCACAAGGGATAAATAAATTGATGGGAATTTATCCAATGCAAATTTATTTATCGAGGACAAAGGATGAATAAGTCGACGAATTTATCAGAAGAACGTTATTCACCAAGCATGAGGGATGGATAAATTGAAAGGGATTTATTCATGTGAGACGGAGGGAAATAATGACTGCTACACTCCTTGAAGGATTAATCCATACCCGGTACTTGCTGCATTTTGTTGACCAAAACTTTATGGCTATTACTGGGTACTTATACATCAGTCTGCCAGACTCTGGTGCCTTTTTTCCAGGAAATGTAAAGTTTTTGTGCTTTCATTTTGCTAAGTGCTTGTCATTGATTGCAAAATTGCGGACTGTTCTCATGAAATATGCACCTGGGATGAGGAGCCGTGGCTAATGACCTGCGAGAGCGACTGATTAGATGCATTTAGCTTGAAGTGGATGTCGATGATGATACTGGCAACTGGAGTTGTCACAGTCGTGAAGGCAGGCGTGTCCTTGAAAAAGAACTGAGAATAAGGTCTATGCCCAAGGGGTGGAATTGAGCGCGAAGAGGAGGAAACAGAGCCCTCCAGTGCTAAACGAAGGGTGACAGAATCAGTACAATTCAGAAATAACAGTGCGCTGGTCGATTCATGTATTGTGGCGTTAACTTTGAACATTACTAAGAGTCGCTCTGGAAAAGCGTGCTGTTTCGCTACCTGACAATCATGTACGCCCTACATAATGTAAAACGGCATTAATATACTATTTCCTTGGCCTCGCTAGCCAAATGATCAGGAAGTAGCGTGCCGGCTGACGGTCACTGATATAATGGATTAATAATTGTAACAATTCTACTACCTTAATAAGAGACAATGAAGAGAAAGAGACCGAAAAAACTAAACTACCGTTGCTGAGGTCGAAATCCAACTGTCAATCCGTTCTGTATGCTCTCGCTGTTCCCTTTCACGTCTCTTTCGCGCGTTTCCGGACATCATCCAGAAGCCAAGAACCATCGCATCGGCGTACTCATCAGGGTCCCCATCCTGCCCATCATCCCCAAACTGCTCCGGTTGATATTTGGTGCCTGGAGGAGGCGGTGGTCGATTTAGACTTTTCCTATCAGCCGACCTTGGTATATAAGTTTGTTGGTGTACAACGGGTGGTTCTGGAGGTCGAGGAAAGGGATGCGAATCAAGCTTTTCACTACCTTTCAAATACCTCTTGAGTATGATTCCCGCATTGAAATAATCCAGAAGAAGACCAGAAGGAAGATCATCAGCAGTCGGTTCAATGAAATTGGCGTCGGACGGCAATTCGAAATCCAGACCCATGGTATCAGGATTATCAACCGCCCACATCATTGTAAAGCGACAATTGGGAGGGGGCGCGCTACCGGGACGAATAGCACGGCGACGCACGGCCGGCGGAATATCCTCACGACGAAGGTAACAGTTGGGTGTCTGTAGATAATAAGGGTGTGATTTGATCGAAGAGGCCATGGGACTACAGTACCTTGAAGATGAAAACACGCTTCCTCGACGCGTCAACGTGGACGGTGGATGAGTCCAGGTACCCATTTCTTGGATCATCGATCCCGGCAAAGCCAGAAATGTCCTCGTTATCGTAAGGAGGTCGATTTTCAATGATTAAATTGAGCCACTGAAAATAATCAGAATCCGGACGTACACATCGAAGAAAAATCGAATAGCTACATCATCACCTTTGCTATGTGCAATGATGTGTTGACCGTGGCAATAACTTGGATGTATGCCAGTAAATATCCCGAACCCGTCTCTTTTATCCAAACGCGACCGAAAAGCCCCCCCGTAATCTTGCGAAGACGCTGAAGCTTTGACTGCCCGCTTTTTGCACGGCCTCTGGGTCGACAAGTGCCGAAGTGAATGGTGCTGAGACAGTGTCAGTGAAGTGAAATATTGGAGAAAATGCAACTCGCCGTCGCCTTCGACGTGATAGAGGTAAGTACCACCAGCTTCAATGCCGATACTGAGTGCACGACCTTCTTCTCCCTCCAGAGCAACCACTTGATCATCATCAGCGTGCACCGTCCCTTTCAAACCGAGAACTACGAAGCAAAAGTAATGAAGTAACCTCGAAGGACTGAGGCTTAGGCGTCGGATATCAGTGTAGGGAATATCAAGATATACATCTCCACCGGATTTTGGATTAAGAACAACGTGGATATTCTGTGGATTAGGTAGAGGACGCATCGTATAAAGTTGGTTATGAGGTCAGAGTGGCAGCCGCTTTGTCTCATCGACTTCCGTCATGTGATGGTGCCGACATATGAACTGTGAACCCGCCGTGACAGTGACACAGACCTCTCCCGTTCCGTCCCACGGCGCATGATATCCAGCAATATCCCGATGTCTTCCATCGTCGAAGTCTCGATATGGATCGATAACTTGTACTCGTGTGACCTTGTCGTCCGCGAAGCCCACGTTTGCTGCACCACATGCTGGTACCTGTCGTCAGTGATTCATCACGCCAGTACGGGTGGTAAGCAACGGACGCAGCGCCAGCTTATGCTTCAAACAGACTCAAAGCAGAAGCGTACATCCCAAAACTACAGCATTCTAAATGCAGTGGCCCTTTTCGCTCGCCATCGAGCCAAGTTATTTTTGAAGGACAGGATCCTGAAATAGTTCCACGAGCGTCCAACAAGCATCCACATTGTTTGAGCCAAAAATAGCGCAACGCTAGCTAGCCGATGTCGGTCATATCTCATCCCAACAGTAAGCGCCAATTAATCTACGAACGAACGTGCGTACGTATTGCGGCTCTTTTATCCAGCGTTTTATAAATGCTACGAGAAATCGCCGTTACTTCTCTCCTGTATTCCGAGTAGCCATGGCGTCCACCCAGCAAAAGCTGGTGCTGCTCCTCGCAAGTCTGGCCTCCTTCACGCTTGCAGATCTTCCCTCCATCTCTCATGTGCGCGTGCCTTCGAACTCATTCGAACCCGTTCAAGTGCGCCTTGCGTATGCTGGGCCCACTGGCATGCAGATCTCCTGGAACACTTTCTCCAAGCTTGCTTCGCCGCCCACTGTCCGCTACGGATTCTCGCCCCACTTTCTTCCATTTGTCTCCTCCCCAGCTAACGCCGAGAGCGTAACCTACCCCACCTCGCTCACTTACAGCAACCACGTACGGCTGACCCACCTGTTCCCGAACACGCAGTATTACTACCAACCCATGCATGCGAACGAGAGCCAGGTCTATTCGTTTAAGACGGCGAGAGAGAAAGGCGACCACGCGCCGTACACCACGGCGGTCGTGGTGGATTTGGGTTTGATTGGCCCACAAGGATTGAGTACGACGGTCGGAAAGGGGGCATCAAATCCGCTCAAACCCGGGCAGAAGAACACGATTCAGTCATTACAGGAGGATAACACCTTCGATTTCTTGTGGCATCGTGAGTCCTCCCCATCTTTTCTATCCTTTCTTTTCATGTCGCTCTACAATCTTCCGTCTCCTTCAATACCGCACCCCCTTCCTATGTCGTTCGCATATCTTACCTCCATCACTTCCATGATTCTTCCTCCCCATTCGCGAGCTGGTTACTGACGAAGCGCATCCCTCCAGCTGGAGACATAGCTTACGCCGACTACTGGCTCAAGGAAGAGATCCAAGGCTTCCTTCCGAACACTACTATTTCCGACGGCGTTCACGTCTACGAGTCGCTCCTCAACCAGTTTTACGATGAAATGACGCCATTGTCAAGCCAAAAAGCATGGATGGTAGGACCCGGAAACCATGAGGCGAATTGTGAGTTTTAATTTATTTTTTAAGTCGAACATGTTCTGACAAATGGATTCAGGCGACAACGGTGGCACAACAGACAAAGCTCACAACATCTCCTACGACGTTACCATCTGTATGCCCGGCCAAACCAATTTCACCGGCTTCCGCCATCATTTCCGCATGCCCTCTTCCGAATCTGCCAGTCTCGAGAATTTCTGGTACTCATTCGACCATGGAATGGTCCATTACGTCCAGTTCGATACTGAGACCGATCTTGGTCATGGAATTATTGGACCTGATCAGCCCGGAGGTTCGGAGGGTAATCCTGGAGAGGATAGTGGTCCGTTCGGATTGATGAACCAGCAGATCGATTGGTTGAAGAAGGATTTGGCGAATGTTGATAGGGAGAAGACGCCATGGGTTATCGCTGGTGCGTCATATTCGACTCCTCATATATACTACTTCGCTTATGCCGTTCTTTGTCACAACTTAGCTGGTCATCGACCATGGTACGTCAGCGGAGAACAATGCCCTGAGTGTCAACTCGCCTTCGAATCCATCCTGAACCAGTATTCGGTCGACCTCGTTCTCTCAGGGCATTTCCATGCTTTCGAGCGCTCCGCGCCAATCTTCAACGGTACTGTCGACCCTAATGAGCTCAATAACCCCAAATTCCCATGGTACATCGTTAATGGTGCGGCAGGACACTACGATGGTTTGGACACGCTCGACAGCACCCTGCAGCCTTACAGTCGGAAAGGGATCGACACCGACTATGGATGGAGCCGATTGACGTTCCACAATTGTACCCACTTGACGCATGAGTTTGTGAAAAGTGGGGATGGAAGCGTATTGGATCAGGCTACGCTGTTCAAGGACAGGAAGTGTAAGACGTCGGAGGGTCAAAACTGAGTTGATAGAGTCCTTTTTAGTGGTATTATTATCAATTTCAATTATATCCGGTGTTATCTGACTACACATAAACCAAGAATGTGTTCCTCGTCCATCAGCACACGGCTCCAGATTTTCCCTCCAAGTTCCTCTTTTACAACAGCGCGTGTGCAGGGAAGGTAGGGTAAACGTAAAGGGTTGAAAGTTGCAGCTGCAAGGAGTCGATGACTGCAACTTTCAACCCTTTACGTTACCACCATCGATGAAGGTCCGTGATATCTGAACTAACAAACGACTGGTTCAATTAGGATTCCGACGTCATATCGACAATTTCTCGTTTACAGGTTCTTGTACTGTTTGATAAATCAATCCCCGATGATGAGCGGCAGAGGCGTTTTTTGTGACATGTCCTCGTCTTAGATGGGGGGATATAATTCACCAGTGCGACGCGTCTAGAAGGATGTACCGACGATGGGAAGAAGGTCCGCAAATTCGGAGTCTGGGCAGCTATGATGAGGTGCGTTGGGCCCGGGATGGATGGCTGTATTTTAGAGAGCTATGAAGACTTTAAATACACTTCAAATTCAACATGATCCAATAGGTACTTGCACACAGTGCGTCTCATGTGCCAGTGTCAAGACATCATCGTATACCTAATGTCCGTCTAGAGATTGTAATTGGGCAGAATCCATTCTAATATGCCCGCTACCTCTAGGTAGTGGGTCTTTGGGGGTGCTCGGGGTAACGATTTTGGCGTGAAATAATAATAAAATTGTAACGAGACTCTACGCTGTTCGTTCGTATGTATTGAACAGCGCTGGTCACGTCTCGCTTCAAGTTGTGTGGTGGGTCAGGAAGGTCAACGACAATAAACCTGGTTTATACCATCAATAAGGATTCCAGGTAGCAGAAGTGGGCATGAAAATATTTTTCAGCAGAATGTTGGTCATTGCGTCTACATTCTCGCTGAATCAGGGGAGGCTGATCCAGGTAGGCTGCTGAGCCAAGAGCTGTTCCCATTTGCAAAAAACTCTGACTTGGCCTTTTAAATAAGTACCATATCGTGCTACAATGCTTGAATCATTTGCCCCAAAATTTGGTAGATACATACTTCGAATATTTACTTTTTGGAGGCGTAGAACAAGTTGTGCGTTCAGAAAAGGCGGTAGTTTAATAGAAAATTAAAAATGCATAATAGTTAGGAAGCTGAATACTACTACGTATCTTTGAAATTTTATGAGGAGAGACGCAGAACTGTGAGAGAAATTGGGAGTTTCAAAAAATTTCCCTCCCGAAAGCAACCCGAACGGAGTTTTTGCATCTCCATGTAAACAGTAAGTAAGACGCCCATCAAAGAATTTCCGGCAGGAACGGCAGAGGATAGTACGGACTTACCCGATGTCGAGTAGCATAATTCTCACGAGTCCGTAGGAAGCGGCTCAAAATTGGCTCAAAAGCAGGTCTTTCTTTAGCTCTCACTCGTCCATAATTTTCTCGGGCAATCCATACATCTCGCATTCAGGTATGCTACATTTGGACCTATGGAATAGCCAGCCAGTATGAACGGTTCACAATAAGTATGTAGGTGGATTATTCCCCATACATGATTGTGCTGACGCAGATGTATACCGAATTGACACTCACCATGGATTGAGATCTTTATTTCCGTGTTTTTCGGCGTCGCAAGGCAAGTTTTAATCCGGATTTCTGCCCTTGAGCCTCATGTTTTTCCGTCGACATCTTTAATGCAGATTAAGGATTACGTTAGGTACCCATTATTAAGAACAGACCATCTCTCTCTATTTCTGTTTAAAATCCGGCCATAATCAAGGAAATGAGACCAACGTCAAGCAAACGGCACGCAGTGAGGGCGTCGCATTTCCTAACTATAAACGGCGGGAAACAACATCGTGCGTACCGACGCACTGCACAATCTGAAACACAGCACACTTCTTGATCTAGCAGAAATAAAAAGCGTGCGCGGCGTTGGTCGAACTTCTTTTCGGAGGAATCACAACGCCACTCACATCCCTGCACCATGTAACTCGATGGTGACGAGAAGTGGCAACACGACCAAGGCATTCTCGTGTGCATGAAAAGCCGATGTTATGTAGTCGAACACAATTGCCTATATACATTAATTGAGCATATCAAGCTTCTTCCAGATTTTAGCGTACAATATGTGCTGGTGCGAACATCTGTTCGGTCGGCCGTATCGCGAATCGTGCTCAGGTTCAAGTCGCATTCAGTACTATATTAGGTACATGGATATATTATTTACACCTTCCAAGTTAAAAGTGTCCAGAATTGTGGTTATGATTATTTGGCAGCCAACTCAAGTTTCGGGGTTCTTGGGAGGTAAAATTCCAGATGTCGTGATTCCGTTTCGAAGGAAAATTTATATTTATTACACATGACATTCGTAAAAGTATTCCGTTACAATAGACCCCCAGACAAGCCTTCCCCAATCGCAATCAGTTTTCCACGTCGTTCTCCCCCAATTTTCTCCCTGACTCGATGAATGAGCTGATTGGTGTCTGCGTTGCAGGAGAAAATATTTGTCTCTCTCCGAGTCGTTTTCGTGCCATGAGGTGCAAGGTTTACTTACCTCAAGTCTCTAAATTTTAGTTTCCCTGCAACAGGCTCGGCGATGTGAATAAATACCAGGCCCATTGCTCAAGGGAATTCATCGGGAAGAAATGTTATTGATCAGTCGACAGTGTTCCATTGTGGGAATGCTGATTGTTTAGGGTGATCGTCTGCCATTTTGAACAGGGACAGGCTGCACGCATTCGTTTGGGGGTCTTTCCTCCTGCCTTCCTGAGTTTAGCCTTTCTCAAATAAATACCCAGCTGTCATGCTTCAAAATCACCCCCAATTCCCTTCCCTAAACCCCCCTCCCCCATCCCGCCAGGCTTTTCTTGGCGATTCAGGCCGCGTAATCGCTGGTCAAGTTACTATTGCCCAGCAGGTGAGACGGATTCTAAGCCGCCCTTCTCGAATCATACTGACCATTTTTTTTTCGCCTATAGGACTACCCAGCAGGGAATTTCTTTCCAGCTGTGATTCTCCAAACACTTACAACAAGCTCATTGTACCCTCAGCGCATTCGTCATCATGCCAGCAACTTCAGAAATTTCAGCGAGGCGGATGCCAGCTCCGCAACACTCCTACATTTTCCCAGACACCGTACTCCGGCGCATTCTTGTATTCTGTGGGATAAACGAGCCAGTGCGACTGCCACTGCAATCTGAAGATCCTCGAGCCTTCGCCCCCGTTTCGAAGCAGTGGCAAAATGTCATCCTAACCCCATCCTTTTGGGACCACATGGATTTCACGCCCATCCCTCCTGAAAAGATATCGACACTACTTCGTCAATTCATTCTATGCCTCCACCATAGCGGAAACAACAGCCTGGCACTCAATTTCGGTATGGTCTACGGCGGATGGGATGTCACAGTGATCGACTCAATCATTATTGCCAACGCTGAACGCATCAAAACCCTCACGTTTCCTCTGTACGGACCACGAAGCATCGAGACTTTCTTGAAATTGAAGGCGGACGCTTCCGGTCGCTGGAGGCGGTCGATATTGGCTTCATGAACAGCGCGAACGTATGGCATTCATCATTCACCATCGAACAGTGGTTAAACTTCACTGTATTCCGCTCCCTTCCAAATATCCGCCAAGTCACCTTGCGCCTCCTAAATGGCCTCAACCCCTTCAACCTTCATGTCCCTTGGGGACAATTGACCAAGCTTGACATGGGAGCCACCGCCATGACGCCCGAGGTCTTTATCAAGCTTATACGGGAAGCGTCGTCCGTCAAATATGCCAGTTTTCAAATCAAATTCACTAAACCTGCCTATCCTCAACTTCGACTCGCACCTAGCGAAGTTACGGTGAAGAAATTGGAAATTTTGCAGCTCAGGCTCGTCTATCCGACCCAGGACCCCCGACTCTTCTTCCTCGTTCTCTTCCCGAAGCTCAAAGACCTATGGATCGAAATTCATGGTACTTTTCGAGACTGGGACATGGGGTTATATACCAACATTCTTCGCCGCTCGACCAAGTCTCTTCGACGGCTATGGTTGTCTGACTTTCCGGGGCCAATATTCGTCACGTCGCCAGAAAATGCGAGATGGGTCGCCCCGAACAGACGACGCCCCGAAACATCTCATCGCGAGCTGGAGAAGTTCTTCGGCGTTATACGTAACATAAACAGCCTCCATTTACCACTGGGTATTCACATTGACGCACCAACAATCGAGAAGCTCGTCACAGGGGAGTTGCTTCCTCAGCTAACAACACTCGGGTGCGGCTCCATAAACGGAAAGCATGTCCTATCTATGGTTAGAAGAAGGAACGAGCGAGTTCTGGATCCCTCGCCGGTCCCTGGAACCTCCTCGTACTCGAACCATAAACGCGTCTACTCTTCTCCATGCGCATCATTATCCTATCTCTACCTTGTGATTCCTCGTTCAAGTTGTGGACCGGAGGAGAGACAAGATTTCGAGAAAGAATTGGAAGTACTCAGGTCCGTTGGTGTCGAATGTTATATAGAACTCACGGATGTTCTGCCGCTCAAGATTGGTAGAGGGACACAGGAATAGTAGGATGAAATTTCAAAGCATATATAGACTCCTGTACTAGAAATGTGTGGACTGTTTCTTATTGGCCCTTGAAATGGTAGAATGTCATCCATAGATCTGTACGCCCAATACAAGTGCCACTCATCAATCGTGGAGGTAAGAAAATGAGCGCGAGGAGCGCGTCCACGGCCGGAGCATGCCAATCAGCAATTGCGCTGTTGCGTTGCTGCCATTGCGGCTTATTCAATACGCCCATCAATCTGAAATCTTATCCTATCAAATGTGCATATGAATGTGGTTGCCTTTTGACAGAGAATAATGAAGTGAGCTCGTTGGATATAAGAGAACGGTCTAAAATATGCTCCGTAACATATGGGGAGCGAGGATGAGCAGGCTATGCTGCACGGCTGCTGCCAGTGTCACCTGCGCGTCCTGGGAAAATGTTCACGTGGGTATTCTTACCTAAGCCCTGTGATTCCTGTATACATAGGGGCGCTATTTTTAACTCTAACCCACTTGAACTCAGACCACGATGCCCTTGCACTTGAGACCAAAAGGTTACTTTGGCACAGGCTCTGTCGAGGTCGAGCCACCAGCGCGGGCAGGCGAAAGTGGTGTTCGTCGTCTCACTGTCCGGAAGGAGGCCCTCGTCACCCAGCCTGTGCTGGGCATCGACACCGTCTCAGACGTCATCGACTATGCTGCGAGGGTGCACGGAAACAGGCGGGCGATGGGTTGGCGCGATGTAATTGATGTGCACGAGGAGAAGAAAGAGGTCAAGAAGTGGATCGATGGCAAGGAGACAACAGAGACGAAGACGTGGAAGTACTTCCAGCTCAGCGACTACAAATACATCGACTACCTCCAGCTTAAGGAGGCCATTTCCGAAGTTGCGAGGGCTTTTTTGGACCTCGGTATTGGGAAAGAGAGCGTCGTTGATATGTTTGCTGAAACAAGGTCGGTTTCCTTCTTGTTGCTCTCCTAGTTTTGACACGAATCCTTCTAGTCTAAATTGGCAAATTATCTCGCATGCCTGCGCCCTAATTTCCTCCACCACCGCTACAGCCTATGAGACCCTCGGAGAATTAGGGCTGACGCACTCGCTCCGCGAGCCATCCTGTGTTGCTGTCTTCACCAACCCCAGCCTGCTCCCACTTCTCCTCAAAGTCCTCCCAAACACCCCCTCCGTCAACTTTGTCTTCTATGACGGATCTCCATCTTCCTCTCTGCTGGAGCAGATCAAGTCTCTACGATCTGAAAACCCAATTCGAGTGATCCACATCGACGACCTTCGCGCATTGGGTCGCTCCAAGGACCTCTCCACTCTTGAACCCCACAGACCCAACCGCGACACCACAGCATGCATCATGTACACCTCTGGCTCCACAGGTGCACCAAAAGGCGTCTGCCTCACCCACGGAAACCTCATTGCTTCTCTCGGCGCCGTATACGCCGTCTTCGGCCCCCATCTCCCCGCTGGCGGCAGATACATTGCCTACCTCCCGCTGACCCACGTCCTCGAGTACGTCGTCGAGCTTTGCGCCGTCTTCGTTGGCGTCACATGCGGCTACGCCCGACCAAAGACGCTCACCGACGCGAGTGTACGGGAGTGTCAGGGTGACCTGAGCGCATTGAAGCCCAACGTGATGTTTGGCGTGCCTGCGGTGTACGAGATGATCCGCAAGGCTGTGATGGGAAAGGTGAATTCTAGTGGATACCTCACTAAGACCGTGTTCCACGCTGCTTTGGGGATGAAGAAGTACCTTGGACCTTATGTACCGGGTGTGAGTCGTCTCCTCGACGCCACCGTGTTCAGCCAGGTGAAGGAAGCAGTGGGCGGGCACATCAACTTTGCCGTCAATGGCGGGGCGGCGCTGAGCAGAGAGACGCAAGAGTTTTTCAATCTCGCTATCATGACTCTGACTCAAGGTATGCATCCGTTTCATATTCTCTTTCAGTTGCAGCAATCTGACCTGAATCATCCCTCGACTTTTGAAAATCAGGCTATGGACTGACTGAATCAGCTGGGATGGTCGCATTTCTCCCCCCAGAACTCCTCTCCTTCGGACCTGTGGGGCTACCTGCCCCCTCCGTGGAGATCAAGTTCCTCGACTGCCCCGAACTTGGGTATTATTCTTCCACCTCGCCGCCGAAACCAGACGGCTCCACGTCATCGACCAACGGCGCATCCATGTCAAACGCGGTGCACCTTCCCCAGGGTGAGGTCCTCATACGGGGCCCGTCCGTGACGAAAGGATACTTCAACCGCCCGGATTTGAACGAGGATGAGACTATTTTCACGAAGGATGGGTGGTTCAGGACGGGCGATATTGGGCAGTGGAACGAGGACGGAACACTGAGCTTGATTGATCGGTGGGTACTCTGTTCTCTATTGATCTCGTCCGTGGTTGATACTGAGAGGATTCGTTCTTTTCGGCAGGTTGAAGAACTTGGTGAAGATGCAAGGTGGCGAGGTACGTAACATTGGCCCTCTTTCCGTGTTCTCCATCACGATGCTTATCTTTACTCTTCAGTACATCGCCCTCGAGCGCCTCGAATCGATCTACAAATCGTGCAACTATATCTCCAACCTCTGCGTGCACGCCTCATCAGACATGTCTCAGCCTATTGCTATCATATCTCCACACGAAGCCAACATCCGCCACGCGCTGGAGAAACCCTCAGCTCGCGATACCTCTGGCGCCGACGCTCCTACAGATAACGTGAAATCTTCCCTGACCTCGTCGCCAGGCGAATCGTTCAAGGAGATGGACCTGGCGAGACTATGCCGTGAACCGCGCGTCCGGAAGATGGTGTTGAATGAGTGCAATGCTCTGGCGAAGAAGAACGGGTTTGCGAGGATGGAGATGCTGGCGGATGTGGTTCTCACCCCGGAGGAGTGGTCCCCGAAGAATGGGCTGCTGACGGCGGCGCAGAAGGTGAATAGGGCAAAGATCGCGGAGGTGTTCAGGGATGAAATCAAGGTGCGTTGACTTTGACCAGTGTTTATGTTGAGAAACTCATTTCTTCCCTCTTGTTTGGCAGGAATCCATCAGGAAGCAAGGAGGATTGTAGGCCGAGGGTTCAATGTTTTGTATTGTCTATTTTTTGTTTTCTTGATTGCAATTCTTTCTCACTATTGAGCTATTGCTTTACTATGTTACTGTACTCCATATCACAATACTGTCATCAATTCGCAATCTAATATTATTCAACGTTTCATCCAATGGGCCAGAATACATTGATTACTACAGAAAGCCTAACGAGAACTACAGCACAAGTATGTTTATTTCAGAGCATCAGCTACCATCTCAAGGATCTCTCTCGTCAACTTGCCCACATTCTTCACATCCTTGGCTATTGATTGCCACATTGGAGAATGGTGGGGTTCGGCGGCGACACATTTCGTTCGGACCACCTCTCGTTGTTCCTGACCACAAAAAAAGTCAGAAAGATATTACGAACAAAACAGAGAGACGAAAATACGCACCTCGTTGCCATGCTGCCTCTCGAACTTCAACCACCAAGCCCAGACATCACCCTGGTCTGGGTCCGTAGCAGTCGCTCTCCCAAACCAATCCCTCGCCCGCTCGATCATACGGTCCGCCCAGAGCACTCGAGCAACGGTACACACCACCAGCGGGCTATCCTTCGTCTTCCTCAATGCGTCCACGCTCTTGGTCTTACGCGATGCACGTGGCTCCGCCCATAACGCCATCGACCACAGCAGCCCTGAAGCAGGACATTCCTGCAGAGCTCGCGAGAGCATGGCCTTCGCCTGCGCTGCGCCTCCTGATCGCTCCTCGACACCCACAGACTCGGCCCAGAGCTGGTCGTTCCCTGGGTTGACGAGCCGGGCCTTCTCAAGCAAGGAGCGGGCTTTGATGCTCCTGTCGTCGGCCTCTTCTAGGCGGCTGGCGAGTATCCATAATGTGGGTTCCTTTGGGCAAGCTTTGATGCCGGCTGCAAAGGATGCGCGAGCGGCAGTAAGACTGTTCATGGACTGCTGAATCTGGCCTTGGATCATGTAGAGTTTTGCGAACTTTGGGAATTTAGAAAGGGCGGAGGAAAGGGTCTCGAGAGCAGTCGTTAGTTGGCCTTGCTGTCGTTCGAACACGGCCGATTTCATCCAAATCTATAACGAAACAGTCAGTATGAGAATCACACGATAAGAAGATCATACACACTCTTTCGGTATCTGCTACAGTCCTGGCGCGAACCAGCAGCTCTCTCGCAACGGCGAATTCTCCGTTTTCCGCCTCCAGCTTAACAGCGGCGAGCCAAATCTGTTCGCTCTCCGGGTTGGCAACGAACGCGCGTTCGAGCACCTGACGAGCAGCTGGGACGTCTCCGGCCAACCACTTCTCCTTGGCAGCCATGAGCCATAGCACCTCCGCTTGCGGGCAATGAGTGACGGCACGATCGAGTAGCGCATCCAGGCTCTCCCTAAAGACCAGTCGATGTCAGCGAGAAAACATGACGCGAGAAAAAAGCTGCATACCGAGTTCCATGAGCCTTCTCTAACTCTGCCGCCTTTCTCCACAAGCTACGCCTATCGGGGTAGACTTTCAGAGCGTAGGCCAGGATAGCTCGCGCGGTGCCAACCATCCCTCTCGCCTCTGCACTCTCCGCATCTCCAACCCACGTGTCCAGCCTATCCTCCTCCTCGAGCTCCATTGCAATAGTCGCCTTGACGATCGCCTCACACGTCCTCGGGCTGCCCTCAGTCTCGCATTTCTCCGCCTCCTTCAGCCACTGGTCGCGCGTCAGCAACACACGATGGCTCCGCAGGTTGCGCGTAGCAGCCTCGATCGTCTTGTCCACCACGAGCAGCTCCTCCGCGCGTTTTTCGGGGGTCTTTTCCGGCAGGTTGGCCTCTTGCTCGAGTAGACGAGCTGCGGCGATCCAGAACTCGTGTGATGTGGGAACTGCCCTGCGGGCTTTGTTAAGCACCGCCTTCGCTCTTTCAGGAGTTTCGAGTCGGGCAAGGGCGAGCCATAGTTCGACGGAAAGAGGGATCACTTCGACGGCACGGGCGAGAAGGATACGGGCGTCGGCTGCGGAGGATTCGAGATTGACGGTTTCTTTCCATAGACGAACCGAGTTTGGGATATGTTCGAGGGCTAAAAGGAACGATTAATTTTTATTACTGAAGCGGTTGCAGAGAACGAACCTTTTCGTAGAACCCGTTTCTTCGCTTTAATATCGTGTTCGAGGTCAGCAGCGGCCAGCCAGATCTTCACACTCTGGCCAACATGTTGCACTGCGTTTGCCAGGACAACCTTCGCGTCATCATTGTTCTGCAACAGACCAGTCAGACAACATATAATGAGTGGAAAGGGAAAGGCTTACGTGTAACCTAGCAGCCTCGAGCCACACATCCTCACTCTTCGGACACTGCTCGCAACCTTGCTTGATGATTTTCCTCGCAGCTACCATCCTTCCAGCGTGTTCTTCAAGACAGGCGGCTGCGATCCATCCAGGAGCATGCTTGGGATTGGACTTGACGAGAGAATCGAAGAGCATTCGAGCTCTCTTGATGTCGCCTATCTCGGCGTCGGATTTGATGATGACGCTGTCAAGCGATGTGAGGTAACCCTTGGGGTCAACGGAGGTCGAGGTACCATTTGTTGTGGATGTTCCGGAAATCTGAAAAGCGAGGATGAGTCTTATTGAACGAAAGAGAGCAGTAATGCTTACCTGGTCGAGCTTGAGAGAGAGTATTTTGTCTCGAGCTTGACCGATTTCGACGAAGTTCGTAAGGGTACCCGAATCCGCAGGAGTTTCGAATCCTCCAGCCTGGAAAAAACAAATTATAAGCAAATTAGGCGAAAATGAAGATAGGCGAAAACGTACCTGTTGCTGCCTAGAATCCAATGCGCTCTCGTACTCCGTTTTGCTCCTGTCGCCGACGAGAACGCTATCAGGAACGACATAAGAGCGTTCCTCCCGTCTCCTTTTCTTCCTGGTGAGATTCCCCACCTCTGGGATGTTTTCCCATTCGTCATCCGTCACCTGGGAAAGTCCGCGCTTGAGGTCAGCGAACTGCTGCTGAATCTTGGGTCGTTCAGCGCGATGCTTGGCGAGTTCGGCTTGCTCTTGTGCCTCTCTGTAGATGGAAGGAAAAAGGATGAAATTAGGGGAACAGAAACGAAACATGAAGACTAACCCTGCACGCACCTCCTTGCTCTTCTTCGTGAATCCATGGCTTCGTCAACGAGTTCGTAGATCTTGTCCGCTTCCTCATCATCCTGCTCGTACGTCGTACCAGCGAAGAGGCCGTATTCATTGTCTGGATCTTGAAACTGGTCTGGGTCGACTTCAACTTCTTCGCCTCGTTTGGCTTGCGCTTCGCTTGAAACGAGTAAATCTCGTAAGTTTCGTTGTCAGAGGCTATATTTAAGAGAGGTACGCACGCAATAACCTCCGCGGATGGTCCTTCCCGTGCAGGACCAATATCCGACCGTGTTGTAAAACCAGAAGCACTATAAGAAAGGTCGACATGGTCAGTATCGGTCGAGCGTAGTGCGCGCTGAAGAGACTTACCCTCGACCAAGACCAGCGACATACGACGCTGGGGCCGGCATTGACAAGAATGCCAGCTTGTTGGGTTTATTCGATGCCATGGCTGATGAGTTTACGTTTCACGTTGTCGTCGTTGGTGGTAGAAGAATGGGGAACAGGAACGCTTTCACAAAGTCTGTCGTCACGTTGTGACTCACCACTTTGTCACTCGCCCGACAATCCTCCACGTTCTTCACGACCACTATGACTGCCATTACACAAAACCTTCCCTGGTTCGTCAAGGACCTAGGCATATCGATAGTAGGGAAGGTAAGTCTTTAGTCCAACCCTGAAGCTGCTCTAAATACTCACCTTTACATTGCAGGAATGTTACACGTCATTGGTCGAAAATCTCGACATCGGTGACGTTAAATGCCTCAAATACTCGCTCTCGAAAGGACTAGGAATCGGAATCGTAGTTGGTGGTTCCATTATGAAAGTACCACAAATACTACTTAGTACGTTTGTCCTTTCTTTCTACTTTATTTCTATGCTAATTACACTGCAAAACGTAGTTGTGAACGCACGTTCAGCACGCGGCCTCTCTCTGCCCGCCTACATCCTCGAGACCCTCTCATACGCGATCACCCTCGCGTACTCCTTCAGGCATCAATTTCCATTCTCCACATACGGCGAGAACCTCTTCCTAACCCTCCAAAACACCCTCATCACGCTCCTCATCGTCCACTACGCCCCAACGCGTTCGCTGACACGTGGAGATAACAAGTCACAAAAGATCGTTGTCGGTACCCTCCTTACCATCGCATCAGCGTTTGCTTTGTACACCATACCCACCGATCTCCTCGCGTTGCTCCAAATGACCACCCTTCCGCTCTCGCTCTTCTCAAAACTTCCTCAAATCCGCCAAAACTATCGCTCCCAATCCACCGGGCAGCTCTCTGCTTTCGCTGTCATAAGCCAGATCGCCGGGTGTCTCGCCCGCTTATTCACCACCGCGACCGAGGTGGGCGACCTCCTCGTCTCTGCGGGCTTCGCGCTAGCGCTGCTGCTCAACATCGTCCTCGGCGCACAGCTGTGGATGTATTGGGGAGAATCGGAAGTCAAGGACGAGTTTGGTCTGCGGGAACACGCGCCGTATGAGAAGGAGAAGGAACGGGCGTCGGCTGCGTACGAGCCAGCCTCATGGGAATCCCAGATCCACCAACCAACGGCCACAAGAGCGACGGCGACCACTGCGTCAACGCATCGGGTCGCAACCCCTCCTCCGCGCACACCTTCATCCGCAGGTGGCCGCAAATGGGCCCGGAAGGTGGATTAATTCCCGCTCTTGTATTACTCTATCCCGAGATAAAATATTGATTGATTCCTCTTATTCTCTATTCTATCTATCATACACTCTATCATGTGTAACGCGGCCTGTGTAATCAAACATTGGGATCAATCGACACGCTATTGGCGCGATAAGAAGACCTTTCATGGATACGACGTGGTGTGAAGTGTCATCGACAATTTTAAGTCTCTTTGCGTGACCAAGTCATCGCAATCGGAATGAACGCTCTTAGCATGTAAGATGACTACCCCTACATTGATGACAATCACTTATTTTGCTTACATTATCGATAGCTCAGACCCTACTAACAACCCGAAGATGCTCGCCAGATTGCGGTCACACCTACACCGCGAAAGGTGTTTTTACCTATGCGGAGGGTTGCTTGGCGAAATCATGTCATGCAAGAAAGGAACTAAAGTCGCTCATGAGAGGCCAACGATTACACGCAAGCACAGCGTCACCTGAGGCGGGTGCTGGCGGTTCTGGCCGCGGAGGAGCGACAGGAACATTGACTCTGTCTAGATGGTCGCATTTGAATTCCTTCACTACTTTTGCGGAAGCTGTTTCGACCTGCCATCTGTTGGCCATGTCCAAATGGCTGAAGTGAACATGTAAGTCGAGAGAACCTCGGCTCCATGTAGATGCCCAATATGTAACAAACATTTTCCGGCGTCGTTTTATGAGTCAAGGCTAATTAACACAGAGCTATCCGTAGCCAGAAATGTCAGTACGTATACATTGGCCAAGAAAAATCAAGTATAGTAGTAGGTGTATACTGACGGAGTACGAACAACCGAACATTTGGGAAAATAAGGGTTAGAAAAAGAGGGATTCGAATGAACAATATAAATAAAATAGCATACGTCGAAGAAATTCTACCAACGAGAAGCTTGATCAACGTACCTTAAACGTACCTGTTGAAATGCGCGCATCCTGTGGTAACTCTCCGGCGTGTACTGCGGCACGAAGGTTCAGACCAAGAACCGGTGGATTAGCATTGTGAAATTGCTGAAGAAAGGCACAACTACACTTTTTTTTGGATGATGGAAAACTATTAAGAGTTCGACGGTCAGAAATAAATTTACTCAGGGAGAAGACACATGTTCGGAGCACTGTGGGTCCGCATGGAAGTTCTCCCTCCAAGTGCAAGCTCAAGACGTATGACGAAGAACCCACGAAGTATTGGCGACGTTCCGCCCAGAAAACGCGCTGCAGCCTCGTTCAATATGTCAAGCATATATTGTTATGACCCACTTGAAATCAGATTCGGCCTTGAAGCACTTGAGATGGATAGAGCGTCGAAGATGGTTTCAGCCAGTCAACAAACTGTCAAACGTTCCAACGGAGAGAATATCCTAGAGGAACGCGCACCCACGAAGAGGGAAATTAGATTCGAAACTAATGATAGAACGACAACACATGCAGAACAATGCCCTCAGCCATCAGATCTACCTCACCCGCCCAAACTTCAACTTCTTCCAATCGCCACTAACGATATCCTCATCGCTAACCCCCTCAAGACGCTTCAGCTCCCTCCTACAATAACCCACCACATCGCGCATCACCTCGGGGTATGTCAGGTACTTGTCCACCTCCGCAGGCGGGAAGTCATAAACGCCCGAATGATCGTCCCTCGCTTCCTCCTTCTCGAAATCGACCTTGGAGACGTTGACCACCTCCCCGCCGACGAGGTTGACCGAGCGGCGGAAGGCAGGTCCGGACGTCGAGTAGATGATGCCCTGCGCCCCACGTGCGCCGAGGAGGTTCCGCCACACCGCGCCTGCCATCTCCATATCGCCCTTGACCAGCGCGAGGTCGAAGGAGAGCCCCATGCCCGCCCACTGTTCCTTGAATATCTTCATCTGACGCGTGACGATACGGTCCGGGGCGGGGCTGCTCCTTCTCGGCTTCCCGTCGGGGGTCTTGGCGTCGGGTGGGGGCGCGTTGGGGTTGACGTAGAAGGATGTGTGGAAGGTGTACGGCTGGGTGGGCTCGGTGGGCGGTTGGAGGACGGTGCGGATGCGGTCTTCGATGTCGATGAAGAAGTGGTCGATGAGCGCCTGGTGGTAGTGTTTTCCGTGCGCGGCGGGGAGAGCGCGGAGGCGCACGGTGAGGAGCCAGACGTGGAGGTTTGTGATGGTGAACCACGACTGGAAGGTAGGTGGTAGGTAACAGTCTGCGAGGCGGAATCGTCAGCTTGACTTGTACGACACGAAACACAGGATGAATATGTGTTGTTCGATGGAAATTTATCGAATTGAATGAATAGAATACTCCCAAATGATGTGGATTCAATAGGAAGTCGACGTACCATTCTGCCAGAATTCCTTATCTTCGTCAGGCTTTATGGCACATATCTGCTCATAGAAAGCTAGGGCTCTTCTTCCAGCCATCTGCTTGGGGCTTCCATACCCAAGAGCATTCGAGATACCCAGGAATACACGCTTCGCGGCGGGCGACGTTTCCACCTTGCGCGTTAGCCAGCTCCTCTGCTGTGGAGGCTCCTGCGGCAGTGATGCCTTTGGTGGCGATTTTTGTGTGCTTTTGGTGCTCGTGTACCGAATTAATGTAGGCGCGGAGGAGAACGCGACGTTTTTGGACCTCAGTCGTCGAATTAGAATCGAACGAGACGCCATTTAGGCAGGAAAAGAGAATACGTGTTCAGGAGGACGAGCAGACAGAAAGACACGCGACCAAGGAAAAGATACGAGAGAACGCGCCAAGGTACTCGATCCTCTGAAGGACGTCTTTTAGTGAAGAGGCGGCGTCGAGGGCGACGGTGACGAGCGGAGGGACTGTGGCGAAAAGTTTGTGGTGGGTGGCTGTGCATCGGACTCCGGGAACAATTCCGAAAACGTCCAATCCCGCTCATCACCATAAATACAGCCATAAATACAGCGAGGAAATCCAGGTCGTTCAATAAGTCGCGGATCCAGATATTGGTCGAGACTAGATAAAAATCAAATCTCTATGTAATCAATGCTGACCGATGATCTCTTGTCATCCTGCACACCCGTCCACTCAACATCGGAAGGGCGCTCGAGCCTCGATCTATGATTACCAGATCCAGCACATCACAAACGAACAAGTGCACATGCTCTTCACTCGACCCAACGAATCGTTTTGCTTATTCTTTTCATGTTTATGCCGAAAGCGATCTATCGGCACCGGCGCCAAAATACGATGCAGCGGACGGGTGTCCATTGATCTATCTGAGACTTCCTATTGTCACCCACATACATCGTATCTGGGAGCAAGTCATCCATTGAAAAGACCTTGTCGATGACCACCGTCGTCTGCAGAGTATAAAACAGAGACGGCGAATCCACAACAGTGCAGCAAATTGTGTCAGCCCGACCGCGTCAATTCGTACAATCGGACACTCTCGTGTGCTAATTATAGACCATGGACTGAATAACTCTTCTCCGCGCCGTTCGCCGTCGACCGCCATATAAAGGCTGACAATCTAAGACCTTCCACTTCCCTCAATTCCTACGACCCCACCACTTGTTCTTGAAGTGCTCGCCGGTTTGACTGCTGCATCTCCAGTTTTTAATCGCTCGTCGAGGTAATCCATGGCGCCCAACAGTGAGTAAACGTTTTTTTTTCGCTACCTTGTCTGACCTCCCTGAATTATTTTCTCAGATAAGGAAGGCGAGGTCGAGGACACTCGTCGCTTTGTGCCCTCGATCCGTAGTATCCTCTACGCCCTCGGTTTCTTTTTGATTTTCTCCTTGAGTACGTCTCACTCGCACTGGCTGTATCATGCAGCCTCTTCTGACGCTGTGCAACTTCGGGAAATCTTCAGCTTGTGCTGAACTCGGTCTCGTATCCCAACAAATCCACAAATTCGGCCGTTTCGCTGAAAACTACGCTTCCCTCGAATACAAGAACTCTCTAGGCCTCCTCCTCGCCGCCGTCATTATCTCCCTCTTACTCTGTTTTGCCCATTTCTGGACCCCAGTCGGAGGTAAGTCTCTCCGGCCGTCGTTCCCTTTTATCTCATCAATAACTTGCATGGTAGTTGCCACTTTCGTTGCGCTTATACTGGCTGTCTTCTTCGGCACCGGCGCTGGTATCATCCAGAAAACGACACCGTTCACAGGACATGGCTGCCATAAACTCTCCCAGAACGACTACCCAGAGAAATGGCGCCCTTTCTTCCAACAGTGCAGCAGAATCGTTGCGATCCAGGGTGTTGCATGGTCTCTCTGTGCGTCCTTTTTTCTCTAGCAAAAGGTGATCTTTCATCGGAAATTCTAACGCATTACCTATTTTTCTTCGAATTCTGCAGGGGTGTTATACGTCTGGCTGTTCTTTGGTTCGCTCATCTACATGTTCAGGATCAGCGTCAAGCCTACGCCAGGAGGATTCTACGCTTCAGCAAATCGCGCCGTTTAATTTTTTTTCGTTAAAAAAAAGATACAATCCTTCTACTTACCTTCAAGTTCTACCAGCGCTTGGTGCTTGTACGCTATCATGTTAATTTTTTTGGTAGCTAATAATCGTTTCGCCCCCTCATTTCAATGCCAAAGCGACAATCGCTGATTACACGCTATGCGGCCCTTATTATGGGTCGGTAATTAACAATGTTTTTCGACATCATTTGTTCCCCACTTCACGTAGACGAGTTTTTCATTGGATAATCATTAGAAAAATTGATGTTCATGAATCACCCATACCATTCCGGTTTTGAGCGTAATTGAGTTATGCAGAGCTCGTCAAAGCCAATTGAATCTCTAGTGTTTGCAACCTTCGGAGAATGACGGCTTCACTGAGATGCTGGGCGAATAGACTGAGCCACTCCGAGGCCACTGCCGTCGGAGACCATATGTCGGTGCTATCGGTACGAACGGCAGCGGTTCTTTACGCAATCGCAATGACAAAAAGCCGACTGTGACTTATAACGACCATATCATACATCCATTACACTTTACAGGCAACAGAGAGAGGCTGTTAGAGCTCGAAAATCGTGGTAGGTCACTGGTGGAAGGCGGCGGACTGCCGTGGCTCGCAGACTGCGGGCTCTGTACCCTTGTTTCATCTTGATCGTATGGATTGATCGTACTAATGTCGACGGAGGCAATGGGCGAGATGGACCGCACAGATAGACCGCGTGCGTAAATCCAGGTAAATCCAGATTCCAGTCCTTCGATTGACATGACGTCGGGGGGGAGTTGGTGGGAATGGTGACGCTCTTGGTGACTCCAGTAGGGTTGCGGAACTTATTCCTCGACCTACATGTAACTATGTAATTTACAAAGTCCGCAATTTTCGACGGCATGTAATGTAATATACATCGTATCCTGTATTTTCCCACGATAAAAAACGTGACTCCGCCTGCTGGCTGCAGAAATCGTAATCTGATAAGATTACCGTGCTCCAACCGTGCTCGAACCACCTCCCAACGTCTCTAGACCCACTCGCCGAGCTCGAAAGTACCTCCCAGATGCTCAGCTTCATCCCGTATAGATGTAACGTTGATGCAACGTGTAATAGGCCGACATAGGCCTTTGCCACAAAATAAATCACGTGAGAATTTTATGCATAAAATGCAAGGCCGATTTCTGGACTTGCATAAAATAGGTAATTTACATGTAAATTACATTGTAACTTACACTTGGGAACTTATTCGGAGTTTTTTCCGCAACCCTAGACTCCAGACCGCTCAGTTGAGCGATGCACATATTCTAGGTACCGGTGGAGGATAAAGCACGGCTTGCAGTCCGACATGCAGGCAGGCTACTACGTAGGAGGCTTTCGTTCATGGGGGCGCGCGTATGTATTATTCGTACTTGAGGATTCCGGAGGAGCGGCGAGAGTTGGTGAGCGCCGTTTGGGCTACATGCGCTTATGTATGGGAGAATTTCAACGATCACCTGTAGTTCTGAGCATTCCACGAAATCCAAAATTGTGATATCTATACTGACCTCGACTATCAACCCTGTGCGAAGTCACGTCTGGGTGTGTGAAGCGGTTCGCATGTTGAAGATGCTTTGATAATATGCATGTGCATATGGACGTATGCCTCATTGCCTGGGACCGTTTCAATCCAACAGTCGCGTCCGGCCAGACATTTAAATTGGTCATGAGCGCTATGTATCTGGCAACGCCGCGACCGCGAAGATGAATGTAATCGTTTGGTGGAGCTATGTTTCCCTGACTGCTGAATAATTCACACAAAGAAGGTAATTTGCGTTTTATGGCAAGAGCGCGACACGCCAGGGCCAAGTCGAAGACTCGAAGGAATCACTTGGGGTTTCGAAAACGTTATATTGTTCATCACGTTTGTAACCATCCCGAAAGCTATTTTTTGCTGCTCTGGGATGAGTTTCTGAAATATAATTAGGGAATGATGGCAAGAACTCAGGTACTTACTTGCTTCACCTTGTTGGATGAATGAATGAATGCTGGCGGTCGGTAATTACTATCGTACATATATTTAAACGAAGACCTTAACCCTGGATGGGGACTGTCTCAGTGCGTCAACGCTGGATGTCGGGCGAGGACGAGCGGTGCCGGTGATGGGTTACCAGGCAAGATAAAGCCGGAAACAATTATAACACTGATGGTTTGAAGCCGGCGGTTGTTGCCATGGGGTGGACGTCGACCGCCCGTCGTCACCGCCGTTGCTCTGAACACGTCTTCAAAGTTCAATGGGGCATCGGCATATCACACGACTTGCACAACGCACGGAGATTCGCGTGCAGGCAAACGAATCTGGATGAATGGGGCGATAGGACGGAACTTGAGACGGTAAGTGCAACGTCCGGCGGACATTGGATGTCAGTGTGCGATGCCAAGCAGACGATTCATTGGCCTCCAGAGTCCAAACATATCGACTTTCTTGTTGTTTGGGTTTTAGTTGAGGAAGAGAGACTTTGAGAGTGGGGCGCAGTTGGGGAGAAAGGGACAGGCACAATTTCTCCCCACAGAGACCGTGAGTCACGTTTTTTTATCGCTGAAACATAGCAGCCGAAAAAAAACACGCGCGAGAAATGTATATTGTTTCGTATATTGCGGAAGGCTCTATTGGTTACACATTTTTCTCCATCGACGCAGCTCTGGCAGACTGGCTGGAGGCTTGACTCTTTTCTTATCACCAATCTTTCATTTCTGAGATATCTCCGGCTAGGAAGTGCAAAACATTTGGGCGGCCGTGCCCACTACTTGTCAAATACAATTTCACTCTCTCTTGCGACACGTGCCCACTCGGCTCCTCTTTCTTTTCCTCTCCACTACCATGGTCAGTTTTTCCCTATCTCGTTTCCTCCGTATCTTACAGGTCATTTATCTAGGTTGGTATAGACCTCACGAACTAGAGTTGAACGTTGACTAGGTATAGCACACGCATCGCGATTGACGTCGTGCGTATTTCACTCTCTATATCACCGTTGTGCTCCTCTAATTTTTTTGGCACCAGAATCATTATGGCTCACGCAGAATCGACTTTATCACCTTTTACGACTCATGAAACACCCCAACATCGAGCGATTACCCATGGTACCAAACTCCAGCCATCTCTGCAATCTTTGCCGTCTTCTGGAGCCGATGCTGGCAAGAAATTTAATGCAGAACGCAGTCGAACGCATTTCTCGCCCCCCTCTACTTTGAACGTCGGTGGTAGTACCTCTTCCGCATCCTCCTCGTCTACATCCTTAACTCGACCTATTCCCCCACCCGGGAGAAACGGGAGTAACGAAAACGTCGAAATGCATCAGAGACGTGCAGATCCATCAGAGGCCATACCTGTTATTTATGGATCGGAACAATCATCCCATCTCCGAACGTTGGCTGAAAGTAGTTCTGGTCATAGCCATGGGAGGCAGAGCATGAAGAAACGACCTCCACCTCCAGCAGGGCCAGGTGTACCGCTTGGGTGGTCTAGTCCCCGTGGTCCTCCTCCTCCTCCGATGCTTCCCACGAGAAGTCCCAATCCTGTTCAAGGGGCTGCCATGGCCGTTCCCACACACCCAGTGTCGCCAGCGAGTCCCACGTCGAGTGTGCGACCGGCCCATCTCGCGTCACCACCAGGATTGAACAACACGTTCTCCACCCCACCTTCCCAGTCAGGCTCGAATTTTCCTCAGCGAAGACCTTCTCTCGCATCTCCCTTGCCGCCGACACCTATCGTTCCTTCCTCTCTACCCAAAGCTGCGGTTCCTAGAGCTACTCCACAGCCTCTCAACTTGGCCGCCGCGTCACCAGCGACGCAGCGACGGCAGCAGCACTATCACGCAACCTCCGGCTCTTTGTCGTCTCCCCACTCGTCCCCCCAATCGTCGCCACCAACCCATGGCCACAAACTGCACTCCAAAACCTCTTCTTCGAACGTGTCACAATCTCTAAACGCGGCCCAGGGGCAAGGCTGGTCGCACGCGCAGTATATCACCGTTCCGCGTCCGACCACAGGAGGGTCTAATCTTCCGGACTCGCCGTCGACGATGGCTATGATGAAGCGGCTTCTCGCAAAGCCTGCGCCCATCTCGACGACGAGCAATTTCAGCGCGACGAGTGGCAGCGAGTCGGAAGGTCTTGGAATCGTTCATATGAAAAGGAAGGATCTCGAGTCTACTATCGCTGGAGGACGAGGTACTGTGAGCGATGGAGGAGATAGAGTTCGCCAGAGGGACGTGAGCGCCGGCAGAGGCATCGAGTTCGACATGAATTTGGACGCCCTTGACCAGAACATCGCTACTTTGGGTCAGTTCATGGGCAGCCAGTCAGATAAATACACGGAGAAGACTTTGCCACCCATTACACCGCCTGAAGGGAGGGAAAAGGAGAAAAAATTGCGCAATGTGCTTCGTCGACGTCCCAGCGGCAACGTTCACAGTGCACAATCTTCTCACCCCTCGAGTCCTCAATCTTCGCCAGCGCGACACACGCCTCTTCCTGTTCTCGCTCCTTTCTCGCCTCTAACTCTTTCTCCTCTCCACACCTCCCAGGAATTTCATGGCGAACCGGGCTCTGCTTCTAAATCCCACACCCTTCTGCACGATAAGTCTTTTCACCAAAGCCCTCACCGTTCAGTCTCCGCCTCTGCCGCTTTACCCGGTGCCGCTCGGAAAGCAGTACCCCAGTCCAATCCGTCACCTGGCATCCACCACTCCATCTCCGCTGGATCAGGCATGGTTTCCTCATCTCTCCGTCCTCCTCTACCCTACTCGAAATCCGGGGCGAGCTCACGATCCAGCTCGCGCGGCAGCTCGCCTGCACGCAGTCCAGTTGTCAGTACTCTCGGTTCTTCGTCAGGGACATCGCGTCCGGCGAAAGCCCAGGATACGCGTGACAGCTCTTCCACACCAGCAACTCCTGTCTCTACTGGTAAAGAGCGGGAAAAGACCTCGGTGACGCCCGCAGCGTCGTTGATTGAGGCGTATAAGAGGCAAGAGAAGGAAAGAGAGGAGCGGAGGCAGACTGCGGAGCTCGAGAGGCTGAAGCATAGGGAGGGGCTCAAGGTGATGCGTGCGGATTCTAGATCGCACAGCTTGCCATCGAGTCGGAGACATAGCCTTGACGACGTTGACAAGAAGCGCACGATGGGAGCTGAAACTGGAGGAAATGGAGCTGGAGGCTTGACGAGAAAGCAGGGCGATCATCTCGACGCCGTCAGCGAACGGAAAGAGGTTCATTCATTTGCTAGCGGCAATACTAGCGATAGCGGTTTCAGCCACCTCATGCCTAGAGTCAACGACGACGACCCCTCGGATGCTCCCTTTTCTGGAAAGGGATTCGACGCGATCGAGAAGATTGTCGGCACCCTTCCGCCGTTGGAAAAGGAGGGTAGCTCGCGGCTGGCTAAAACCGTCTCGTCCGCACCCCCTGCGACCCCTAAACGCATCGAGGAGCTCAGGAGCAAGCAGCCTCGTCCTACACATGCGGAAGGCGACGAAGAGGAAGTGGTAAACCCATACTACACTGTCTTTGGGAGTACCTCGGGCCGTGTCGTCGCTGTTGGCGGACCAGAGGATTCCTGGGATGCGTATGGGCAAGGGTACTGGGATTCGAGCGTTCTTGGACCACGCCCGGCTACCGCTGTCAGCGCTGCAGAGAAGGAGAAAGGGAAGGAGAGCCTTCGTCGTTCTTTGTCGAGGAAAGTTTCTTGGAGGTGGAAGAAGCAAGGTGGGGCTGTACTCGGTGCCGTTGGTGATGAAGAACACCGAGAGGGGAGATTACTCGGTAGAGCGAGCATGCAAGAGAGGAGGAAAGGTGGGAGCGCGTCGAGGAGGGATGAGCATGAAGATCAAAGGATGCTGATGAAAAATCGGCGGTCGTTGCGGTTATCGATTGACAAGTTCTCCGACGTTCTGGAGAAGGACGACGAACCCCCCCTGCCCTCGTTGACGCGGGCAAGTCCTCGCGCTCCTGCCGGAGATGGAGCCGATTCAGATGGCGCCACTGAATGCGGGAAACTTGTCAAACCGAAGAAGGGAGAGTCGAGTCCAAGTGGATCTGGAGGAGCAGGAAGCAGCAGCAAGTTTTGGAAACTGATGCGGCGCATTAGCATGGGCGGGTTGAAGGAGAAATACCAGGATACCAGCCCCCAATCTCCTCCTCCCGTTCCTCATTTACCAAAGGATTACCACACTCTCCATGCATCACGCTCGAATGATTCGTCGCTGAAGCAGCACCACCAGCGCAATGACCCCAAAAAGAACTCGCCAGCCTCGTCTTCTCCGACAATTGGCGTCGTTGTAAGTAGTGCGGCTCCAACACCACCTCGTCAACCCAAATCACCACCTACAACGTCGCCATCTCAGCCTCCTCGTCAGCCACGTCCGAGCACGACTACTCGATCTTCATCTCCGGTCTCGTCTGACGTGGCATCTTCGAAGTTCTTCCACCGCACCCACTCTGCCCATTCTTCGACATCGTCATTCGGAGAAGAAAATCCACCTCCTGTACCTAAGGCTCCGCCTGGTACTGCAATATTTTCGCAACATATCATTCCTCCCAGTGAATTGGGCAAAGGTCACGAAGGCAGCGATCTCGGCGCTGTGGCTACGCCTCAGCTTCCTCGTAATATCACAATGCCTACGCAGCGTGTTCCAGCCATGGACGAGGATTGGACCATTGTGAGATCGCCTTCAGTCGAGCTTCCATCCCTTCCTCTTCCTCCTCGTCGACCCCAAGTCAACGCGAACATCGTGGCCACATTTGCGACTGAACCAGGTCCTGCTGACACTGAGAGATCTGAATCTCCCACCATTCCATTCTTCTCGACCACTGATGCCGTCAACTCTTTTCCAGCACGCAGGCTCTCTTCCACGCTCTCCGCAAAATCGAAGAACTCTCCAGTATCACCCCTTCCCTTGTCCGCAGCCTCCATGCTTCCATCGCCTTCCCTGCCCACTTCCTTGCCGCCTCCACCTCGGCCTCTGAGGAGTGCACAGAGACCAAACCCAGCTTCTAGCCGTATAGCCGTACCTCAAGGCCTCTCACCGCCTGTTAAGCAGCCCGCTATTGTCCCAGACATTCCTCACGTGAGGAGATCCGAATCTTACGCTCGCGTCCATAATCGACGTTCCTCTGGTGGACTGAGCACCACTTCAACTGCTCGTCCTCGGCGTCGATCTAGCTCCTTCGGTGCTACCTCGTCGAGCCACCGCTCTGTTTCTCCTCCTCCTCCTGAGACGACGTTCACGTTCCGCGAACTGGATTCAACGGGCCCCCGATACGCGTTAACCGAACAAGAGAAAGCTGAGAAGTGGGATGATCTATTGGAGCGGAGTGATCGTGCTGGTGGCACATTGCACATAGCTGGAGGTGCTAGGATTTTAGCTTCGGATCACCTCAAATTCTCTAGGCCCTGATAGGTCGCGTAAATCTATTCCTTCGTTAGTTTGCGTTCCGTCAATTTCATACATTCTACACCGGTTTTCATGCCTATACGACGATACACTTTCACGATACCCCACTGCATTTTATAGATCGTCGACCTATTATATATTTTAACTATATCATGTCGTTATATATTATACGGCAATACATCTGTTCTTACGCGTTGTATTGGTATGTGTACGTGACCGTTCGCTGGCACCACGTGCTAGGGGTCCTGATTTGTGGACTGCTACTCACACGTCAGAGGCGCACAGCTCTGGTCCTCTCCTTCTCGTCCTTGTCATTTCACAGCATCCTTTACGCTCCTTTATTATCGCAAAATGGGTTCTGCACAAAGCTACATCTCTCCCGAGGCTGCTGTTACCGTCCTTGTCGTTGCGGGCGCTGTCGGTCTCGGCTATACTCAGATTGGCCCTTCTGCATCCAATCCCAGTGCTCCCTCTGTCAGTTCAGCCCCAGGAACAGCAAAGAAGGGAAAGAAGAATAAGCAAACAAAGGCGGTTGGTGCTCCTGGAGATATCTCGGAGACAGGTTCTGCCAACAAATACCTACCTCCTTCTGAACCACGCGTTGTCGCGTCAGAGGTCATTCCCGGCCAATTCGACCCCACGCCCACTGCCACCCCAGAACCTCCTGCTCAGGAAGCCACCTCAGCATCCAAGGTGAAGAAGTCGAAGAAGAAGAAAGGAAAGGCTGCGGGCCCCGAACCGGTTGCACAGACAGTGTCATCTTCAGTTGATTATCTGTCAGAGTCCTCGGTAAAGGCCAAGACCAAGAATACCAAACGCCAACAACAGGAGGCACCCCTGAATTCCTCTTCCTCCCAGCTCACGAGACCTCTCCAACAATCAACGACTTCTCTCGATACGGATGGGTCTTGGACGCGTGTTGGGTCACACCGTCGAGGCCCTGCTGCCAATGATGCTGATAGCACCCCTTCCGCCGAACCTACGACAAGTGACGCGGCGATAACGCCTTCTGTCACCGGGAATTCTTCGCCAGTAGCAGAACGTGGTGAAGACCAGACATTCTTGTTAAACGTGTCCCGAGACTCTGGCGAAAACCGAAGAACTCTAGCTGAGAAAATGCTCCCGAAACCCAGAAAGACAGGTGTCGACGAGTTGCGTTTATTTTACTTGTTATCTTACAATTTAACCAGCTGACTTGTCGTGGCCTCTTCTATCACCGTTTCATCAGTATGCTCGAGACGTCCGACTACCGCACTCTGTCACGCGTCATGCGTGTTCAACCTCTTCCGAATGAGCAACCGGCCACGGGCTTCTCTTGGGGTGACTATGAGGATGTCCGTGTGGCTACAGATGGCGGCGAGAACGACGCCGATGGGGAAGATGATGGGTGGGGTGTCGTAACCAGCAAACGTGCCAGTATGTTTTTCTAACTTCTTCGTTTATGCTTAATACAATAGATCCTGACTGGATCTCGCCTCGTTTTTCTCGCGAGAATAGAACGGAGCACTCCTTCGTCATCTCAGGTACTTCCCCAAAAGGCTCCGGAGTCCCTGACGAAACGACACGTCAGAACGCACAAAAACGGGACGCTCAAAAGGCCGAGAAAGCGGAAGGCGAGGCCCAGCGCCTGGCTAGACTTGCAGAGCACAAACGCCAACTTGAAAAGGAGAGGATGCTCGAGCAATTTGCGAAGTCGGTGGCAAAACACCTAGTGGTGGCATGAAGGCTGGTATTGACGAACGAGGGAAGCTCATTTGGGAGTAATAGATGCTAATTGGACGATTGTAATTGCGGGCGCGGTACTTGGTTAATTAAATATTATTCGACCTTATGTGTTATGAAAGTAGGGATGCAATGAGAGTGCCGCGAACATGTCCATGCGATCAGAGTCGAATGAACGAAGTCAATTGGATACAGGTGCATGATAAACCTAAAAATAACAAGTCCATGAATTCCGGGAATGAAGCAAGGAGCGACGAGGTGAAGGTATGTATTATTTGTATGCGATCCAGGCCGTCGTGCGTTCTGATTAATGAGCAGATCAACAACTGAATGGGCGACTTAAAGTAGGTCAACTGTAAAGGCCATAGTTAGGTTCTGTCGAATGCAATCAAGGGGTCGACGACCACTCACGAGTCAACAGGTGAAACGTCGGTAGATTTTTCGTATAAATGGCAATGTGCGAAGAACGGCAGTGAACAGAATGACGGATATAGGGATGAATGGGAACGATAACGTTCGGTGATAGAAGTTATAGCTGGCCAGGTCAGTCGACCATTAAGAACCATCGTATGCGGAAATTTGTACCACATGTATGCGACATCTGATGTTTTCGTCGGTGATTATCTGCCGAGGAAATAGAGGTTGATGAAGACATCATCGTTCGCGACCGCCGCCGTGATAAGAACTCATTCGGTCTCTTTCATCGTCGCGTGACGGCAAGGCAGGTGTACGGGAGGGCGGATCATTAACCCGTCTCGACGAGCCTGACTGTAGCTGATAAGACGGCGGCGGTACCGCTGTTGGCGCGGGGTTATCGATATACATCTCGGACGGGTCACTTGTCGACGGTGGGTTAATTGCAGACGGTCTTGTCGAAAGTAATCGCTGGGCCTTCGGATCCGGGGCGCAGACGCTCGCCCAGAATGAGCGTCTGCGCGTGGTAGTTTTTTGACTGCGTTTGAAGCTGGGATTGGTCCGGATGGTAAGGCGAAGTGATGGAGGCAAGTGAAAGCGGCGAACTTTTTACGGTGGCAGCCGCTGAGGTCGGAGAGTTTTCCGCTCGATGACGCGATACTGAGGGATTGTGTAGCGCCGAAGACATGATGGGTGATGCGCTCTGGACTCCTAATGTGGAATGCGAGTGACGACTGGGAGACTGTGCTCCTTCAGACTTCATGTATCGGTTGGAAGGTTGCGACGAAGTTTCAAGATGCTGCGAATATTGTTGCTGCGGCGGAGGCGGCATCATGGAGGGATAACCAATGGAACCTGACGTTCCTGGATTGTAGGTTTGCACAGCCTCTCCTGTAGCCCCTGTCACTCCTGGCTGAACACCCATTTGGTAGTAAGGAAGGTTGGTGGGCGTTGCACCTGGCAGAAGGCGCTGGACCAGGGCGGCGAGTTGTTCGAATCGTGCCTTCAGCTCGTCGAACTCTGCCTTCGTTGCATATTTCTCGCTACGACAGCGGTTTATGAGGTAAAGGAATCGTAGGGAATGACTAAACTCAAGCTTACACTGGTTCGACGATATGCCACTGGCATCCAGCCTCTTCTCCTCGGCGCGTACAAGGCGTGCACGGTTGAGACCTAATGAGAATGATGAAAAGCTGTCAACCAAAGCATCATTGCGCGCCGCAATCAGTCAGCCTACCTATCGCACTTGATCTTGCGCCGTTTACACTCTAATGGCATTCGGCCGCGTGATATCAATCACAAGGTCAGAACGGCAGATGATGATGAAGTACGACGGATATCAAGACAAAAAAAGGTGAGAGGAATCGATAAGAGAAACGTGAATAGAGGTAGTCAGCATTAATGGAACGACACGTATTACGAAGGATGAATGTAATTACCGGTGCAACTGAGGGCTTGTCGTCGCCGCTTCTTCTTGGGCGGACCATGTTGATCTAATTCATCAGCTTCAGACTCGCCCGCGCCATATATCCCTGTGTCGCGTTGAGGCGCACCCATAGCATGTGAAGACCCCGTGTCCAAGTGGCCAAGGTGTGGCGTATAATGCGGAGGGTTAGAGTACCCGTAAGAGGGGGCCTCAGTGGGCATATGTGGTGGCGGCATCCCAGAGGAGGACGAGGGCAGGTAAAGTTGCCGAATTGAAGGCAGAGACGTCTGCGACTGCTGGCCTTGAGAGCCCACTGGAGGCTCATCTGAGGGTGATGCGCGGCGACGCTTACGACCTCCAGGACTCAGAGGTGTCCTGGACGTGTCCATTCCGTGTGGGGCTGGTCGAGGTCAACGCTGACCTAGACACAGATAAAGAAAGCAATGACGGGGGATGGAAGAGGGCATGAGACGAACCGAGACATAGAAGGATGTTTGCGGACTCTTATGGGCGAAATTAGTAGGCGAATTAAGACATCTCGTGGCTACCTCCCCAAAAAGGTACGAAGACGAAGATGGTTAGCTGAAACCATTGGCAGCGCTAGAATTTCCGGCATAAAAGGATCGTTTTTGAACGTGACCCAATAGAGTAACTGTAACGTATCCCTCAATTCAGGTTTCCGGTGATACAGCGAATACGGACTAATTCCATATACCTTGGCGATTAGGACCATTTCGATCAAACACAGAGTTTGCCCCGACAATGTATGACATAGCGCGCTATTTTAGTGGCCAGTGGACTGTTTCGTTGGTGTAGCAGGCTTCGACCTGAGAAAGTGCGTTTAGCAGATTTTTGTATACCGAGGACATAGAGCTTCGTTGGGCAGAAAAGAAGGTCAGCTGAAATGCGGAATTAGTCTTGAAATAACGTTTGTGCATATGTTTCGGACTGTCCCGTAAATGGCAGGTCCGTGTTATGTCCGGTTCCATTTCCGTCCGACTTCACAAATAGAGTCCGAATGCAGATAACATATGTATACCCGAACTGCTCACCTAAAGCCACCCTGTCCAGATGTTGTGCGGGGAAACGGCTGGGGACGATCCGGGAATAGCTGGAGATTCACTCATGATTCGGGAAGCCCTCCAGTTCACAAAGGTGCGGGCATGTGGCAGACGTATGGCGGGCACACTGTGCATGCAAGTCGAAGAAACGTGCCTATGTCTGCACTCGCTAGTGGTGCAAGCAGAGCGGGGGTTACTGCCGGCCGTATGAGAACTCATTCCATCTTTTGGGACGTAGTTAGGGATGTCAAATATCTATACAACATTGACATTCAATGCATTTGTTGTTTAATTTTCACGTACCTGCTTAGGTTCATTGCCGAAACCTGGTTTTATTCGTTATATTCCGTTACTTTTTCTTACTTTAGGCAGCTGCAAGTTGCAATGGCAATTTTTCGCCAACCCTCTGGACTGATAAACGTCGTTGATTCCTGGCCACGCCATTTTCATGAGTCAACACATATATCCTGTTGCTGATTTTGGAGCAAACTGGGGCAGAACTGTCGTGCATAAACCTGTACATCAAATTTTATCTCCGTCAAAACCGCCTGCTTCCCAAACATCGTCGCTGAAGATCAAATGATTCCAAACGGAGGATGAATGGATCATGAGTGTCAATGATTTAGTGCTTGAAATCTGTTCCGTCCTAATCACAACATTATCCACCCGATAGCCAGAATTATATGGGGGATTCGCGCAAGGTTCATGCTCTGGCCACGAAAATGACGTACTTCCAGGGGTAACATACCGTAATGGTGTTAGTAAACTTTCATGACCCTAAACCTCCCCAGCCGGAAGCCGAGCCCGATATCTTTCAAGTTTCCTTCTTGGAATGTTTATGCGCCCTTGAAAACCCTGCGGTACCCCTTGCACCAGACGAATTTCGTGCTGTTTCGTGGGTGGTTGACAGAACAGGTTCTGCTCAGATTCTCGTCATCCATAAGATGTGCGTATTTAAATAGGGCAGGCTAAAATTTCCCTCCGCTCAACCTGAACACGCAACGCTCGCTTTACATGACCCGAGGCAATTGAACATCGAAGCGACGCAGAATCAAAACTCGAATCAGCCACGAGTCGAAGACAAAGCAATATAGCACAGAACGGAACAGAAACATACGAATTACTAGTAAGCGGCTAACGATACGTAGTCATATGGTTTACATGGAGGGTACGCGCGAGTCGGACGCACAAGAAAGTACATAAAACGTACGAAATGTACCCAGTTCTGATTAGACGCTCTATCAGTGAGAATAAGCGATGAATGTCATGCCCAGAACTGGCGCCCAATGGTTTGTCTTCTTGTTCTTCCGATGTGCAAACTCCCTGTAAAAGTGGAGTCTCGCGAAAAACGGACGACGAGTTGACTGTAAGGAAAGAAAAAAGTAGTTGAATCTCCGCTGATATAGAAGCAACTGTTGGTCCGTGCGCACGGCACCCTATATAAGCCCGGTCCGACAGTTTGATGATCCTTACGAAAGTTCACCTAGCGGGTAGATATTTGGGTTTCTCACCGCACTCTACGGGGAAAACTTGAACTTATGTCGCAGGGAGAAAAACTTCTTTCACCCAAGATCGCGCTGGCACATTCAAGGTCAATGGCGGCCCGTATGAAAGATATAATTTCCTTTTTCTATACCCGTCTGTCATCCATTCCATTCCCATCAACCTTCGCCTATTTTATGGAATTTACCTTCTTTGGGCAGCCATTGTGTGGCGCGCCCTTTCCTAGATGAGTGTCAATTTTTGTTATGAATATCAAAGAGTTATATTGTTTGGAACCTGTCCATTACAGTAATGAAAGCTCATTTTATTCAGCCACAGCTCCGTTCTCAGTGGAGTTCATTTCATGTTCATCAGCTCCTCCGTCTTACACCGAATTGTATTGATTCGAAACTTGGATCCTTCATTCTTCACACTCGCTAATCCTGTTCTGCCATGATATAGATAGCAGGAATGCATGGTTTCAGCGGGCATATTCTGAGTTAACACTTACATCCATCTTCTCAAGCATCGTGACTTTATCGGGACTCCCCTACTAATCCGAAAGATTTCATTGAAACTTAGGCGTTTTCCGTGAAAATTTTGTCTCTGCAGAGCCCTGGCCAACTTCAGACGTGTGGAAACGCATTCACAATGTCCTGACGCCGAGATAGGTAGGTACAGGGTAGATAGGTGCTGATGCAAGGTTGATCAAAGTATGTCAGAGACAGGGAGGTCTCCATTCATGTGAAAGGTTTGACACTATCTCTCTGTCGTTACAGGGTTAATGGACCTGACCAAACAAGGTGTTCAACAAATCATTGAACATTCTCCAGCCGTCTTGTGGCACGAACCCGAGGCGTTTTATTAGAAAGGATAAAATGTCTGCAAGCAAGAATCTCTGCGGGATCGTGTTATGACGCAGGAAACTGTGCCTTGGGTGCACCGGCCTTAGTTAAAGTTACAGAGGGTTGTACACATAGGTCACCGCACAAAAATTCTGACGTGTACATAGTTATCTATCTTTCATTGATTGCGTTTTCCACCCGGCCGCCATAATCGGGATTCGGGGTCGGGATATATCACAACGCCGACAACCTCCGTATGTTCGAAACCAGACGTTGCCCAGGCAAGAGTCATTCAATCTGAGAACATGGCAAATAGCTCCATCCAGTTGACGAGACGAATGTGACCTTTCATTCGAAGACCATGGAACTTAGGAAGGTGCTCTACTTGGAAAAACGAGCTCCCGCCGTATGTCCCTTGTCCCCCGCTTACAGCCAGATACGATGATTATCGTGCGAATGGCAGTTTATATTGAGGCGTTATTCGCGTCTCCCTCACGCTTTAAAACTTTAAAGCGTGAGTTCAGTGAAGCCCATAACGCCCATCCGGATCTCACGCGACGAATGACCGACACTAAAAAGCTTGGTTTACTACCGCCGGATACCTTCATCGTCAGGAAATGACATAGTATGCGCGGCTGAACGTTTGACCGAAATGACATATGTACAGTACAGATTTAGAGAAGCACCTCTCTACATACAACAACGAAGTATAAGATTCTTAATCAAGAACGTAGTCTCGGCCTTAGACCTACTGATGGGGAGCTCTTAATCAAAATATGAATTGGCATAGAGCCTAGCTAAAATCTCAATGATCTTGCAGAAGAAAATAAATCCGCGGGTTGTGTTCCTTCAGTACTTTAGTGGTCATAATATCGATCTCCCGAAATTGTCAACAATCGCGTCCCGAGTGGGCTCAAATATGAAAAATGCCTTCAAATCTTAATCTACGCACGAATAAATTAAAAGAATGCATTGGGAGTGCCATAGTATATTTTTCAGTTCAAAGGCTTGTTCAAAACCAACGCGCAGGCTCAGCTCCGGTTTAAATTGTCTCGCTTTGGGTAGAAACAGTTTAAGGCAATAGAATTTCGCCTTGGGCTTCATTCAACATTTTCAACGGATAGGACAATGCGAGAGAGACACGTATTTAATCTCAAGCCAACAATCTCGAGTCGACCGCAGGTATCCGGACCGTTATTTGAATAATTACAAATGAAGATATATCGGATTCCGCGAAGTATGTAGACTCGGAGTCTCTCCAGTGCCAAGGTACTCGTTCGCATGACCAATCGACGAACATATCTTCTATATGTCGGCGTAGGTGGGATATGCCAGGACATTTCAATCGAAACGTTAGATAGGTCGATAAGCGGATGACCCCAGTAATATTTTAGGAATGAACGCCCTCGCCATCGATTTATCAGAGATCCCAGCGATAGCAGCCCCTTTTCTCGGATCTAAAAACACGTTCGTGACCAGGTATACTCCATTTTCAAGGTGGTCCTGAAGCTGACGCCTTTCCGATGTCGCGGTCGCCGAAGTGGCTATTATGGTCCATGCCTGCATGCGTGGTTCGGCAGCAGATAGGAAGCAGGGGGACATGTCGCATCGCCTGTCATTCAGTGCCAGCATGCTCCGTTGGCAATGAGAAATAACGACATAGTCGCAGATAAGTTCTACCATCACCGCGTGCTCGCCAATGTGACCCACACAAGTGCCCGGCACGGTGGCGGTACGGGCGCTCATACAGATAGCAATTCGAACGCAATCAAGGTCGCTGTCAAATAAGCGTCAGTGCGCTAACGTCCCATTCAGGAGAGCAAACGTATTCCTCATCATCGATGGGCTGCGATTGGTCAAAGCTATTCATCGATGATATATAGTGCTCACTTGACACTGCCACGCCCAATACGCGTGTTGTTGAATGCCGGTAGCACCACTCTGTAATCCCGATTGTAAACCTTCCTCCGAGCTTC
Source organism: Flammula alnicola (assembly GCA_015499995.1). Lineage (NCBI taxonomy): Eukaryota > Fungi > Basidiomycota > Agaricomycetes > Agaricales > Strophariaceae > Flammula > Flammula alnicola. Next base: position 5,221 of record JADNRV010000095.1, on the reverse strand, counting down.
CAAACGAAAGGGCGGTCAATCCGGAGATATGGCCGATAATCCAATTTGCGCGCAGAAGGCCTTTGTGAATGTGAATGGAACTGAAAGGTGTTCGTCCTGGCATCCGCACATTCAATTCAAAACTACCCGTGATGAAGATCCCCACACTTGTACATACTGTTGTGTCCAATGCTGTAAAGATTGGGTTGGAGACGTGAAAGATAGCCCCATGAACAAGGCTATTATTCACGTAGTCTTACTAAACGGTACCGAGATGAGATTAGACTCAAATTGCAATGTGCGGCTCCGCCGCTCTGAATCGGCCTTACACCTGTCCATCGTCGCTTTTAGTCTCTTTGAGCCCGCTGAAAATCGAGTCTTAAACGACACTAGACTATCAGCTGTCTTTGCTGTGCAAGGAGTGAACGGCGGGCATCCTGCATTATGACCGAAGACGTTACGTCGCGAAATGGCGAGGTAGCTGGTTTTCATATTGCCTTTCGGAGTTGAACGTTGAAGGCCCACAGAGGGTTCCCCTGACTCACCAAATACTGTAACTCAAGTAGACAAATATAATGCCCAGCGAAATACCGCATGGAGAAGAACGCCTTTTGCGGGAGAGGCAAAACCAGGTAAAGCCAAGTATCAGAATTCGGATAGAATCAGACCAGATACATCGTGTTTTGCGTTGCAGATGTGGACCGGGGAGCACTAGATAAACCCGCCATTTAAACGTAGGTATGTATCGGGCCAGGTGGTTTATCACCGTTCGTGCATCGATTGTTGAGATTACAAACCTGGATGATCCGTTGATTACTGCGATAGAATAGTAACGATTACGATCTTCCGAACTCGTCCCATGCATCAGGCATTCAATGACCATATGCATTCTCTAGTGTGTAACAATCACAGAAACGTACAATAAGGATTAGAGGATATAATTACAGACCAATTTCATATGGGTACCGCAAACATCTAGGAAGCATGCTACAGTAAACCTGCCAGTCTAGACTCTAGAGAAGACGTATGTGCGCAATGAGCTTGGGCTGTGATTGAGGCTGGATAACTGATACCTTGTGACTGTGGACGGTGCACATTATCGAGATCCTATTCCGTCATATCCGGAAACCCTTGGGATCTAACACAAAAGTTTGACGGTGTGAAGTAACGTGAGGGTAGAGACAACCATACTGAAGACTTGTGACGAACCCTTGTTCCTCTTTGTTCTCTCGGAGCTTGCCAATTTCGAAAGAAAGAGCTTCAGGAAATACCCGAATTTATGTCACTTCGAAGTTCGAACGACTAGGTAACGAGGAAATGCTAGCCGTACTTGTCCGATCTCGAACCGGGATGGTCGATTGGAGGCGAGCGTTGGAACTTGGGTGATTCAAGGCAGGCTCGGCCCGAGTATATTTGTACCTATTTGAAACCAATATCTTCGTCCTGACAATTGCATATTTATCGGGCCGGCGTGTGGGAACATAGTTGACTTTTAACCCTAACCCAGGGTTGGATATCGGTCAACAATGAAGCCAGCGTCACGGTCGTTCTTGAGATCGATCGAGACATCGTTGTGCGCTTGTTCTTCGTCGCCTTATGCTACTTGGACCATTCTATTGCTCTCTATGCTTTTTAATGGATAGGGACGCCCTCTAATCAAACTTGTAGTCTCCGACGGCAACTCTGTCTTTTTCCAACCTACCATCGACATCTCTATGGGTCATAAAAACTACCTTGAAGGACGACTAGCTCAAAAAGAGGAAGAGGTGCGTAAACTATCCTATCTAACTCCGATTTATCTTATATTCTTCCAGATAGCGTTGCTAGAAAGTCGTTTACAAGCATACACTGGACGGCTTTCATTGTTGCAATCTCGGCTGCTGTCCACTCTCGACACGCTGGACGTAATACAGAACAGCCAAGCTCAGGAACTGTCTTCCTTACTACGAACTCGAAACCGACTGCAGGAACAACTAGACAGCTATATTAAGGTTGTCAGAGCGGCGGAACTAGAGCGAGATGATATGCGAGACGCCGTTATGAAGCTGGTTGAGAAAGGTGTGCCAAGGTTTCAAGTTGGGCGGATGGATTTTACGAGGCTGTATCATTACTCATATGCTCCTTCTTGCTTTTTTGTAGTCGAAACATCTAATGACTATTGTAATTGGCCACATAGTCAAATCCGCCTCTCGAGTCTCCCCGGTTCGTTTCATTACGTCGAACTCCGGATTACTTACCTACCCCGGTCTGTTCTCCTCTATTTTCGATAGACTCCATCCCGATCGTCCAGAGTAGGCGAGGGAACCCTTCAGACGATGACGAAGAGGACCTCATTTCCTATGCTTCATCAATAATTGAAAGCCTTCGTCGAGAACGAGACAATGAGAGGAGGGCGCATGCTCAAACTCGGGAAAGTGCGGAAGCTCGGATACTGGCACTAGAGGCTAAACTCTCTCGCCGCGAAGCTGAGCTCGAGGCATGCGTCGCCCATGCAGACCATGGCGTGTCTGTGGAAGTCCGAATTTCTCCAAGGATCAAAGAGAGGATGCCGGCGAATGACCTGGTAACGAGTGAGCAGATAATCTCGATGCTTGATATTACGGTCGCTCGAAACAAACTCTTGGAGAGCGAGATAACGACTCTTTTCAAACGGGTATGATTTACCGCTTCTTTAAACGCGTATCTCACTTTGCTCATCCTCCCCGGTAGCTTGAGCAGGCACGAGCCACAGCATCGACAGATCCATCTCATTTCTCACCGCCAAAATTTGAAGGCGAACGCCTGCGTAAAACCAGGACCCAGACTCGTCTCGAGTCCAGGATACCATCAATTTCTTCAAACAAGACGCCTTCGAGGCCTCCTTTTGAAGGTGATGATATGCTGGACGATGAAAATGATGAAAGTAAGTGAGCTTCTTCAACATTCCAGCGAAACATATGTTCAATTGTTCCCAGGATCATTTCGTGATTTGGGTCATAATGTATTAAGGGATCTCGAACGGCAAATACAAGCACTGAGCCAGAAAATAGACGCATTTGCGGAAGAGCGAAACGTCGTCCGTCAAACTTTATCTCACAATCCGCCTCTCGAAGTGAGTCCATACGTATAACTGTAGATGAAATAATACTCCATCACTTACCCTTGCCATTGTAGTCGAATAGCCAACCTGACGAGGATATCGAAAATCGACTGCGTATCCTTGAGACTGAATGTGCTAGGTATGTTGCTTCTGCGTTATCGATTTATTTGTAGCCATAATTTCCCCTCCATTTCTAGGCTGAGAACATCAGAATGTCATCTTCGTGATGAACTCGACGCAACGAGAGATGATGCCCGTGCTCGCGAAAATGATTTGCTCGACAAAATCAATTCGCTGCGGTCGATGCTTGCGGAACCTCCTAAATCGGTATGGTTTTGTCCACGTCCTTGTTCACGACGCGCTGATTTATTCCCAGACCTATCAGACAGAAAACGTCTCTGATTTGTTAGATCCAGATGATGGCGAGATATCGATGGAACTCGCTACCCCGTTACTCCCGATGAGTATCATAGCCGCCCAGTCCGGTTCACGTTCAACGTCGCCCCATTCACCCGTCGTTGGGGATCCTCTGTCTCCATACGTGGATCCGCCGTCCATACCTCTCCCACCATCACCCGACGGTGATTCAGACCACACGAATTCTCCAACCTTATCACAAATCATGCCGGGCGGTGAACGTTCTCGGCGGTATCAAGCTACTTCCTCATTCGTTGCGGAGCTGCGACAAGTAGAAACCCAGCTGGCTATAACCCAGGTGCAGTTGCAGGCGGGAGAGTCGGCGCTTAATCAACTGGAGCACCTCGTTAACGAGCTGCATCCACCGTAGCCCGGGTCATGACTGTAATTTTTTTTTCGCGGTCTGGTTCTTTTTTAGGTATATGTACTCGAGTACTATGTATTTCACAGCTATGCATAGCCCATGGACTAAAGATGAAGGGGGACGTCAGAATTATTTGAATTTCCCCGAACCCCAGCAAATCGATGGTCCATATAGAACCTAACATCAATGATGAAGATGTTCCATACGGCGGTTCGTCCAGGCAGAATGGCTCGGGTTCACAGATAGTCATTCTATTTATAATGACAGACGAACTTCCATGAGCGAAACTAGCTTACAACATCCTAGGGTTATGAAGATTCACGAATCGGCTTTTGTTCCCGGGTCTCCTCTGAGTCGTTTTCTTTTCCTTTTCCTTTATTCCCCCGCCTCCGCCGGGATGGAGCCTTAGCACTTCCGCCCTCGTCAACCCGCGAGGGTTGTTGATATGTCACTGCTACTTGAATCAAATTTTCCCATAGACGATGAGAACTTGGACGTCTATCGGCATGTGTAGGTTCCGATGGGGGTGGTGGTATGCGACGGGGCTCTTTTTCTTCTGCTTCTTCGTTCCTGGAGACTGGACGAGATGAAACGGGAGTCGTCGTATACGACGAAACTAGTACCCGCTTGGAGGAAGTTAAGGACATCACTTTATGTGTTTGTCTCGATGGCGGTGGGATAGTGGCTTGCGGCCGTGCTAGGGACTGCGAGGGAGATCCCAACAATTGTGGAAAGGCACCAGCTGCCCGTTGAGCTTCCTCTAGCGCCCTTTCCTTGTCTGCGATTTCCTTCGCGATCGTTGATGCAAGTTGCGTATCAAGCTGGCTGATAAGAGATTCGCAAACAGTGCCCGCCATCAGATTATTTGCGCAGTGTGGACAAGAATATTGAGGAAGATTGACGGAACAGAGTATTAGACCGCAGAACGGGCAAATCGGTATGTAAGGCGACAGTTCGTGGATCCTAGCTATACCATTGAAATGTACATCGTTGATCAACATTGATCACTGAGATTACGGACGATGGCGCACCTAAACAGAAACAACCGCCTTTGGGATCTCTGTCCTGACCCGTGGATTTCTGAACACCTTCCAACAGTGTTTCCAGCCTTTGAACCTCCTTGCTTTTAGGTGGCTCTACTGGCTGTTGCTGCTTTCCTTTTCCTTTGCTTTTCGCGACATTGTTGGATGTTTTCGTCACTGGCTTGATGCGATCCGATGTGAGAGAAGAGTTCTGTTTTGACCAAGCTGTGCGATACATCACGGCGACAAGAAGACTAAACGAGATTCTAAACGTCGATGGAAATTATGAAGTATCACGATTAAAGCGGATTTGAGGAATTCAAGGTGATGGTTGGAGAGCAGGTCGGCGTCGGCGTGACT
>JADNRV010000094.1:0-213917 GCA_015499995.1 Flammula alnicola | reverse complement strand
TCATGACGGTGAACCATCTCGATCTGTATGATGAGCTAGATGGTTCATAGGTCTTGGCTTGAATCTTGTCCAAATAAAGTCGCAGACTTCCTTGTGCATCCCTGGTGGTATTGGAATATTCTTCAATACCCAGGGTTTATGCTCTATGGTCGGAATTTCTACCGGCGGGAAGAATTCAGATTTGAATCTCCCTTTCTCCGTGTCATCCCAAGCGAATCCCTCGTTTTGTTCCATCATTAACTGGTGAATTAGCTTCTTTTCTTCAGGCCAAAGGAAGTCCCCTGCGTGCGCCTTGTCGATGGTCTTTTTCCTCTCCTCAGTGTACCTCCCTGTGGGTGTAAACTCCGGGGATTAGGACTCAACTGCGGCATACCAGCTAGCGGGTCTCCCTTGATGTCTCGCACAATCCTGAATTTATCTGGAAGCTCTTGGTACACTGGTCGCACTTTAGTGGCCACAGGTTTATATTTCTTCCCTGCTAGCACACTGGCCGTCTCAGTTCCCTCTTCCTCAGGTTCGTATTCTTTTACAACTGGCCCTCTGTTTATCGGAAATATCTCTTGTCCGAACACTCCCCTAGGTTGGGGAATACTCGGTTCTGTTCCCTGCTGATAGACCGTCTGATACAAGTACTTATGCACTTTCTCACGGTCATTGTCCTCTACCACCGATTCTAATATTCCTTGAGCTAGGTACGCATTCCTCAGCTCTTTCTTTTTAAAACTTTTCCTATCGAGCGGGGTTGTATATCCTATGATCTGGATACTCCCGTCTCGATCATCTCTCTCAATCATTAGTGCGACCTCTCCTTGATAACTCATCAACTCATCGAGGGTTGAAAAGAACTGTCTGGCTGCTTTTTCAAGATGCCTGGTGGTTGTCCTCTATCGTACGTGGGCATAGTAATTTTTCTCGACGTGTTTGGGTCTGTGATAGTGAGGAGTTGAGTGCCATCTGGGGCATTCTTCACCTCGCTAGATGTTAGACATTCAAACGGTCGTCCTAGTAGCACCTTGTACGCCGGGTTCACCATTACATGCACTTGGAAATATAAAGTTATTTCTCCAAACACGAACGGCACATTCCTAGCTAGTCCCAATGTCTTCTCAATTTGCTTATTGGCGCTCTGCATATGTATAATGATCGCAGGGTCCCAATTAAGTCTGAGTTTGACTGCCGTGTCCTTTCCCATTGAGATGATTTGCGAACCACCATCCAATAATGCTTCCTCTGTGGCTACCCCGTTGATCACAGGATGTACCGCCTTTAACGGGTGCGATTCCTTTGCCACTAGCAGTTTCTTAGGTTCTTCACCCGGAGCTAGCTCGTTCAAGTACTGCACAAAGGGATCTTCTATAACAATGGCTCCCTTTGGTAAGCCATCACAATCCATTGCGAGCACTCGATACGTTGGCGGAGGCAAATCTTCTGCTAGCATATATTGTGGTAAGGGTTCCTCATTCTCATAGTCGGTCACCACTTCTTCTTCTTCCTCCTCTATCATTGTCACCTTGCGCACCTCAATATTGGTTGGTACGCGCCTAGCTGAGAATTCTTTTACAAATTTCTTCTGCATCTGGCTGTTCGCAACTCCCATTAGCTGCGCTTGAGTGACTTCCACCTTCAACTGCTTTAGTTGCTCCACTATTTCACCAATATCGACTTCATCTTCAATAGGCGCCCGGTGTTTATATGCCGGACCCTTCTTTTCTATATTGGGAATTGGCTCTTCCCTGGGCTTCGGTCTCATTTTGACAACCGTTGACAGGGGCGGTACGTCAATGTATGGCATCATCTTCGGCTTCGGATGCGCCACAGTCTCAGGATTAACCTCGGCGATCTCGAAGTCCACCCGTTTCTGCTTCGATTTCGGGGCCGCTGTTCTCTGTCGCGGCGCTAGCTCCTCTTCCTCCTCATCACTACTCTCTATTTCCTCTACGCGTTTCTTTTTATTTACGTCCTCCGGCGCTGTCAGTCTAGGAGCAGTCGCTTTCTGTCTCCTAGTACCCGCTTTTGCCTTCATCGAACTCAATCGAAACCCGGATCCTCGACTTCTCCTCTAGGTGGCTGCCCCGACCTAGTTAATGCTAGTATGGTCCCCTGTTTTTCCGCAGCTAGCATCTCCTCATACGTCTCTCTATACTCATCCATCTCGTCTCGTCGCTGCTGCTGATAGACCGTGCTAGGTCTCGACTGGTAGGACGGACCTGGCCTCCCCTGCAACTCTTGTCTCAATTTTTCTATCACCTCGTCCCTCTGATCTCTCTGCTGGTTCGTGTAGAGCGACATGGAACCTTGATGCGCTTGGAGATGATACATCCCCGGTACGCTCTCTGTCTCCCATGATTGGAACACGACGTCAGTTTTCTGCTTCGCGTGCCACTCATCTACTCGATCCTTGACAGGCCTAGTTGGGTCAAACGATATCATCCTGCCATCTGGGAAGTACAGTTTTCCCCCGTCTCCTAGATTCACCTTTCCCGTCGTCAGATGTGCTTGGCGCACTGGACAATCTCTGTACATATGACCAGTCATATGACAGTAGAAGCAATTCCTAGGCGCTTCTGGCGGCTGATAGCGCATCATTGGAGGCGGTGGGGGCTGGTACATTCTCATAGGCGCCGGCTGGGGTGGAGGCATTTGCTGCACCATCCTAGTCTGCTGATGAATACTATTTTTGAATTCATCCAACAACTGCTTCTGATTTCTCTCGCTAGTTGTTATCCAATCTTTGAAGATGGAAAACTCCTGCTTGATACTCTCTAGCTCTCGTTGTACTGGAGCTAGCACCATGCTCTCCGTTTTTATTCTGACCGGAGGAACCAGTGGTAACTCCTCCCTTTCCACTCCTGTGGCTCCAGGATTTAGTGCCCGAGCTAGGTCTTCTGCCACTCGGATAAACTCGTCTAGCTTGTACCTGTCTTCCGCCCGAGCTGGTGGTGCAGTCGACGCGGTGAGTCCTCCCACATTATTGCTGATTAAGAAATCCAGCATATCCTTTGACTGAGTTGCCTGCAGATCTAGCTTGGCATATACTCGGTTTCGGAATTCTGGGGTGAGGCACCCCGCAAAGTAGGCTACTAGCGTATGATTCGCTAGCAACGTCGGTGCTTCCGCTAGCTTCTTGGACTCGACTTTAAACGCTCTTTTGAACGTTAACAGCTCCGAGAGATCCGATTCTCCGATTCTCTGGTTTTCTTTGCACACTTGTTTAAGGCGCTTCAGAGATCCAGTAGATAGACCTATAGCTTCGGGGTAGTCCTTAATGATATCTTTCTTGTAGTCGACGTAGGTTTTTCCTGCGCCCGCATATGAGTCAAAGGATTGCCATTGCGCCTCTATTCTGGGCGATACGTATCGTCCAACATATTTCTTTTTATCGACGTCCGTCAATCCCGTATTCCCTTTGAAACACTCCTCTAAGTCGTCGAAATATCTTAACAACTCTTCCGGCCTGCTATCTTCAAACTGAGGCGCCCCCTTCTGATTCCTAGCTGGCATCGGCATGATGGGCGTAGTATCGGGTCTTCCTAGTTTCTTTTTAGCTAGCTCTACTAGAAATCTCACAAAAGCCGCTGAGTATGTCTCCTGCTTTTCTGGTTGAGATTTTTGTCTCTGTTTTTCTTTGCTAGTGGATGGACGGCTCTCCTCCTCTTTGTCTAGCCCTAAATCTCGTCCTAGCGGAATTTCTTTTAGTAACTCCTTTCCTAGTTCTTCTTCACTAGCTTGGTCCCAATCTTCGGGTATTTTCTCTTTTAGCAAGCTAGTTTCTTTCAAGCTTATTGAGAGGCTAGGTGACAGAGGTTCTGATTTTGCGGAACGGAATTCTTCCGTTTGAGGCTCTACAGACGCTCGGTTTTCACTAGTTTCTCCAACTGGCTCGTTTTGTTCCGCAATCGTGCTCGATTTCGGTGTGTTACTCCTCCTTCTTCTCCTTTTCTTTCCCGGGTTTTCGTTAGGTAGTCCCGGTATTTGACCAGCGGCTTGCGAGTTACGCGTACCTCTGGGTTGCGGCCCGCTTTGTGAAGGTCCACTAGCTGGCTGCGTGGGTCTCGCCAACGACGACGGCGGATTGCTTGGCTTAGACGCCGTTTTCACTGACTAGATGTGGTATTTTCGATTGATTTCGCTTTTGCAAACGTCCTCGCTCAATTGTACCGGTTTTGTGTAATGCTACGAATTTCAAAGTTCCAATAAAATATGTTTCTGAACCACCCCTCGCGGTGGGCTCCAGATGAGAGACCCGCTACGCGCTCAGCGACCTAAACAACACACACAACTGCGGAGCGAGATCCTAACCAGGTCGAGCGACGCTCTACTAGCTTTAGAAATATGTAGTGTGCTTTGCTCCACAATGTCTATTTTGTTCAACTAGCTGACTTGTAGACAGTGCCTCGCGGTTCGTTTAAGTGGGTATGAGGGATTATTCAAATACACGTTTTATTGTATTTTCAAGCTTCGTTTTATCACAGGGATGAACGGTTTTATTGATTTTAGGGTTTTATGTTTGAGAAAGGATCTCTAGGACGCTACTAGCTCGACTTTCGAAGCAACTAGCTGCTCTGAAGCTTTGGGAGCTCGTCTGAAACTAAGGCCGCACTGTGCGCTACCTTCTGAACGATCTGCTAGCCCACTGTGGACTCTGTTTCTGACTCTTAGGCGCTCTCTTGGCCTCTAAGCACACTCTGGCTTCTAAACTCTTGGACCTTGTCCTCAAGAACTTTCTCTTTTATTTACTAAGCCTTCTCTGGCTTTCGAACGAACTCTATTGAAGCCAAACTGATCCTTTATTCGCTTTCTTTCTTACTAGGCACTGCGCCTTAGCTCAAAATAAAACAGGGAAGAGATTGCTTAAGGTAACTAGCTACAGAAGTACATCTTTTATACTACAGCTATGTGTGGTTCTGGTATGCGAATAAAATAGCGTAAAACATTCTTATCTCGTGTAAATAATGCCTGCAGGCAGTGGGTATAGGGTTGAATATTCCAGGTGACCAGATAGAGGTCAAGGATTTGGAAATTCATCCTATTTTAGCGCGCTAGGATGCTCCTGACTTCCGCGTACCATGCGCATCATGCGTGCGTCTCGGCTAGCGGTGCCGCTTTATTCCGGATCTGCGGCCATCATTGATGCCGGTTCCTTCTTTCCTTTCTCGTCCTATTACCACTTTTGGTACTCCCGCGGGTAGAGGGTAGAGCGTGCGTCTAACTAACGCGTCCGCGTCCCGTGCGTTTCTCAGTAAGTCACAAGATACGCTCGCTAGTAGTCGACGCATTCGCGTCTAACTTTTACTAGCTGTGTCTCGCGCTCCTAGTTGTAGTATTTTGTAGCTAGCTATTCAGCAATACATTGATTGTACTGAATTCGCCGCGCACTATTTCTAAAGCATCCAGAAGTCTTTTAATTTATTCCCCATAGTGCGTTTCTGCCTCGCTAGTCGTTTATGACTTATGCGTTCTATGTTTCACTGTTTTCTAACTTTTAACTGTCTCCCGGCTTATCATACGGACTCAGCTAGCTCTGAATCGCGTCTGATTACCATTGTCACAGGTTATATGACAGCTAGTAGTCGCATAGCTAGGCCTTAGACTACTAACTTGGGTGCGTTATAGTCTCTCTATCTCGGTTATATTCTATAGGTAAAAGATGATATATTGCGAAATTCACGCGTGGCTGGTTTGCGGCCCTATCAACGCGTGGCCGGTTTGCGGCCCTATCAGCGGAGGAATGGAGTCCTGCAGAGGCGTGCATAGTCCCGTACCCAACGGTGTCGGATGCAAACTGGGTGCCAGTGCTTGACTAATCGGTGATGCGTGTGAGGAAGTCGCGGGATAGAGCAGCGCTGGGGTCGCAGAGATGACCCCTCGTTGTGAGGGTCGGGTTACGGGTAGGAGGATGGGGATACAGAATGGGTGCCGATGATGATTGCACCAGTGAATGATGGGGTATAGTTGAAGAAGACGGTGCAGCAGGTCCATTCATCCACGGTCGAGACGACATATTGACAGGTGTCACCTTGACAGGTTCAGGCTCTGCTCCATGAGGAGGGTCAGCCTCTACCCGTACGCGCACAATCTCTTTCCCGGCCTGCGCGAAGAAAGCCCGTTCCTGATGCTGGAAGAAGCTGCTCGTGGGCCCTGGTCTCATCTCCGGGAAGTCGTCAGGTGGCGCGGGGGGAAACATGGCCATCAGTTCGTGACCTGTTGGAGGCTTAGGATGTTTGCGAGGTGTCATATCAGTGGTTTGGCTGAGATTGACATCTAGGGAAAATATGAACTAAAGAAATATAGAACGAGTGAGACGCGCAGACATACCTCGAAGAGAACTTGGAGACAGAGGACGATGTAAGCGACCGTTTTGTGCTGGATTTGGGGGTGGTGAATGGCCCATGGGTTGTTTGTAGCTACTGAGAACAGACATACCTTGGTATCATCATGACACTGAGCAAGAACACAGCTCAGCACCATTATGACACCAAGTAAGAGGCTCCTCGGGGGTCCACAAATGCACTTACTCAGGGCCTTAATGGTGCTGAAGAATTATTTTCCTTGGTACCCTGAGGAGACCGAGAATCACTATACCTTGCCATTCTCACAGCAGTGAGCAAGGAGACAGCTTGGCACCATCCATTCATACCTCATTGTGATATTATCCATTGTGATTAAAAAATCAGGAGCCCTCAGTGACTAGAGTTAACCAGTAGCTGCACTAATTCAAATGGTACAAAGGTGTATCTATTGAGATCCTTTACAGAATAAGATATTCTAGAAGATTCAAGAGATTACATGCTGTGGGTATTAAACTATATCCATATCAGCAGCCTAATTGCATTGAATGTCTGAGCAATATTCATCGCAATGAATGTCCTGATTAATTTCTGACTCTCAACTCTTATGTGTAAAACATCTGGATATCATTATTCTTCTGTGCTATGTTGACCCATGCTGCATTTCACAAGGCCTAGGGTGTCAATTTAAATATTTCTTGCTTCCTTTATTGCACCAATGTGGATACTTGGTCAGTTTCATAGCTCCAGTGTCTGTTCTCAGTCCTTTGATGGTACTGAGGGAAATAATTCTTCGGGACTATTCAGGCCCCAAGTAAATGCATTTGGGGACCCTTCGGGGTCCTGAGGACATTCATGCACAGTGTTATGATAGTAGCAAGCAGTGTTATTGCTTGGTGCTATACTAATTCTGAGGTATGTCTATTCTCAGTTTTGTGAAGGTACTGAGGGAAACAATGCTTTGGCACCATCAGAGCTCCAAGTAAATACATTTTCAGACCCGTCAGGATCCCGAGGACATCCTTGTTTGGTCCCATGATGGTGCCAAGCTGTGTCCTTTCTCGGTGCCACGATAGTACCAAGGTATGTCTGTTCTCGGTCTTCTGACGGTACCGAGGAAAACAAGTCTTCGGCACCATCAGGGCTCCGAGTAAATGCATTTTCGGACCCGTGAGGGTCCCGAGGAGCCTCTTACTCGGTGACATAATGGTGCTGAGGTATTTCCTTGCTCGGTGCCATGATAGTACTGAGGTATGTCTGTTCTCGGTCTCCTGATGGTACTGAGGGAAAACAATTCTTCGGCACCATCAGGGCTCTGAGTAAATGTATTTTCGGACCCATCAGGATTCCGAGGACATCCTTGCTCGGTCCCATGATGGTGCCGAGCTGTGTCCTTTCTCGGTGCCATGATAGTACCAAGGTATGTCTGTTCTCAGTCTTCTGACGGTACCAAGGAAAAACAATTCTTCGGCACCATCAGGGCTCCGAGTAAATGCATTTTCGGACCCGTCAGGATCCCGAGGACATCCTTGCTCGGTCCCACAATGGTGCCGAGGTGTGTTCTTGCTCGGTGCCATGATGGTACCGAGGTATGTCTGTTCTCGGTCTTCTGATGGTACCGAGGGAAAACAATTCTTCGGCACTATCAAGGGCCTGAATAACTAAATTTTCGGACCCATCAGGGCCCTGAGAAAGCTCTTGCTTTATTTTATAATGATGCCAAACTGTGTCCTTGCTTGGTGCCACAATGGTGCTGAAGTATCTCTTTTCTGCCTAATATATACCGAAAGGGGCCGAAAACTTGACCGGTACCCGAGGAAGGCAATAGCTCGGTAGGCAAGCAATTACTGAGACAATAGTGGCCCTAGATCGGCCACTGCTCGGAACTCCGGTGCACCCACACGGATCCGTCTGGACCGTGATCCTCGCGACATTGTAGCCATTCTGGGCTGGACTGTTTCCCACAGTACATATGTTGTTCCTGGCTGGGTCTGTCCAGCACTGTGACTATTGTGACATTGTTGGTTCCTTAGTGACTGTTATATACACCATAGTTACACTGTCCCATGTGAATAGGCAGTTACATAGGCGCCACTGGCCAGTATTTGAAGAAGCGATCTTGTAAAGAAGAAAAGTGTGGGAATCAGCTCAATCAGAAATCGATCACAGAGGAACCGGTTCATCGTTGAGATCCAGGTTGTAGATCACCGCTGACAGATTGCCAGCATGGCCATCATCCATCTGGCTTTTAAGTCCATAGATACCCTAGACTTGCGATTGACAGAAATCTGTTGGGTTAAGCAGAAAGAAAAAAATACACATACATATGTCCTGTCAGATCTGGCATATGATAGGGTCATTTCCTGCCATGAAGAGGGTGTATTAAAGAAGCGGACCAGCGAACTGTGAGATATCTCGAGGGTCGGCGATAGAGAGGGAGCCTGAGGACCGTATGACCTACCAGCAAGACGGACAGAGCAACCTCAGAGAGTTAAAGGTCACCGGTCACCTGAGCGCTGGCTGGGCGTGCCGGAGACCAACGTTGCCTTATTCGGCGCGGGGCCGCGTACTTGCGTCGGGCGCAAATTCGCACACTCTGAAGGTGTTTCCTTCCTCGCGCATATTCTGCGCGACTGGAAGATCGAGCCACACCGTGGGAAAGGAGAGACAAGGGCACAATTTGAGAGACGAGTTCTCGAGGATGCTAGTATGCATGGAACGACATTTTTGATTGGCCCTGTTCCGTTGAAGCTTGTAAGATGTGTGAAGTATTGAGTGCTGGGAATTTTTTGAAGTTGCTATTCCTTTTTGGAGATTCAGTAGTACTATTTGGTATTTATGTCCCTTTCCCGGCTGACACTAATATACATACACTTTGCTGTGAGTCGCGCACGTAGGAGGACATTCGAATAGATCGCAATTATTCTCTGATCGCCAAGAGTACCTTACACAGCTTCAATGATCAGACGTGCATGTGTGAGGCAAAGGTGTGGTTGGGCATATTGCAGAGTGAATATACCAACATAAACGATTTCATCACAGAGATGCTGCAGTAGCACCATCGCCTTCTAACTGGCCCACAAACATAGTAGCCATGGACGTAAACAACTGAGTCCAAGGATCAGATATTATGCCAACAATTGTGTGATGGTCTGACTCGCTTTGTATTGCCCAACCACGGACATAATCGTCGCAGCAGTGCGGGTTGCGGCCTTATCCCATAATATTTGGATGGTGCCTTGATTTGCGTCAGCTCGGGTGAATCTGACGCCCAGGGAGTGCGGCTATCTTAAACCACGTCGCTCAAATATCTGTTCCACTGAAGGACAGTAGCCTGTTCTCGCGCAGCCAAATGCTCAAAATAGAGAACCTTGAAATGTGCCCGATGCAGAGCTTCCATCGCAGATGGAACAGACCACTGAATTTGCGCTGCTCCAGATCATGGGTAAGTATTCATAAAAGCGTTAATTTATAGTCTCATAGCGCGCTGTTGGGAATTGACATTCTTTAAATTTGAGGGCTTACAAAATTCTATGCTAACAGTAATTCGACAACCTCAGTTGTTCAATATTCTAACGTCACAATTGAGATTCCCAGAATTTATACATCAATTCCAGTAATTAGTTGCAATATCTGCAAGGTCCCTTGTAAATGGGTTCCCTGGTGCGAACATGTCGTACTCGTCCACCATCTCTACTGATCGGTTTGGGCCATAACCAGTGTAGCCATATACTTGAACATGATCTTCCATTACGAGGAACCCCCGAAAACTATTGTTTGGAGCTGCAATTTCGTTGACTCGGACCATATAGGCAACCATCTGCGTTTCTGCATTTGTTTGGTCTTCGTCATTGCGTTTCAACTCAACAACAGTGACAATTCTGTAATCTCTGGGTTGACGCGGTGGACGGAGGACTACTTTCACAGTTAAGAAGTCCGGCAATAACTTGTTCTTCTCCTGGCCAGCTGGAAATAGTAAAATTTAGGAAGTTGGATTGAAAATAAGAGTTTCTGTGCTACTTACGGGTGTTCCTCGATCGATGCTCACCCCCAGTGGACCCGAACGAAATGTTGCTAAGGTCATCATCTCTATCTTCAGGATCTACAACCTCACGCAGTATAGCTTGAGCAATATTCATAAATCGCCTCCTCTGGGGAAAAATTGACTCGAGGAATGCACCAACAGGCCCGTGGAGCTGGCTTTCATAGTGTATATTGGACTCGATAGTGGTGCGAAGAAGGTAGATAACCCCAGGATCAATTTGGGCGATGTGAGCATTCCTGGTAGGCGAATTTTGAGGAACAAGTGGATTTGGAAGGGTAACCGCGGCATTGAGTGTAGCCATTAAGCAGTGATTGAGTTCGGGGGAAAGTGATTTCCGCAAGATGATAATTGGCGAGGAGAATCTGAGGAGGAGATCAACTAGCACCAGAACCCAAACCGGGTGTCTTTTTAAAGCAGAAGTGGAACGAGGCGTGGCTTGGCTATAATTACCGCGCGCCACACTGTTAAGGATTACGATTGGACTTCGTTGTTCTAAACAGTAAAATGGACAGAGGACAATGAATTTGTTGTCTTCAATTGTTGGCGTCGTTTCTATAGCTGACGTCATTCTGGACAGTACAATAGACAGAAGGTGATGGATTTGTTATTTTCCGTTATCGCGTCGTTTCTAATCGCAGATTTGCTACGCCCATGCGGCCATGAGGCGTTGTTCTGAACAGTACAATGGATAGAGGAGAATGGATTTGTTGTTCTCCATTGTTGCAATCCACCTAACTACGCCTACAGGGGACTAAAGGTAATCAAAATGCTAAGCGCTAATCGAAATCCTGATGTTCTCGCTGTGGCGTTCAACAGTTGGCGTGGGAAAGAACCAAAACATTTACAAATTCTGGTTGTACTAATTAGAATACGAACCGATCGTGACCTTCCAACACAATTGTCTTCAACATGCTTCAGGAAGATTCGCCCTCTAACCCGCCGTCTAATGCACAATCTCAAACATCGTACCCTAGCGGTCCATCTTGGCAGAATCCACCTCGACGTTCGATCGTGGGTGGCTATGTGATCGATAATGCCACCTGCGTCGCGTGGGGCTCTCGCATCATGGAAAGACCTCTGAATCCTGAAGTACGGAACGATTCCATGGCGGCTCTTTGCGCCATTCTTCAGAAGATTACAGGCTCCTAGAACCAGCACGCTCGTATCACTCGCAACTTCATCCTAATAGGTAGTAGGGACTTTTTATCTAATCTTATCAAAATTATCTTATCATATCAAAGTGTAAACAAGAGTAAATTCATCTAAGGTGGGTTGCGAGTGATAGAGTGGCTGGCAAACTTTGGATTCGGTGATCTCGGTAACCAGGCACAAAGTCCCTTCAGGTTGTCACGCTTTCCGGATTGCTCTTGCTTTGCCCTCTCATTCTTGCAACATTCACTCATAGATTAACTCAAATTATCAGCTGTGAGATTGTCTTGCACATCAACTGTTTTGAAAGTTTGACACATATGAGTTTTCAAGGGATGACTTTGGGATTTTTGGATTTTGCCCAGTGTAGTTCCTTGCACTCCAACCTTGTTCTTCTCCTTCTCTCGCGTCTTTGACCTGCCGAAAGAATGGTATAAATAATAAAGGAATAAAATTTATGAACACATCAGTAAAATAACATATGCTTTTCAAAAGCTTTTCACAGCTTTCGCTTTCAGAGACCTTTTGTCAGAGCTTCCCAGCACCTTTGATCGTCCCTTTTGATCGATTTCAAGGCTTTTGCCACTTTCACCACTTTGAGATTTTGCAGAGTGTAGAAATGGTAAAATTTAGTGTACAACGATGGAAGGTGGATATTCTTTACCCTCTGTGCTCTCATCCTTCTGTCCGCGTGGAGTCAGCAATGAGTGCGCCAACCTACCGTCAAGTGATGTAACACGATTTTTCGTAAAGGCCGTTCAAACTCCAACACCACGTGATGTTGCCGCCACTTCCCGAAATTCCATCTCATTCCGCATCGCAACCTTCTCTCTTCTTACACCTCCTCCACCCAGTTGACCGCTCCCAATTCTTGTTTAGCTGCTTATCCATCCTTATGCTTCATTCATGATTTTACATTAGTGTTTCCTTGCAACCTACCTGGCTACAGATGTAAGTACCCACTCCAGCTCGTCTCCCCTGCTCTCGTACATTCTTCTTCATCTCTGACTGTGTTCTCTCGATGGTAGGATGATACCTGATGTAGCAAGTTCAGGCTCGGCTCAAGGTGTGCATGTTAATTGACTCAATTCCCTGTTCATCACTAAAAATGGGGATAGCAATACCTTGTAAGTGGTTGAAGTGCGTCCATCTACATGCCTGAACTCACTTCCGTCTTTGATTACAGAGTTTAATGTACGACAAACGCATTGTGCTCATGGCGCAGCGGCTGCTCTTTGCCGGCTCGGAGGCCTCCTCGACGTTGAGTGGGGGGGTCCAAGTCAGCGCTGAATGGAGGAGAGTCCAAGTCGCCAAAGACACAATGGACGTTCGAGGTGTCGCATTTGCCGCCGTCGCCATCCTGCCCTCGTCCTTTGCCAGCTCTGGTGGTGGTACAGGTGGTATCGAGTTGTGGTTTGCCAGTGCGGGTGCCAGTGCAAATGCACTGTATTCACGCCCATGCACGGGGACCTAGCAGCGCTACATCTGCAGCAGCACTAGGTGCTCGCGCACGTGCTGTATAGCTGGGGGAGTGTATTGCTGGAGACGAGCCACATTGAGGATGAGGAGATGAGGCAGATGACGAAGTTGGCATTTTTGGGATGAGGGTTTGGGAGAGGAGGTTGAAGAGAGGACAGGGTAGCATTGAAGACCAGGATTAGCTATGTAGTTGTAGTACTGTAGTGTGATTGTTATCATTTATATTTTATGCAATACAAATGTTTTTCTCACTACTTTGCATGCTTCGAAAACACTTTAAGAGAGGCTTTTGGAACACTTTGCAAGTCGCCTCTGTATCGGTTTGGCCACTTTGCAAAGTGGTTTCCTCTTCTGAAAGCACTTTGAAAGCGGTTTGAAAGCCTAAGGGCTTCGTTCTCAAAAGCGGCAACCGCTTTTGCTCTTTTGTCTCTTTCAAAGCTTTGGAAAGCGTAAAAAGCGAGTAAAAGGGAAATTGTTATTTTACTGATGCAGAAGTTGAAGAAACATATTCTTCTATGCCAGAGAGCATGGATGGGTATGCAAATTAGGGATAAATCCGCTTTTATTTAGTTTTGGGAGCAGAAAAATGCGGTTTGGGCTAACCAACATCTAATTTCTACAAATTAAATATCTTGATACTTAAAAACATGAAAGAGTTTATAAGAATGGGTATATTACAGGATGCCGCCGACGAGAGGTTGTTGGGAGCGTGTGTGACTTGATGTGACTCGGGGATCACTTTTGGATCACCGAATCCAAAGTTTGCCAGCCGCTCTATCACTCGCAACCCACCTTAGATGAATTTACTCTTGTTTACACTTTGATATGATAAGATAATTTTGATAAGATTAGATAAAAAGTCCCTACTACCTATTAGGATGAAGTTGCGAGTGATACGAGCGTGCCGGTTCTAGGAGCCTGAGAAGATTAAAGGAAAGCCATACCATGCTCGCTTTCTTATGTTCGGTCCCGAAAGCTGGAAGCAATACATGGTCATGACACAGTCGGCGCCATTTTCTGGATGGAAAGGGATGGATCCTGAATTGATACCCGAATTCGAAGAGGGAGAACGCGAAGCTGTTGCTAGGGAGCTTCTTGAGATGGAAGGTGGGCTTAGTTCTGTTTCTACTCCACTTGACGCTTGTAACACCCGCTTCGTAGGTATCACTCAATTTGAATTCAGAACGGTGTTGTATTAGCCCATCATTCAGATGGGTTTCGGAAGGCGGTGATGGATGATGAAGTGCTCTTCTCTCATCGCAATAGGTTGGATTATGATTGGTCTCTCGCTTGGGGGAGCCTAGAAGGGAGGGAGAGATGGAGGAGATCTGTTTGGTAGAACCAAGGGCGGAAGCGTCGCATCGCAGTTTTACTCCTGTACAAACTATCACGAAATGCATGGCAGTTGCCACTTCGCGGAAAGCAGGTATACAGGTACTGGCGTCAAAGAGATAAGGATCCTCAGCCCTTCAGAGAAAGGCGAGGGCAGGCGCTGCTGAGGCAGAATAATGCTAGGTCCCTTCCAGCCAGGTTATTAATTTATTACCCCCAAGAACGTCCTTTCATTTTCAAATTCCATCTACCAGATTCTACCCTGAGATGTGTTTCGGAACAAATGAATACTCGATATATAAGTTTGTTCTTGAAACCCTGGAAAATCCCACCACCATGACCGTGGGGCATGGGCAAACATGTGGGTATGCCAACACTGAGTCTGCTTCAGCCGTTAAATGTACAATGACTCAAGCGTAACTATTGTGAATACTAGGATGAAATGTCGATTATCAATCAAAAAAGACTGGAAGGAGGACCGCAGCAAACAACGCCAAAACATTGACAACCACATAATCTGTGTCGTAGCCACTGAGAATATAGAATATCTAGGTCCTCCTCTGAATCGACGGGGCGATGACAATATGCTTGGTCGAAGCGGCAAAGTAAGTTCGGTTGCGAATATTAACGGCTGGTAACTTGTATGCAGTGAAAAGAGGGAGAGGATGGACACGAGGAGCCAAGGACGCGGCGAGGCGGCTGCACGAGTGAGCGTGAAGCTCGCTCATGCTCGATGTCGCCGGAGCGGAGGCAGCGGGTTCAGCGGATGGAGGTTGACACATCGGAGCGGCTGTCGTGGTCGTGGAGGCCGTGCAGCACTTGCAGGAGCGAGCACGAAGGTCATTCGTGCTCGACGTCACCGCACAGGAGGCTGGGGGCGGGGAGGATTGATGCGACGGTCGTGGATGCAGCGAGGTGGCCGCAGGAGCGAGCAGCAAGCTCGTTCATGCTCGATGTTGCTGGAGCGGAGGCAGCGGACTGAGAGGACGGAGGTTGCGGGTCATAGACAGCTATCGTGGTCGTGGAGGCCGTGCGGAGGCTGTACGAGGGAGCACGAAGCTCGACGTCGCTGCAGAGGAGGCTGGGGTCAGAGAGGATGGATGTCGCGGTCGTGGATGTGGCGAAGTGGCTGCACGAGCGGGCGTGAAGCTCTTCCGTGCTCGATTCTGCCGGAACGGAGGCAGCAGGTTGAAACAACGGAGCTGCGGCCGTGGACACGGCGAGGCAGCTGTCGTAGCCACGGAGGTCGTGCGGCGGCCGTACGAGCGAAGACGAACCTTGTTCGTGCTCGACGTTGCTGCAGGAGGTGCCGGCGGGGAGGTGGGATGCGGCAGTCGTGGACCTTGGGTGCTCTGTGTACACAGTAACCGTTGTTGTCTATTGCAGATGCAGGAGTTGTACCCCATGCATTGCGTGGCCAGCAGCGTAGGTTGGATGTTGCAAAGTGTGAGGGTGGAGGAGGGCGCGTCGACAGCGTGCGATGAGGGAGAGATGGAGGCTGGGCTAAGGGAAATCCGTGCGTTAGTTGGGGGTTCAAATGGGCGTCGGATGACGCACCTGTTGGATCTCCCACTCCATGGGTCTTCCCTTCTAGTCCCACCCCTCGGTTCCATCGTCCGCGAGTGAAAGAGCCCCGTTTGCGATGGCAGGGGAGTGATAAGATAATGGTTGAAACACTGAACATCAACCGTGTGAACACGGTTGATGGGCGTTTCGGCAAACGCCGAGACGCAGACCCCACGCCTGAGCGCATCGACTTGCGTAGGACAGTGCATACGCTGCGCCCCGTCCACGGCGGCACGTCTCCTGACAGATGTTCGTGAAGTCGACTAGTCATCTGCGCAACCATCGCATTGACCCCACAAAGCACCTCGGGCACGGATGCATTCCATCTGCTACCCATCCACGGTCGTTCATGCATTTGCCATGTAACTTCCATCAGCACCACCTCGGCTCCGCGGCCGCTTCGAGCACGAAAACCTCTTGGAATTAGTCTTAGTAATACAGTTAATAGACATATTTTGTCCAGTAGTTTACCCTATTAATTGAATAACTCCGGAGTGAATAAGCAAGGAAGTACAGAGAAAGCATGCTATTAGATGAAAAGTTGCCGTCAAATGAAGATTCCATATCATTGAGGTTGCTGAACGCGACAAAAAATGAGTCAGTACCTGTTTTCCGAGTTCCTCGATTCATTTATCCTGTCTCTTGACCACGCGCACCCAGTTTAGGCGCCCATCACGGGGATTTTACCTCTCTTAGCCATTATCTTATTGCTCATCGCTAATTTTCCGTATCACTAGTGCATCACATTTCGGTATATTGCAGACTCCAGACATTACGAGGATGGACCATCCTCGCATTTCACCATGCACTGCCTGCATGCACATTCACGCGAGGATGGAGGTGAGTGTGTTCTGTCCTCACGTATGGACGTACGATCCGCGCTCTCCTACGTGAGGACATTACATCATCACGTAGATGAGTACGTTCCATCCTCGCGTAGACGAGTACGTTCCGTGCTCGCTTATGCGAGGACATTCCATGCTCCATCGACCGTGTTCACACGGTTGATGGGTGTTTCGGCAAATGCCGAGACGCACTTTGACACCTCCGCGCGCCTCCTCTTGAGCCACCACAAGTATGAAAAAGCCTCATTCATGCACCGGTGTATCTGCCAGGAATCAGAGGGTGGAAGAAAGCTTTCAAATTAGTCTTAGTTAGTTACTATACATTTAATAGACATATTTTGTCCAATAATTCACGGATGGAAACTGCATCATTGAGGTTGCTGAATGTGACAAAAAGGAAGAGTCAGTACCTGTATAAATAATTACTTTTCGTTCATCCGTTGTCTCACTTGACCCACGAGCGCCTAGTTAAGCGCCCATCACGGTTATTTTTCCTTAACCGGTATCTTATCGCTTATTACCAATTCACCGCATCATTAGGGATAGGGATAGGGGCACCCTGACCCTAAACTCCTGAACCATCTTTTCGCTTCACCATTTGGCGTGTTGTAGGCCTCCAAAATTGCGAGGATAGACCATCCTCGCGTTTCACGACACACTGTCTGCACACACAGTAATGCGAGGATGGTCTATGCTCGCATTTCACGACACACTGTGTGCACGTACATCCACGCGAGCGTGGAATATCCTCGCATTTCGCGATGCACCGTCTGCACGTCTGCACTCACACTAATGCGAGGATGGTCTTATGCTCGCATTTCACGACACACTGTGTGCGCCTACATCCACGCGAGGATGGACCATCCTCGCATATAGCACTGCACACACTGTCTACACACATGATGCGAGGATAGTCTATCCTCGTCATTCTCTGTAGTACTGTACTAACTACCACAGTTGTACTGTGCATGTCGTCCTACAATATCCGAGCATAGTATATGCTCACTTGAGTATTGTACGGCATGCCCTGCCACATTCGAGCGTAGTCTATGCTCACTCGAATGTGTATGGCACGTCCTACAATCTTCGGGCATAGTCTATGCTCGCGTGTTGTATGGTACATCCCGCAGTACACGAGCATAGTCTATGCTCACTCGAGTACTGTATGGTGTGTCCGACAATATTCGAGCACAGTCTATGCTCGAGTATTGTACGGCACATGCCACAGTACGCGAGCATAGTCTATGCCCGTTAGAGTGTGCACGTGTGTCCAACAATATTCGAGCACGGTGTATGCTCGCGTATTGTACGGCACATTCACAATGCGAGCATAGTCTATGCTCGTTCAAGTGGGTGTATCCTACAATATTCGAGCACAGTCTGCGCTCGAGTATTGTATGGCACATGCCACAGTACGCGAGCATAGACTATGCTCGTTCACGTGGGTACGTGTGTTGTACAAACCGTGCGAACACGGTTGATGGGCGCTTCGGCAAACGCCGAAACGCACTTTGACACGCTTAGATTCGCCCACGACGGACGCACGAACGAGCTTCGTGTGTGTTCATTCACTTCTGGTACCTCCTCGCGATGAAGAATATGCTTAGAGCTTGTTAGAGTGAACATACCACCCCATCTGCCAGCTCCGCCTCCGTATTCCCAGCTTACAATAAATTTAATAGACATATTTGTGTCATAGTTCACGGATATGTATCATTAAGGTTGCTGAATGTGACGAAACGGAAGAGTACAGTACCTGTATAAATAATTGCTTTCCGAGTTCCCAACCTTTGTCTCACTGACCGACGGGCGCCTAATTTAGCGCCCATCACCGTTATCTAACCCTAGCCGTTATCTTATCTCCTATCGCTAAGTCGCCGTACCATTGGTAGGGATAAGGATAGGGCGGCCCTAACCCTGGGCTCCTGAACCATCATTTCACTTCATAGTTTGGTGTGATGTAGGCCCCCGAAATTGCGAGCATAGACCATGCTCGCCTTTCACCACGCAGATCCACAGCACTGCGCACACACTGTCTGCACTCACAATAATGCGAGGATGGTCTATCCTCGCATTTCACGATGCACTGTGAGCACATGCAACCACGCGAGGATATTCTATCCTCGCGTTTTCACGTTGTACTGCCTGCCAGTGCAACCACGCAAGGATAGTCTATCCTCGCGTTTTCACGGTGTACTTACTGTCTGCAAGTACGACCACGCGAGGATAGAATATCCTCGCGATCCTCTGTAGTACTGTGCATGTTGTCCTACAATATCTGAGCATAGTCTGTGCTCGCGTGAGCGTAGTCCATGCTCGCTCGAGCGTGTACAGCATGTGCCACAATGTTCGAGCACAGTCTATGTTCGGGTATTGTATGGCACATTCCACAGTACGCGAACACATTCCATGCTCACTCGATTTGTATGGCATGACCTGCAATATTCGAGTGTAGTCTATGTTTGCTTGATCTTGTACAACCCTAATGTTCGATTATCCAGAACTCGAGTTAGAACGAGTATAGAACGTCCTCGCTCAACTTCTTTTACTCACTCTGTGCGAGCTCTCTAACAGACGGTTGTACGGCAGGGGAATAATTTTTTTATTGAAAACACTACTATGTATATACTCTATCTAAGGTGAGCTAAGGGCTCGCAGAGGCGCGGATGGCGGAATTAGGTGAACGAGCTTCATGCTCGTTCATGAGTGAGCCGGCGAGCAAGGTGCGGAGGAAGGCGACGGTTGTGGAGAATGCGGGGCAGGTGCATGAACGAGTACGAACCTCATTCGTGCATGAGGAGGCCGACAAAGTTCGAAGTACGGAGGATGTGAGGCAGGTGCAGGAAAAAGCACGAAGCTCGTTCGCGCGTGAGGTTGCTGGCGAGGTTGGCAGGACAGAGGTGGCGGTAGTCGAGGCCGCGGAGTGTCTACATGAACAAGTATGACATTCGTTTGTGCTCCTTGGTAGCCAGAGACAGAGCAGGCGGGGTGCGAGACGTGGCGAATGAGTTGCAAGAGGTTTCGAGATGGAACGAGGAGACGAAGACGCCGCCGCGGGACGCTGCACGAACGAGCACGAAGCTCATTCATACTTGTCATGGGCGGAGACGGGCTGCGAGACATTTGAAGATGGAGAAGGGGGGGGGGGGGGGGGGGGCATGCAGCTGCGGGACGCCTGCACGAACCAGCACGACACTTGTTCGTGCTCGCGGTGGCCAGGGACGGGGTAGATAGGCGGCGAGAGGGGGCAGGGGACTTGGAAGCTGCGTGGAGGGCGCTGAAAAGGAGATAGGCGGGTGGTAGGAGGCAGGCAGTGGTCACAGATGTGCGGGGTATGAACGGGCATGATGGAGACGGTTGTACTGATGGGCACGATGCTTGTTTCGTGCTCGAGAGGGTACAGGCAGGGTGCACATGGAGGCGGTGGATTTGGAGGCCGAGGGCGGCCTCAAGAACGAGCACAAAGCACGTTCGTGCTCATTGCAACTCGAGAGGAGGCGCGGGGGCGGTTGTGGAGGCCGCGTTGGGCTCGTACATGCTCGAGGCTGCCGGAGGAGGTAGGAGGTGAGGGGACGGAGGCAGTAGTCTGGAAGGCCGCGTGGCAGGTGTACGGACCAGCACGATGTCCGTTCGTGCTCGACATCACCAGCGAGAGGTAGAGGGGATGGGACATCACCAGCGAGAGGTAGAGGGGATGGGACATGGGAGGTTCCAGACCTACGATACACATAGATGAGCAACACTGCTCGTCTCCATGAGAAAATGAGCACATACCATATGTGTAGCACCAACGAACCCCCAACGTCAAGCCCAGCCCGCACAGGCAACGTCTAACTCCGACGACGGACTGCTCTCAAAGCATGGGAAGGATGGCGGGTGATGCGATCGGGCTCCATATGCGTTAACTCAGAGGTGCATGAGGCGTTGGCAGGTTTCTCCTCTATCAGATCTAGTGCGGTAGGCGCTGCACCAGATCTGATGGAGGAGAGATGGGGAATTCTCATCCAGGGTGGGTCTAGGTGGCACTTTCAGCGAGTCTCAGGGCAGAAGTGCGAAACACTCACGGAAATACTAGCGAGGATGCTCATCGAGCAGACGATTTGTCAACGCATACGTAGGAGTTATACTCCATACGCTGCACGGGCGAGATACAAGACGAGCGGCATACGGAAAAGGCGTTGGAATGAAAGCAGACACAGGAGCCATACTCCGCAATGAGCAAGTGCGAGGTACGAGTGCAAGCTCATCTTCGGATAAGATAACGCCAAAGTGTCAGAGCCAGAATCTGACGTTTGTACACATATGTACAAACATGTATATAAGCTTCTCGACGAGGAGCGCTTCTCCCCATCGCTCAGGATCTGGCTCTGACGCGGAAAAAAGGGTTTTCTCAGTGCTCACTGAGTTTTTTTGAGGTCTAACTGTCCAGACTACATCCCTCCTGACTCTCTCCACACACCTCCGCTTATTGTTCCCGGTGGGGCTGTCACAGCCGCACAGCCGAATATTCAACCTCCTCCTCGCTTACCTCATACCCACACTAATCCAACAGTTATACAGTTGCTTAAAAACCTTCCCTTGATCTCCAAGCTTCAGAAGAACAAGGAGATCGAGACCAAGAATGCCGAGAGGGCCCTGAAAACCCTAAATCACATGAATAACAGCGTAGCTTTCCCGGACACTGGCTCCAACGCCGCGTCTCTGGTTACGCTGGAGCCTGAGGATCTGGACCGTTTCAAGGTCCCTTCATTTGCCCCTTCCTTCCGTGACTATATTTATTCCAGCTTGGCTAAATGGCTTGCCGACGAGGAAATCAAAGAAAAAGAAGACTTAAAGCTTAAAAGAAAGACAAGCGACGACCCGAAGCCATCTGCGGAAGAAGCGCGCATCGCGAAACGGCGCTGTATGAATGGCAAGAAAATGGTCCCTTGGATCGTGGGCGTGCCGTGGCAGGCCAAGTTCCCACAGAGCCTCTTTGACACAGAAGGCTGCGTCGCTGTTCCGCTTTCTTTCTTCCTCAATGAAAACTTACAAATCCTCAATACCGAGGCTTCTACACTTCCCACTGTCAAAACCAACCCCAATCCCGGAGAGACCAAGGGTATCGTGATCCTTGACATCGAGAAACTCTCGGCAAGATTTGGCAAGGAGCTGACCCTGACATGTAGCCAGTGGACTGAGGCCGCGGGCAACATGTACCTCTTCCAGAAAGAACGCGATGAGGTCGACAGTGACGAAGCCCACAGTGATTGGTATAACGATCATTTCAATTTTTACCTTTCCCAGAGATTCAAGGTCAAACTTTATGATGCATGGAAGGCCGATGAATTAAAATTTTGTCAAGAACACTGGGCAACTTACGGCGAGTTCGAGGGACATCGGTACGACCAAGCCTTCGCCCTTTCAGAGAAACAGCACGAGATGCCCTGGGGTTTTCTAGGGCTACCCATACCCTTACCCCAGCAAACCCGTACCCACTATGAAGGGTATGGGTTCTGGCGGGTCAGGGTAGGGGTTGACAAGGGTCTGGCGGGTTCATGCGGGTTTGGCGGGTTCATGCGGGTTTGGCGGGTTTGGCAGGTTTGGCAGCTTCAGTGGCTTTGCGCCGGTATTCTGAGTCAAACCCATGCACAGATATCCAAGAAAACTAACAAAGTAGTATATGTACACACATTAAGGTACAACGTCAATACTAATCTAATATTGAATCCCATCCAATGGCCAGATCATCTTCCTTCATATTAGCAGGAACCTCAGGTAAGACAACAACTGCCTTTATATCACTGTCCTTTACATATCCGAGATGGCTCCATACCCCGAGACACAACAATGCACATGTCGACTGAACTGAGAGGCGACTGCGGAGGTGGGAGAGAACAATACGGCCTTGACTAAAAACCCTTTCAATGTCAACGGAGGTAGCTATAGACACAGATGAAAGGTCAGCAAGGTGAATTTAGTTAGACCACATTTAAGATACGTACCTGGAATGGTGAGATAATCCAAAGCCATCCGATGAAGGTGAGGATAAGCTGCCCTCCTTTCATACCACCATCCACAGACATCAGCAACTTGCTCAGGATCAGTGCTAAGGTAGCGGTCAAGCTCATCATGGAGCTCTGAAGATGGTGGGGCAGATAGCGCAGGTAGGTCGTCGAATATATTGATAGTAGCCGATGAAGATGAGGGCTAATGATTGTGTTGTAGTGGTAAGTATTCAAAGATAAAATATAAGGTGGTTGACATACCTGGTTTGTCGAAATGACATCGTCGTCAATATCCATGAACGCATATGTCTGATCAAACTCCTCGCGAACAATGTCATGTGCTGTTTTAATCCAGGCAGCTTCCCACCCAGCGGTCTTGAAGTAATGGAGCTTGTGGCGAGGGTGAAGAACTAATAAATCATCAATACAAGTCATAATAAGTAAGACGACACATACCCATAGCAATCCTGTACACCTCGGAGTGGTCTGTCTTGTTGTAATATCGGTTGAGGGTTCGCTTGCCAATTGCAAGTGCAGCACGAATTGACGTCGCATACATGGCATTTTGAGTGGCCGTCGCGAGGTGGGTGTCGATGTGATCCATAGCAGGTATCACAGTGCTGATGCTCGGGGTGTCTCGAGAGAAAAAGAGTGTGGCATGTTTAAAGATCTAGGGAAGATATTAATTCAACTTGTGATAGCACATACTATGAAACGTTACAGGCCTTTAACGTATCACGTAGGTTTACTGCGACAGCCCACTCGTTGTCTTCCAACTCGTACTTGCGAAGGTTGAGATCACGATTGGATGTCAGTGCATTGATGGCGACACAGTAGTTGATTGCGAAGTCGAGCATATCAAATGTCGAGTTCCAGCATGTTGAAACGTCGCGTGGCATCATGCGGACGTTGAGGCCAAGGTCCTCGAGCTTTGCGAGCCATTGAGAGAGGACAATTGTCGAGGAGTTCTTGATGGCGTTTGTGAGTGTTCGAAGCTGTGCAAGATCAGTATTAGGTAATTTTATGCTAAGTTCGAAATTGACTTACCTTGGTGAGCATCAAACGAATCGGTACAAGGCTCTCCTCCAGCTCGGTCACCTCCTCCTCAGACATGCCATCGCGCTCATCACCCAGTCTCTCATCGTCATCATCGGCATCCATCTCGCCATCGCCATCGCCATCGTCCTCTCTGGAATCATCGTCAGCCTCGGGCGAGCCGAGTTCAAGTTCTTGCACAAGGGCAGCAAGCACTTTTGTGGCATCATCGAGATCGTCAGAGTCACCATCTTGGGCCTTCTTTCGCACCTCGAACTGGCGGAGGATACTCTTGGCAATGAGGTTGAGGATGTGAGTGAAGCATCTTGTTTGGTTAGCTGCACCAGGGAAGTTGTTGACAAGGGTTGACAGATGTTCAATCATTGTATCGTTGTTGGAAGCGTTATCGCAGGTGACGCTCAGGATCTGGCACACCAAGGTAAGTTAAAATTCAATCATACAATAAAAACAACTTACCTTATCTTCAATTCCGAACTCCTCAAGGACCTTTGAGAATGCTTCTGCAAGGTTAACACCCGAATGAGACTTAGCCACCTCAACAAGATCAAGGAGCATCGAAATGGGGATGCCTTCATGTTCAAGGTGAACAGTGAATGCAACATATGCCTTGTGGTTTGGCGACGTCCATGCGTCAGTAGCAAAGTTTAGAGCACCATCGTATTCCTGAGAGGTTGCTGGTGAGTAATCACATTGTTAGAATGAAACACCACTGATAATACCTGTAACATCTTAGCGATGTGCTTTCGTACATTCATGAAAACTTTTTTGACATCACGGGAGACGGTTTCGGCAGAAGGTATGTGATATCCAGGTCGGCCTGTCTTCATCAGAGACCGGAAACCATGATCGTTGACAATTTGGAAGGGCCTTTTACTCTCTGCGACCCACCGAACGATTTCCGCACTGTTGAAAGCCATGAGAGGTGTTGATGAAATGAAACAGGAAGGAAATGCTCACCGAGCCTCGGTCGTGGTATGCTGGCGATGACTGTAAGTGACTTTACCCTTGGCAACACATTCGAAAGCCGCTGTAATCGATGAGTCAACTGATTTCATCTTTGCCAAGGCCTCGCGAGCAGCTCGAACATCCCTCGTGTTGTCAGCAGCGGCCACGGCCTCCTCTCCCCAGCATACTTTTGCATGCTTACGAAGGTTGCTAGTAGATTTGGCATCACCGGTGTCGAGATATCGACGTACCATGCAGCCATTTCCTTTGCCCATGCAATGTGTTGCAGCGCACTCGAATACATGGACACGGCGATCCTTGACATACTCGACGGATGGCATGGGCTTGAAGAATACATAGACAGGTGAGTTCCACTCCTTCGAGAGTCGTTCTATGTATTTCTTAGTAGAGTATAATTATTTCATTGCAATAACTGACCTAACTCTGCGTCTGCAGATTCCTCAGGCTCTTCCGCCTCGCTGTCATCACCATCACTATCTTCGTCATCACCAGCCGTGACCAATGGGGGAAACTCATCATCGTCGTCATCACTCCCGTCGTCGAGCTCGATAACACGAGACTTCTTGATAGGAGCCATGCTACGAGGATGGCTATCTTCGTCGTCAACATCTTCCATGTGGACAGAAGAGTGACAGAGAGGGTTGGTCAGCTATACCGATATGGTATGAGTTTCAAATGGTACATAGAAAATGCAAACTTACATTAGGACCTTTTTTAGCTGTGGCAGCTGGTTTGGTGGCAGTGGCCTGAGTAGGAGTTGCTTTCGCAGCCTCGCGAGCCTTTTTCTTGGCAAGAAGAGGGTCTCCATTGGTTTCGGCATGCTCTGAGGCAGTGCATTTGCGACGAAGGGCCAGGGAGTCAGCAGAGAGAGACATAAGTAACATTTAGGGATGGATGGACTCGTAAAAATCAGGATAACATTCAGCGAAGATTGGCTTTTTTGTTTACATAGGAAAGCG
Source organism: Flammula alnicola (assembly GCA_015499995.1). Classification (NCBI taxonomy): domain Eukaryota; kingdom Fungi; phylum Basidiomycota; class Agaricomycetes; order Agaricales; family Strophariaceae; genus Flammula; species Flammula alnicola. The sequence goes on along the minus strand of JADNRV010000094.1, from coordinate 188,246 downwards.
GAAGCATTTTTGGTACTGTACAGTAGATACAAGCCTTTGAAGGTGAGCCTTTGGAGTGGGTTAAAGTATTTGTCGTGGCCGCACGGCGGCACTACTATCCTTCTATTTTAGGAAAACCCGCTGCAAACCCGCTGCAAACCCGCCCAACCCATCCTGGGGGTACGGGTACACCGAGGGTTGACAAAGTCCAGCCCGTACCCATACCCCAGTGTACCCTACCCGTAACCCGCACGGGTTTCAAAACCCGCAACAATCACTAGCTGACCCTGACATGTAGCCAGTGGACCGAGGCCGCGGGCAACATGTACCTCTTCCAGAAAGAACACGATGAGGTCGACAGTGACGAAGCCCACAGTGATTGGTATAACGATCATTTCAATTTTTACCTTTCCCAGAGATTCAAGGTCAAACTTTATGATGCATGGAAGGCCGACAAATTAAAATTTTGTCAAGAACACTGGGCAACTTACGGCGAGTTCGAGGGACATCGGTACGACCAAGCCTTCGCTCTTTCAGAGAAACAGCACGAGATGATGGCCGAAATCTGCGAGATGATGGCAAAAACCCCATCCGGCCATGACAACGGGAATTTTCCCAAGTCCAACTCCAAGTATCCACCTCATTCCCGCTTCTCTGACCGATCTCCCTCCTCTTCCTTTCCCTCAGGCAGCAGCAGGCCCTCCTCCTCAACTGCTGACTGCCTTCTCTGCACTGAGAGAGGACACGACACGCGTTATCACAGCGACAGCAGCGCGCCAGCCAGGTTCAAGGATGGCAAGGCAGTATGGGCCAAGTACGCCAACCGCATTCTCTCGACACCCGACAATCAAGTCATCTGCATCAGCTGGAACCTCAGAGGCGACCGCAGCCACCCATGCTCCCATGGTAGAGATGAGCGCACCCACCAGTGCTCCTTCTGTGGCAGCAAATCCCACCACGCCTTCTCGTGGACCTGCCGCCCTTCTCCTTCAAACTAATGAATTTTTACTTGCTGCTTCTTCGCCTCGCCTCTCCTATACCGATTTCTCCTCGTCTGTCTTCGCTAGATCTCCCTTCCTTCACTCCTCCTACGAGGATTCACTCCTTTTTGACCGAATTATTCATCCGTACTCTTCCGATGCCTTTGATTTCTTGTTGCGAAAGCACAAACTTATTTTGAGCTACCCTCTTTTACCTACGAATTTGACTTTTGGGTTCCCTTTGGGGCATATGCCAGCACTCTCACAGATGGTTATCTTGGCCAACAACCTGTCCACCTTATCTCACATGGACATCATCGAGGATTATTTGCACAAGGAAGTCACGGCGCAGAGGATGTCAGGCCCCTTCTCACGGGAAGAGACTGAACGTATCCTGCGGGGCCCTGTTACGACCGTTTCATTTCTTTCATTTCTTTTATCTTATCTTATCTTCACCCACACTTAGATGTATGCCAGCTATACTGGACACTTTCTATTTTAGTATGAGTACCTTCCCGGTTCCGGACTATTTATAGCTTCCATACTTATGCATCCTCGACGACACTATTATCGTCGAGAGGACTCTCCTCTAGTGTTTAAAGGTCCAGTCTTGGGACTGGAAAAAGACCGCAACCAGACCGGACTGGACCGCAAAAAGACCGGACCAGCAGTCCGGTCTTTTGATTTTTGAGAATCAAAGACCGCAAAAAGACCGGTCTCGGTGGACCGGTCTTTGCGGTTAAGACCGGTCTGAACCGGCTACTTTTTAGCCCTGATTTATCCCTTCAAATCGGCCCCAAGGGCATCCAGATTGGTAAAGTTTTGGCTGAGAAATAAATAAAACAGTCAAAAAGTGTCTAAAAGAGTAGAAAATGCGGAATATTAGTGTAGAACAGTCAATTCTCAACGAAATTTAACGTTCCAGGGCTCAATTTCAAGGTATATATCATGTCTACAAATATTACTGATACATATATATCAAATTACTGGTGGTTTGCATCGAAAAACCGGTCTCAGACCGGTTAAAACTGGTTAAGACCGGAATCTGGTTCAGACCGGTCCAAGACTGCAAAAGACCGACGTAGACCGGTCTGAATCGGTCCAGTCCGGTTTTTTGACATCTTGGGATGTATATGGACCGGTCTCGGTCTCGGTCTATGTCCCTGGGGGCCAAAAGACCGGACTGGACCGGACTTCAAAACACTACTCTCCTCTCTCCATTCTGACTCCTCCACATTCCTGACTCCATTCTAACGACTCTAAAGGAGTCACTTTATCATGGTCTGTGCACACTCAGAACTAGTATAAATATCGTAGACACACAATGATGTACTTTAGCTAGTTCTTGAGAATCTAGACTTCTTGTCTTGCCTCTCTCCTCGCCACGAACGTCTAAGCTCGTCGAGCCTCTAGACACGATCACTTAAGCTCGTCTGAGCCTCTAAGTGCGAACGATCCGATCCCAGCACTTCTTGACACGACTTAGGAATCACTGGTTGCTTGACTTCGACGTCGCAATCATGTTGTTTCTTGCTAGTCGTAACAAAAGAACTAGCTTCTACTCCTTTCCACCACTATCTAGTGGTCGACTACCCTTCGAACCTCGACACTCGTCGCAGTAGGGCTCCTCGGAGTCCGAGCCTGCACAACGCCTCCGAAGCCTTCAGTGACTCGACTGACAGTAGCTTCGCAAGCTAGGTCACGAGTAACTCGATCAGCCACCCGAGAACAGCTCCTTGTTGCAGCCACTCCTGAACCTGAACCATCTACCACCAGCGCCCCATCCCGCGAGCCCACCGAAACCTTAGAAGAAGCAGCAGATCCACTATCCGCTAGCTTTTTCACTTCTTCCAGATCCAGAACTCCGGTCCAACTTCCCTCCTTCTCGGATCTCGAAGACGAAGGCCTCCATGATCACCACGCACCTTCCGAACCTCCTCCTGACCCTCCTAGTTCTTCGGAAGAACTCTCCCCACCACCAGGGCGACAACCCTCGAGACAACCGCAAGGTCCACCTCCACCTCCACCTCCACCTCCCCCGAACCACCCAGGTCAACAGACCGCTCCTCCCATGGCTAATCCTACCCCGAAAGAAATAAACTTGAACCGACCCCAGGACTTTGATGGCGATATTGAAAAATATGCCTCTTGGAAGAAGACGGTGATGCTTTACCTAAAGATCAATTCCGCCATCTACGACACAGACGAGAAGAAGATCGTCTTCGTTCTCTCCTTCATGAGAGGAGAAGCCTCATCTAATTGGGCTGAAGAGTTCTATGACTCCCACTACACTGCCGCCGCTCCCGCGGTTGGAACGACTCCAGCAACCAATGCGGTGCTAGACCTTGGAACCTGGGATGCCTTTATTGACCAACTTGACAAAGACTACGAGATCACCGACCTGAAGGGTAACTCCCTCGAACAGTTATATGCGATCCGACAAGGGAAGGCACCCTTAGAAGAACACATCACGAACTTCAAGATCCTGGTCAAGAAGACTGGGATCTCTGACCCGTCGATTTTAATCGACCTGTTCCGAAAATCCCTTAGGACAGAGTTGTTGAAAGAAGTCATGCGTCTCGAGACCTGACCAACTACTCTCCAAGGATGGTACGACAAAGCGAAAGACCGTGAAACGAACATGAAGATCGCCGACACAATTGAGAAGAGATACGCCAGACAGAACTCTGGGTATCAGAAGCCAAGATACGAACCGAAACCCACGAGACGCCCATTCTCGTACCGACCGCGTGACCCTGATGCGATGGACGTCGACGCGATGACGACCGACGAACGAAAGGAACTCCTCAGAACAGGATCCTGCTTCTACTGCAGGGAACCCGGCCACATGGCGCGCGACTGCCCGAAAAAGAAGGGGAGACAGAACCCGACGAACCAACAAAAACGATATGACCCACCGAAGAAGAAACTCACTGGTAGGCAGACCAGTGCCCACATCCGTTCGCTCATCGAGGAATTGGATACCGAAGAAAAAGATGCCTGCCTGGATGACTTGGCTGAAGGACGCGAGGGTTTTTAATAGGGAGACGCCGCCCAACGTCAGTCTCTCCCTATCTTTCTATTCATTCTGTATTAGTAGCCAAGATCGAGAATCAAACCATGCAATTACCATGCTCTCTCTCGTGTGAAAGTCAGAATGGTAGAAAAATCATTGGAACCACCGCCCTCTTGGACTCAGGCGCTGGCGGACAATTCATCCACCAGCAATTTGCGAACTCTCTTGGACTGAAACTACGACGGCTTTGGAGACCGATCAAGGCCAAGAATGTGGACGGAACACCTAACAAGGAAGGAATGATATCATACTATGTCGTCATCGACCTCACCATCAATGGAAGAACGGACCCGACCCGACTTTTAGTCACCGGCCTCGGAAAGCAGAAGATTATTCTGGGCTTCCCTTGGCTCCGAAAACAAAACCCGAACATTGACTGGGAACAGGGAACTCTAACCTGGAGAGAGAAAATTAAGAACTCTCTTCGCAAATTTAGGGACGTATTCATTCGACTCCTTAGGACCAAACCAGCAAAGGAACCACAAAGAGGCTTCACCCCTTCATCGGACGAAACAGACCTACATCTTGACGAGCGGAGGACTGATCCAGAACACGACAGGAGCCCCACGTACGCGGAGTTTACTCCCGTATTGAAGAGGACTGTCGAGGTAACCCCGGACGAACCCCACACGGAAACGGACACCACGAATGACCTGGTAATTTCCTTCATCGACGGCGAACTTACCGAAGAAACAAAGGAGACTTGGATCAATGCCAAAACAACCCAAGCGCAAACCTTTGCCTTTGCCCAAGAAAAACCAAAAGAAGAGAAAACCCTGGAAGAGATGATACCGGCAGAGTACCATGAATACTTGGACATCTTCGACAAGAAAGCAGCCGCTCGCTTTCCTGAATCCAGATCTTGGGACCACAAGATCGAGATGAAGGAAGGTTTCGAACCGAAATCATTCAAAACCTATGCCCTCTCCCCTACCGAGGACATAAAACTTGGTGAATTCTTAAAAGAAAACCTGGACAAAGGCTATATACGACCATCTGAATCCCCGATGGCGTCTCCTTTTTTCTTCACTACGAAGAAAGACGGAAGCCTGAGACCCTGCCAAGATTACCGATTTCTGAACGATTGGACGATCAAGAATGCCTACCCTCTCCCACTTATCCCTGAACTAATGGACAAACTGAAAGGGGCCAAATATTTCACCAAACTAGATGTTCGTTGGGGCTACAACAATGTCCGAATTAGAGAAGGGGACCAATGGAAAGCAGCGTTCAAAACCAACAAAGGATTGTTCGAACCGACGGTCATGTTCTTTGGCATGTGCAACTCCCCGGCGACCTTCCAGTCCATGATGGACGATATTTTCAAGGACATGACCTCCGAAACGCACATTGAATATTGGATAATCATCTATATGGACGACATCTTGCTCTTTTCATCAGACAAGGAACGACTGCACACATACACCAGAAGGGTCCTGCAACGCCTACGAGAAAACGACTTATTCCTGAAACCTGAGAAATGCTTCTTTGAACTCCCGACGATGGAATACCTGGGCATGATCATTGAGGAAGGACAGATCCGAATGGACTCAGCCAAACTCAAGGGAATCGCAGACTGGCCAATACCGAAAACACTCAAACAAGTTCGATCATTCCTCGGATTCGGAAACTTCTACCGAAAATTCATCAGAGCCTATTCTGAAATAGCTCGTTCAATGAACGAACTATTGAAGAAGGACCAACCCTTTGAATGGATGGAGGTGGCACAGAAGGCCTTTGATACCTTGAAGAAACGATTCACTGAGGAACCCGTACTGTTAATGCCAGACACGACCAAACCATTCCAGATAGAATGCGACGCTTCGAAGTATGCATCTGGTGCCGTGCTATCGCAGTTGGACACAAACGGCTCCAGACACCCTTGTGCATTCATCTCGAAGACCTTTTCACCAGCCGAACGGAACTATGAAATCTACGACAGAGAACTCCTGGCGATCATCCGAGCCATGCAAGAGTGGAGACACTATATCCAAGGATCACCATTCACGACTACTATCCTATCGGACCACAAGAACCTGACCTACTTCCGTTCTGCCCAGAAACTGAACAGACGACAAGCGCGCTGGTCTCTATTCCTGTCAGAATATGACATCAAACTGGTCCACCAAGCAGGAACTAAAATGGTCCAATCCGACGCACTATCACGACGGCCAGACCATATCCCAGATGACGATACAGATAACGACGACATGACACTCCTGCCCGAAGGGCTCTTCGTAAACCTCATAGACCTTGAATTGCAAGAAAAGATTGCCAATTCTCCGAACCTCGACGCCGAAGCAGCAGAAGCGCTCAGAATACTGCTGGAGGATGGACCACGGAGCCTACAGAAAGGACTACAGGACTGGACCACTGCCGAACACGATGGAAAACAATTGTTGTTCTATAAAGGGAAAAACTATATCCCTAATAGTCAATCGCTGCGACGCGAAATCGTGGAAAAATATCACGAACCTCTGACAGCAGGACACCCGGGCGAACTTGAAACATATAATGCTATTCGGGAACATTACTGGTGGCCCGGCATGCGAACCTTCGTGAAATCCTACGTGAAAGGATGCGGAATCTGTCAACAATTCAAGATCAACAGAAATCCGTCACACCCGGCATTAATTGCACAGGAAACCGCTCACTCGAAACGACCCTTTGCTGATCCAACGATGGATTTCATCACTGGATTGCCCGCGATCGACGGGAAAGATGCTGTACTGGTCGTGGTCGACCATGGTCTTACAGGGGGGGTAATTACCATTCCTTGCTCCACTTCGGTCACACAAGAAGAAACCGGACGCCTACTCTTGGACAATCTATACAGAAGATTCGGACTACCTGACAGCCTCAGGTCTGACCGTGGCCCTCAATTTGCGGCAAAAGCCTTCCGAGAACTTCTGAAGCTCCTTGGCATCAAATCCAAATTGACCACCGCCTATCACCCGCAGTCGGATGGTGCTACAGAACGTCTTAACCAAGAAATTGAAGCATATATCTCCATATACTGCTCATCAAATCCAGACACTTGGCTCGACTCCATCAGCACTTTGGAATTCACGCACAATGATCGGCGACATGCGGACAGACAGAGAACCCCGTTTGAACTACAAATGGGGTATTTACCAATCTCCATTCCCACTTCATTCGAAAACACGAAGTTTCCCGCCGTTGAAGACCGAATGAAGCAGTTAATCAAAGATCGAGAAGAAGCACTTGCGGCACATGAACTAGCCCGAGCAAGAATAGCCGAACGTCGCCAATCGAGATTCGTCCCCTTCAAGAAAGGACAAAGAGTCTGGTTGGATTCACGAAATCTCAAGACATGTTACAACAAAAAGATGGCACCTAAACGGGAAGGACCATTTTTGATCAAAGACGTTCTGGGACCCCTAACCTATCGACTCCAACTCCCGAAACACTGGAGAATTCACGACGTCTTCCACGCTGTCCTCTTGATGCCTTATGTGGAAAATGAGATTCATGGGAAGAATTTCACACAGCCTCCTCCGGATCTCATCGACGGAGAAGAAGAATATGAAGTCGACTCAATCCTGAACCACGAGAAACTCCGAAACGGCCGATACCGATTCCTCATCAAATGGAAAGGCTATTCGGTTGAAGAGGCCAATTGGGAAAATGAAAGCGGGCTTGCAAATGCACAGGAAATCCTCACGGCTTACAAACAACGAGTCCACCTCCCGCCCTACCAGAAACGTCAAACTTAGACGCTCACAGCCTACCGCACAATCAAGCACAGCCACCATTCCATACAACATGTGGATCCCAACATTCTATTTCCGAATCCCTTCTGTTCATCGAGCCCAGTCATCGCCACCACCTAGACCGTATTCAACGCGATGCCCACCCTTATTCAAAGAAGGATGGACCCCCATTCGACGAGAAACAGACGACATATTGAGAGATGCGAAAAGGGAAGAGGACAATTTACGAGAGATCGCGAGGAGGATGGAACACAGACGACAGGAGCTAGAGGAAATCCTAAACGACAAAGGAATCCCTACTAAACTACAAGCTTCACACACACTGCCCCAACTCTCGACACTCCGAGTCATTACTGACTCACCCGAACCTTCTTCGAGGTTCTCCACAGCCTCGCCGGACCCGACCCCACTCATTTTTGGTCGCCGACCTATCAAGAAGAGTCAGTCGGAACCGACACTCCAACTGCTCCGAAAAATCAACAAGTCAATCGAAGACTTAGTCAAGTCATTCCGGAAACACACCCAGTAAAACGACTCAGAACCAGTCAAAACGACACCGCCCTCCTCTCGCACAGACCAGGAGACCTTAGTATATAAATTGTATCTTCTGTACCATAACTCCCCATTCCACTCTACTCAAACATGTCTACCACCTCTAACGTTATCGATCAGATCATTGCCAACACCGAGGACCTTTCCCTTGAAGAAACCTCACTCAACTCCGCCCAAGAGCCAGTCGACGGCAACCACACTACCGCGAACGCCACAAGCACCCCAGAATCTCGCCGAGCGGCCATAGAGGTCGTATTCAACAGAGTTCGTAGCAACACTGATGCGGCAGATCGCCCCGAGGGGCCTGGTCCTAACTCCGCTGAAGCCGAAGTCGAAGACGGCGAAATCCCTCAACTCGTCCCAGACTCCGACAACTTCGGCTGGGGAGCCGCTCCTGTGCCGGATGCATCCAACTGGGCCACTCCAACGGAGACCAACATCACCTACGAGGAATACCGCAACAGGATCGTCACTGAACAAGACTACGACCAAGTCCGCCGTCTGGTCAGAAACAACACCCTATTGTCCTATGACGTGGAAATCCTCCACAACACCCACCAGACCATCACTTCTCTTCGTGCGGAATTGCTCCGATTACAGGCATATGCACATACCACTTTCGACAACGCAATATGGCATGGACTGCAACGCCAAGTCCAAGCCATGTTTGAACTACGAAGGACTTTCGTCCCAACTTGAGGAAGTACACCTGCCGGGCCGAGAACCCTTCGGAGGACCCCCCACGTCCAGTTTGTCCCCACCATTATCGTCGAGAGGTCAGACCCCTCTAGTTCCTCCTCTACCAACCGAAGCGGACGCACCAGATCCTCGGCATACCACACGGCGCCCCAGTCACCCATCACAGGCCGACAGCGCCCCACGTACAACTCTCATCGCCGCTGCTATGCCTGCAACTCGTCACACCACGTCAAGAAAAACTGTGCTCGCTATGTCTGCCGAAGCTGCCATGTTCACGCCCCGGGGCACACCACCAACGACTGCCCACGATGGGGTTCCAGCAGCGACAGCGACAGCATCGAAGTCTACTTCAATGCCGCCGGTGAACCGGTGCAAGTTTAGGTCGATACGGAGTCTCGACATAGGAAGGGGGTAATGTTACGACCGTTTCATTTCTTTCATTTCATTTATCTTATCTTATCTTCACCCACACTTAGATGTACGCCAGCTATACTGGACACTTTCTATTTTAGTATGAGTACCTTCCCGGTTCCGGACTATTTATAGCTTCCATACTTATGCATCCTCGACGACACTATTATCGTCGAGAGGACTCTCCTCTCTCCATTCTGACTCCTCCACATTCCTGACTCCATTCTAACGACTCTAAAGGAGTCACTTTATCATGGTCTGTGCACACTCAGAACTAGTATAAATATCGTAGACACACAACGATGTACTTTAGCTAGTTCTTGAGAATCTAGACTTCTTGTCTTGCCTCTCTCCTCGCCACGAACGTCTAAGCTCGTCGAGCCTCTAGACACGATCACTTAAGCTCGTCTGAGCCTCTAAGTGCGAACGATCCGATCCCAGCACTTCTTGACACGACTTAGGAATCACTGGTTGCTTGACTTCGACGTCGCAATCACGTTGTTTCTTGCTAGTCGTAACAGGCCCCTTCCAATCCTCTCCCCTCATTGTGTCAGTCCAACCTCAGCAACCCGGTACCCCCGACAAACTCAGGATATGCCAACACCTTTCCAAAGCCACCAGACTCCACGCATCCGTCAATTCGTACATTCAGAAAGAAGACTTCCCTACCCGTTTCGACACCGCAACAAAGGTAGCTAATATCGTGAGTCTTCATACCCTCAGTCCCTTCCCCCTCCCATTTCTTTCTCTTCCTTAAGCACCTCTTTGCATTTCGTGCAAGAGGTTGCGTTCTCTTCTCGCCGCCAATGCGGATTGGGGTATTTGTGCTTCCAGCACGTTACCCAGGACAGTCGGTCCTCATCTCTCCACACGCTGAGTGCGTCGATTCATGTTTCCACATGTTGAGTGTGTCGATTATGTTTCGCATGCCGAGTGCGTTGATTGATGCTTCCGCGCGTTTTGTTTCACAGGCCATTGTTTGTTTCAAAGGCCATCGTTGTTTGTAATGTTTGCATTCAACATCCATCACTCAGACTGATGCCCCCGAGGTGGCTGTGGGTCGCGGCCTGGCTGCTACTTTCTGTCGTCTTCACTCTTGCTGGACCTACTCAAGCTTCAACACTCAATTCGCCCACTTGCAATGAGCTCCACAACGTCGACTCCAACTCATCATCTAGTTCAGGCTCCATGCCTGTGATCAGTCCCAGGACAATCACCAATGAAGTTCAGTACGACAGCTACAGTCTCATTCTGCGCGGTCAAAGAGTCTTTATATAGTGAGTAGTCATCAGTGCTGCATTTTTTCTTCAACCAAACTTCGCGAGATCCCAGCTCCGGTGAATTTCACACCTTCCGGCTCCCTGTACCCTCGCTCTGGCCAGACATCCTCCAGAAGATAAAAGCTGCTGGGTTCAACGCCATTAGCGTTTATACCCATATGGGACAGATTAATCCCTCTCGCGGTGTCGTTGACTTTAATGGCTACCGTGCACTTCAGCCGCTGTTCGATGCCGCAAAAGAATCTGGTATCTGGATCATTCTTTGACCCGGTATATTTCTAGAAAAATTAAAATGTGCATGAGATCTGATTTAATTCATTCTACTTTTACTGTAGGTCCCGTAAGTAAAATAGAGTATTCTACTATGCAATCTGCGATCAGTACATCAATGGGGAGACCTCGGTGGGCGGTGTTTCACATTGGATAACCACAGAAATTGCTGGGCAACCTCGGTCGAATGATACAGATTACACAGCGGCATGGAAGGACTATATCGCTGGTATTATCAAAGTTACAGCACCCAACCAAATCTCCTCAGGAGGATCTGTAATCGGCAAGTCAATTCATCCTTAAAGTGTTCCTTCGATCTGACTGAAACTACCATTATAACAGCGATACAAGTCGGTAAGTCTGTGTCTACATGATCAGATTTTTTTTTTCTAATTGACACTGCAGACAACGAATTCTCACAGAGTCCTGCCTTCCATGCTGCGTACTTCATTGAGCTTGAAGACGTCTATCACAATTCACCGATTGATGTCCCTCTCACTTACAATGATCCCGGCATGGGATCCAGTTTCATAAACGGAACTGTAGGTTCATTTTCCATCTATAACCCGCCTCGCTCAGGCAACATTGTTCCATTTAGGGTGCAGTCGATCTTTACGGGTTTGTTCTCCGCTTTTTATTGTATACATCTTGTTCATCACGCATTCTTAGTTTTGATGAGTATCCTCAACAATACGATTGCACGCATCAAACTTGGAACCCCGTCCCGACAAATTATTATTCCTACCATGCTCAAGTCAATTCCTCGAAGCCACAATTTATCCCAGGCAGTGCGTAATCATGACTTGCCTTCTTTCGTACAGTCTTAACCGCGCTATGATAAAGAATTCCAAAGTGGAGCAGGGGATTCTTGGGGCCTTGCATCACCAGGTATGCTGGTTCATTGTATCCTGAATTCTTGATGACCAAAGATTCTTTCCAAGGATATGGTGGATGCAGGTTGCTAACCAGCCCTGATTTCCTATCGGTCTTCAATCTTGACCTATGGGCAAGTAATGCAAAAAATGATTAACTTTTATATATTTTACGGGTACATCGATATCACCCTTACCGTCTCCTTTGTCTCAAGAATCTTCCAGTGGAACTTCCTGGGGCGCCATTCCTTACCCAGGTATCTACACTTCATATGACTATGGTGCCACAGTACGAATATTGCTCTTAATATGCTTCTTGTTACTGATGAGTTGATGTCCATAGATCGCGGAGTCAAGGCAGCTGACCACCAAATTCAATGAGATGAAGAGACAGGGACTGTTCCTTCGCAGCTCTCCTGAATTCTACAAGACAGATTGGGTAGCAGACACGAACACAGAGCTTGCTATCTCAACCAACTCTGCATCCTACATAACTGAACTAAGGAATCCTGACACCCAAGCTGGATTCTTCGTCGCTAGACAGGCCAATTCCACCTCAATGTAAGTGTAACTATCTCCCTTAAACAGCACAGTGTTGAAATATCCCACCGTAGATCGACTATAACCTTCAAACTAAATGTGACGTCCTCTGCTGGTGCTCTCCAGATTCCACTTGTGGCCCCAGCCATCACCATAGGTGGTCGCCAGTCCAAAGTCATCATGACTGATTACAGTTTCGGATCCTCCTCTAAAGCTATGTACTCCACTGCACAGGTATTCTTCTCAGGAGTAATCAATGGCCGCGATGTTCTTTTCCTCCATGGAGACACTAACCAAACCCACGAAACTGCGCTCACGCTCACTGGTACCCTGAACAAGATAAAGCAATTGCCTCTCGTCACGCTTTCAAGGAACCAATCCGGGCTGCCGCACAGTACCACTGTCGTCAGCTTCATGGCGGGCATAAACGGTCTCGTTACCGTCTGGGATTCTGATAATCAACTGGTGTTGTTACTGACACCGACACCGCCGCGACTTTCTGGTCTCCACTCATTGCACCAGTATCTACTAATCCCTTCAGCCATTACTGGGGCATCGGCACAAACGAGTCGGTAATCATAGGAGGCACCTTGTCTGGAATGCTAGCATATTAGGATCCACCTTCGCCTTGCGCGGAGACCTCCAAGCGGCCGTCCAACTCACTGTTATTGCACCGAGGAGCGTGAGAACTATCACCTGGAACGGAGCCAGGGTTCCTATTGATAACGCAGCGTCTTCTACCATTACTTCTCGGGGTGGATTTGTCGGCCAACTAGCACTCAAATTGTCCTTATCTAATATTCAAGCTACTTAGTTGACTGGGTGGAAATATCAGGATAGCTTGCCTGAGATTCAAAAAGGATTCGATGACAGCTCATGGACGGTGGTGAATCATACGACTATGAATATCCCTTACCCGCCATACTACAGCGATGGAAGAATTTTATATGGATGTGATTATGGCTTGTACGTATCTCATTTAAATTAAATGTGTTTTTTCCGTTTTTACTAGTCCTCTTCTTCTCAGCTGCGAGAATATGGTCCTCTGGCGAGGCCATTTCATGGCAACTGGCCAAGAAAAGAGCGTACATCTGTCCGTCAATGGGGGTCAAAGTTCGTGGTGTCCCCAAAATTTCATTTTCCTTGATTAACGGGATTCACTTGCAGATTTTGCGGCGAGCGTATGGTTAAACAATATCTTCTTGAATAGCTACACAGTGTGAGCGCTCTATTTCCTTCTGAAGTATGTGATTTTCAGACTCTAATTCTAGCTCGAACACCGAAGAGTTTAATCAAATGTTCGTGTTCCCAGATGATGCACAATTGCCCCTTACTAACCACATTGGTATAGGATAATATGGGGTTGGACGAGAATGGGTATAACCGTAAGGCTTAAATCTATATGGAAACAATTGAGTGTCTGACTGACTTCCTTCTCATAGCTCTGAATGTACTCAAGAGCCCTCGTGGTATTAGAGGGTTCCAACTGGATACAGGCAGGACTTTCACCGAATGGAAAGTGCAAGGGAAGGTTGGTGGCTACAAGAAGTACATTTTCAAGTATTCTACTCGTTTCACCGTTAATATAACACATTCTTCTCAGCTTCCCAGACAAAGTACGGGGTAAGCTTCATCCTTTGTTTTCCTTCAGTGCAAGTACACTCTCTTATGGTCGCCTGATCATACATGTACACAGGTGTTCTTAACGAGGGAGGTCTCTTCGGAGAATGGAAAGGCTGGCATCTACCCTCGTTCTCGACCATCGGCTGGGAATCTCGTCCGATGTCGTCAGGATTACCGAATGGGGCGGGTGTCGGTTTTTTTGTTATGACATTCGACTTGAATATTCAGGGGATCGATGCAATGATGTCATTCACGTTTACCGAGCCATTGGACAGGCATATAGGGCATGCCTGTTCGTGAACGGCTGGATGATGGGTAAGCGTGTAGGTAACCTTGGGTAAGTAGAACTGCTTTCCAGTCGGGCGTACTTTTTTTTTTTTGATCACGATGTCCATAATGATATAAACCTCAAGCCAAGTTCCCGGTGCATGAAGGCATCCTCAATTATCATGGTAAAAAGTAGGTCATATTGCAAGGAAATTTTATAATGACAATTCTGACCATGTTTTTCAGCACTGTCGCTGTCGCAATTTGGTCCCTGATGAATACGACAATTTCACCTGGTCTTGAGCTCATCCTTGATGCTGCCGTCGAGGGTGGTGTAGGTAATGTTGTTACTGATAATCGGGTGTGGAGTCCGGTGGGATGAGAGTAGGAGATATGCTAAGTTAAAAGAGCAAGTTTGGCAATGAGAATATGATTCTTTGTACTGCATGACTACAATCCACTCAATGTACGATCATTTACTCCAAAATTTCAGCGAAAGAAGAGCCAGTGTATCCTTCTTCACCCAGAGTATAAAACATCTTCAGATTCGGGGCTCCCAGTGTGAGATTCTTTTCTAACTGAGTCGGGAAATCGGGCTAAAGAGCAACAAATGGAACATATAGTCAATACGCCGAAAAAGAGAAACAAACAAAAACTGAGCATATATAGTATGCACATTTGAAATGAAAGGTTTTCCAAAGGCGACCAAGCCACCTTTGGTGCCCGCTCCCTCAATGGTGGTTTCTCGGGTGTATCCCCCACATGTGATGAGCGATTTCGGGAACCAGAGGGCATGGCTGAAGTCGCTTGATTCCTCTGGGGAGCGACACATCAGGCTCAATAGCGTGAAGGTAGGCCATACCGGGGCCTGAGGAGCAAAGGCTGCTGATAAAACACGTAAACTGAAGTACAGGATCTTCCATCGGCATACCTATAAGTACATCGATCAATACCAGTCGGTCTTCGAAATGCCACGTCCATGAAACCGAAGCTCACACTCACTTTGAGGTGTACTCCATGGGCAGACCCTCGAACCTGTCCTGTCCCACAGCTGCCACAAGTTACAACAGCATCAAGAACCTTGAGCGTGAGCCTGCTCCTCTTCTCCATGCTCCCCCCTCCCCCCCCCCCCCCATACTCGTCCTCTCGTGTGTTGCTCACATCTGGAGGAACTGTTCCAATAAGTATCCATTTGCACAATGCACCTCGATGCCATTGAACTGTCTTTGACTGCGTTTTTCACTGCCTGTGCATAGGCGCGCATGTATTCGTGAATTTTAGGGATGGTAAATGCACGAGGATTGCCGTATTTCTCGGGGTTGATAGAGATAGGTGAGGGGCCTGCGAGTTCAAAGCTGACCTCCATGAGTGGGGGCACGACCAAGGGCCCATAATTGAAGGAATATAGAGGATGCGCTAATGTCTTCCCCTCTCACAGAAGAGGGAGACCACTCGTTCGAAGGGGTTAGCAAGATAACGCAGAGCACCCTTTTCCAGGGTGAAAGAATCGTGGACAGAGTCGCATCCGTCAGAGGGCAATACGAGGTGGTGTTCGAGAGCAAGACGCGTGTGAAAAAGCCAATGCATTGAACTCCGGCAGCTCGGCACTGTCTTCTCCCCGGTGTTAACTAGTAGTGCGACCTTCCATCATATGATCCTGAACCCACTTACATCAAGAATTGTATCTTTCTATCACACTATGCAAATTTTAAGGACTGGATCAGGTGTCGAATGCCACGAAAGAACGCACCTTGACAGCCTCCAGGTGAGCAGGCAATCAGTGCCAGATGAATCAGTGATCTTTCACTTGTTCTAATCAGGTGCAATGAACGAGAGAAACCAAGAGTGAAGAGATTAAATGGTACATAAACTTTAGGTTGGCCTTCCATATACAACATACACTACTGCAATTTAAGTAAAAAAATACTCAAAAATTTACCATGGCAGGTTGGTTCCGTCGAAATGCCAGAATGAGCCAGTCTTCTCGAGCATGAGCGCTTCAGAGATCTTGATGACATTTTCAGCAGCCACCTCTGGCGGGAAACAGGGACCTTAGGAGCACATTTAGCCATCCACTCATTGATGCCCTTATTCCCAATAGACAAAAATGTGCACCAAGACGAATTGCAGGGAATTCGCAGCGGTTGTGACACCCTCGTATTTAAGGGAAGAAGCCCACTTGTGCACAAGCCTATGTCGATCATCAGAATGACATGACCTAACAGCCTAACAGGGGAAAAGAATACAAGCACATGTTGAGAGCAGCCTTGGCAGCAGAGTGCGCATTGAATTGGCAAGAATGTGATCTGGGACGAGACAAGAACAGAGCTGATGAAGAGGACCCTCTTCAGCTCCCACTTCTCGACCAGAGAAAAGAAGGCGTGGGAGATGCGGAGAGGAGCAACAGTGCTGATGACACTTCATCCACAAAATCATCGAGGTTTCTAGATAAAAATAAATCATTCTAAGCGCTCATGGAATAATCTACGTTTATGAAAAAGGTGCATGTACAAATCTTTGAATCAGGTCGTTGGATGAGGGTTCTTTCCAGCATTGTTGACGAGGTAAGTGAGGCCGTTATGGAGGAGAGGAGTGACAGCTTCAACTGCCCTGTCAATGCTCTCTTGGTTCGTGATGTCAAGTTCGATGATCTTGAGGCTCTTTGGATGCTTGGAAGCGAGCGCCTGGAGCTCCGGGGACTCAACGCCGTGAGCAGTGGTGATAATGAAGTTGGCTTCGTTCTTGAGCTATAGTTGATCATTTTGTGAGTGCCGCAAGTGAGCGTTCTGAGCCCGGTACATACCGGTTCATCGTGGTGTTGTAACAAATACCTCTGTTAGCGCCAGTGATCAAGAGGGCATGTTGATTTGCTGAAAGAGCTGAGCGAGTTGTTGAAGATTGCAAGAAGTGGAGGTTATTCCTGAAAACAATTGCGTGTCCTGCCTTGTGCTCGTATTGCGGTCCTCGAGTGGCATTCTCAATCCATAAATTAAATATGGGTTGCAGAAGACCTTCCTACTGAACACATTTGCAATCGCAAACTGGGCAAGGTTATAGTCAGTGACTTCTGCCAGTGACGACGACCTCAAAATTCCCTGCCTCCTTCAGTGCGGACTTGTGGGCTTCACATGTCAAATCAGAATATAAGCACGAGCGGAACAGATTGAATTTATTCTATTTTGCGTTTATTAGTGTAAGAATAGCCGTATACTTCAGATAAGGAACAGGTCGAGACAGCAGCAGGGCAGTACAAATTATCAGTAGAAGATGGGTAGATAGTATGGCAGTAATTTGCCGAGATGAGCTCATGGAATGCGACAATTGAAAAAAAAAAATAGAGCATACAGGAAATTAGAGTAATGGCGGTGATGCGACATGCCGATAGTCCAGGGTCAAGATGCTAAAACACAGAGATCATATTTCCATGTGCAAAATATGGAAACAATGCAGAGGAATTATATTATTTCTATCAGCCAGGTAATGAAGCTAGAGACTTTGTCGTTACGCCTTGCATAATTATTTATCCAGGTTTCAATTGCGGGCAAGGAAACAGCGACAGATACCTTTCCAGGGACATGACCCTGCTCATGTCTACTAGTTGTATCACATGTTCTCAACATTGTCAGGAAGGGTGCCGCTTCATCGTCGCCTCGAAGTGGATTCCAAGCATCACTTTGAAATGTTATCTGTTTAATAATTCGTACATGCAAGAGAGTCCAGATGTACCGGTCGGAGACGCTTTAAATGAAGTCTTGAGGAATAATGCCTTGTCAATATATTTCAGGTAGTGCTGACGAATAGGTTTGTTGTTTGAGCTTAGTCACTTTCTCTATTTCGACGGACATACGCTACTTGGAAGGGTAGATAAAGTTGACAAGGGAAATCTATGTGTCCATTTAGGCACTTGACGTATATCTGTACTTCCTGCAGTGAGTCTCACCGGCGCTAAATTCAGTAGGCGCACACTCGTTGAAGCACTAAAATAGTGATATCAAATCTAATTTTTTCTGGTAATTGCGAAACATTTTACTGTTTTAGGTGTTGTGCGAAACGGCTATAATTTCTGCAGGATTAGCGCTTCCGTTGCCTTCAGACATTCAGTTTCATTGATATGTTAAGATCATGCTGATAAGCGCTTTTGTCACACACTTATCGTCGCGAGACCCTTTTATAAATAGGCTGGGGAAATATATTAATCAAACTGATAGGCGATTTACATAGGACACGGCGTTATGGAGTCAACCTTATTCCTTCCCAGGCTCTTTCCTTCAGCACGTTCACTTCAAGTGAGCCTTGAGCAGTAACACTCACCCCTGCCCATCCTACCACTTCATGGCGTTGCCAAAACCCAATGCTATTGACTACAAACTCGTCGAGAACCTTTCTTTGCGTAAATGGTCTACGTGTTAAGTTCAAATTTCTGCATCTACCCAGAGCTCTCTAAGTATTCATGCGACTCTTTGCCTCCCTGCAGTGGCTTCGCTGGCGGTTCTTTCCTGGGAGTACATCCTTACATCGCGAGATGAATTTTGTTATATATGGCGGTATGTGCATGATCTCACGATATTGACTAGGATGGCTTGATTGTCCTGGAAACAGACGGCCCACTACTGGCGTGAAGATAACATATATTTTCTCGCATTACTTCGCGATCATTGTGCAAAGGTCAGGATATGTACCACACATTAGACACTTGCTAGAGCTGATTTCTGCGCCTGACATTCTAGCATCAATTTCTATCTCGTTTCTGGGCCGCTTTGGAGTGTAGATATCCCGGATACTGTTTGCAAGCAGTGGTTTATGTTCCTCATTATAGCGGCCTGCTGCTTGATGGCTGCTCTTGACTTGATATTGATGCTGAGAAGTAAGTTGACGAAACACCAGAATTCCCTGTCCATTGTACTGACCACAGCGTAAAATTTCCCAGTTTATGCACTTTATCTGAAAGACATTAGGATCACCGTCCTTCTCGTGTTGCTCTTCTGTGCACAAATTGCTGCGGAAGCTGTACTTTCGCCACGCACAATCCTTGATGTTCCGTTCGACTGTATATGCGACACGACGGAGACACACCCAAATATCATCTACTTCTGGTACGCCGCATGGTTTGAACTACCTAATATTACATTTCTGATCATAATATTCAGTATATCCGTATGGGTAACGCACCTACCGTTGGGTATATTGACAGTTGCAAAACGGAATCTCGCACAGCTTGGGGTACCTGTTGCACGAGTCGTTACCCGCGATGGAATCTGGATAGTGATCCTCGTTTGTTGTTCATCTGCCGGTGTTCTTTCTTTATCCACCCGTGCGCGTGATGGCTCACGGAACCACAACAGCGCTATTCTCAGCCATCATACCCTACTCCTTTATCAGTCAAGTGTCAAAAGCACACGTTGTTTTTGGGTGAGTCGCTTTCATCAGTTCGTCGTCATGCGCAGTATTTACTCAGTCGTTAAACATAGCTGGCCGATCTCATTATTATCTATCACCGTGAGTCGTCTTAACTTTCACACGAACTCTAGTTTGATGGTTCAATTATCACAGTGTTGCCGGATGATTATGAACATGCTGAAATTGCATCCCACAACATTAGATCCGAAAAGTACGGCCAGCGTCTCGAGCGATATTGATATGCACATACTTCAAGTTAGATCTGGTGCAGACGGCATGTAGAAAGCGGTTATCCTCATAATATATTAGACGATTTATCTCATGTGTGCTTCCCTCTAATTATTTCTATTTTAAACTAACAAAAGTGACATCGCGCCAGACTGTCCAATAGTCGCAGTGCCAAGATTGGCCAAGTGAAAGCGCATAAATGGGCTGGCGGTGTACTTGGAAAGTTCGGCTGTGATACATACTAGTGACAGAGCGCAGTCAGCGCCCACCATCGACGTCTTTAGAACATGACTGTTCCGAAGATCGAAGGCGGCATTCTTGGTTCTACAACCACATCGAAAAGGCTTTCACGACCCGTCTTCCAACGGACAACCCCGAGCTATCTAGCGAGCCCCAGTAAAGTCGTACCACTGTCGACTCAGGAAGGGCACAACTTAAAATTGCATGAGTGTTGTAATAGTCATGATCACTTGATACGGAGTAAGATGCCAGCCTTACACTACTCGAAGATTAAATAGAAATGTAACGTTGCTAACCATAAGGCGTCAAAGGAATAGAGAAAAGAACATAATGTAACGTGGAGATAGGATGAAGCCGACGGCTGCAAATATGTACATGGCGAAGCAACGATATAAAGTTCCATGGGGATTTAATGAAATTGACTTTCCGAAAGATATAAGTAGAAAAATAGGATGAGCGCGCAAGTCAACGCACCGCTTAGGAGTTACACGAAATCTGCGCTTTTGAGGTAATCCCGGAGGATACTGTCTTTGACTGCATCACGAATGGAAAACGTCAGGAGGGAAAGGTAGGATGAGACATGCAAGCGAACGTACCGGCTTTGATTGTCGTGGCTGTCGCTTTAGTATCCTGTCGTACCATAAAATGAGACACAGTGGAGAGGGAGAAGGGAGATAAATGACGAACGATGACCGATGTGGCGTAGAAGTAACAAGAGCGCGGCTCCGGAGAATGCTCCTTCAAAAATTCCTTGAACTTTTCTCGCAGATCTGGCACGTTCGATATCAGTCGAGTCGATAATAATTTCAGCCAAAGTAAACCGGCCACGACTCACATTTCACGACAGTTCCCACATCATTGCTCCTGCTACCAAAGCTGGGTAGGTACGTCTTTACTTACACACCCGACTTCAGTTTCCGCTTCAGCAAGTCGCACTTGTTGAGGAAGAGGATCATAGTCGCCTTCGCGAGCAGCTTGGATGGGCAAATCTTCCGCCAAAGGAGGAACGAATCTTCGAGACGATTGACCTTGGAGTCCTCCGATAGACGTTCATCGAAGCACGAGACCGCTACGAAAGAAATAGTTAATAAAGGGGCAAGGACGTTACAACGATAACGAAGCAACTCACGAGCAACTTTCGAGAAAGGTGGTAAAGTTATTTCAGGGATGAGTACGACATATTTAACGAGATACTCACGAAAGATAATGGCCTGTATATTGTCGAAATAGGGTACCCAAGCATGGCGCTAGATTGAGTGGAATGAGCTGGGGTTTCGTTCGATCAACATGCATACGTACCATCGTCCGAGATCAGCCAACGTCATATAAGAGCCAGTCCCTGCCAGCATCTCCTCCGATACCGCCTGGAATGACTGAGTTAAATAGCTATGTCATAGGGAAATAGTAGTCAGTAAAATGCACCAGCGAACACACTGGAGTTGGCTTCGAATTTTATTCGATATTCTTGCACGCCCAACGTCCTCAGACGAGCCCGAATGACGTCGTCATCAGAAGGTTCGTCATCCCACCTTGCGATGCGGTCAAGGTCGTCTAAGAAACTGGGGCATGCCGTAATTAACAGGTTGAAGACGACACCACGAAAGACTTACAATCCAGCCGAATCTTCCAGTCGTATTCTTCGTTTCTTCAAAACGACCTTTACAACTTCATCTGACCAGAGTGTCTTCATATCATCGAGGCAACTCGCGAGAACCTCCGTGGCTTCGTCAACGTCATCCGGGGAAGTGGCTCCGTCGTCGCTTCCGTGTCCTCGGCGACTTCCACTCCGCGCTGTTCCTCTCTCTAAGGCTTCTTGTAGCTTGTGCACTCCGAATTCCTTCTGCTGGCGCCGAACGAGAACTTCAGACCCGCTCTCCAGGCTGAGAGGTCCCAACGACTCCGCTACGCCATCTCGTTCCTCCTCTGCATCTTCACCGAGCCGCTTCTTCAGATCTTTCTCGACTCGGCGCAGAGGACCCAGGCGCAGCTTTAGAAGTTGATGCTTCCCCGTGAGGGCGGTTGATAACGACGCCGCGGCCGTGGATCTTGAGAGTGAAGTGGTCCGTGAGAGGGAGTCGGAATCCTGTCTAGAGGTGATGAAAGAGGTAACCACCGTCGGAGAGGCGCCTGGGTCAGACAAGGGGGGGTGGGCGATCAGTGGCGTCGCAGGCACATGGGGCGTACTGGGAGTATCGGGCTGGTCGATAGCCTCGCCGTCCATCTCTGCTTGAAGGGTTTCGACGATAGTAATGATAGAGCGGATGATGTTCAACTGAATAACAGCACGCCAAGAGGCACGCTCAGCATCCCATGCAGCTTTCGCATATCGCATCCGGAAGTCTGATTCAGTGTGAGTCGTCAGAACCCATGGCACTATTCGAGTAAGAGGAATACCTACTTTTTAATGTCGTCGATTTACCTAACGTAGGATCCAGTTAGTTGTAGTAATAAGAATTGCCAGTGAGGGCTAGATGAGCACTTACCACTCTCAGATTGACCGAGCAGGAGCACGCGAACAGTATACTTCTGCTTTTTCAACGCCAAACGCTCCGCCTTCAACTGTTCGTCGATCTGATCACTAACCCTCTTTTCCTCCGCCTCTTTTGCCTGGCGAGCTGCTCGTTCTCCGGGAGTTTCATTGGGCGGCGGAGTGTGGAAGAGAGCGAAAGGGTCTTGGTCGCTGGTAGCACCCATGCCGCGTTAGATCCCACGTATGTGGGTTGCGAAGACGGTAAGACTCAGAGGACGCCCAGCAAAGCAACGAGGGTGCCGTGCGAGTTGTAGTTGGTCTCGGTGGCGATTGCTGGAACTCGAGTCGTCGAGGATAGCAGTCAAGATCCTGTGGAAAAGAGACGGAAATAAGCATCGCCGGATATGTCCGTAGCTGCCGGACGTTGGACAGCTACAGCCCCAATGGCGGTATAAAAATTGATCGAGGATTGACTCGGAGTCCAGTCATGATCCATCATGCATCAATGTTCGCCGTCGCCACCAGGAATAAATAAACATGCGAAAAACAAAACATTGCGACGAACCTTTCTTCACCGACACTTCTTCGTACAACGTCAGAGCGAGGGCAGGGGGAGCAAGAAACGTAAAAACTGCTACCCTTGCTTGAAATAAAGGGATCGACCCTGTGCATACATATCGTAAGCTTCTTTCTTTAGAGAAACAAAGAGAGGACAGAAAAAAAATTGATACACACGCCGCCGATCCTATTAAGTAGTGTTGCACCCTTCGTCAGCGTTGCGGGTACCAAAAGCGGCGCTGAATGATGGTTGCCGCTGAGCAAAAATCAGTCTTTGAGAAGCGTAGACGGGGAAAACACGAACCAGGTCCGCGGAATAAAAGGCAATATAATCGCATTGCGACTGGGAAATAGGATCAGAGCCGCCCTCTCCAACTCCATTTTTTAACTCGGTGAATAAGATGGCGGCATTATCTTTGCGCGGAAAGTTTTGGCAAGTGGTATAGCCAGCACCGTCGGGGTTGATTTTCTTGCCACCGCCGTTTGAAATCACCCTTGAATCGAGGACTTGCTGGTGAACAAGCTCGCGAAGAACATCTAGCTGGATTTTCCGCGCATCTTCGCTGTCGTAGAATGCCAGAGAGTTCACAATAAGCGTATGGACCTGCCCCAACTCTGCGGCGCTAAACTTGAAATCTTTGGTAGGCTGGGCTATTTTTCTTCGAAAGGTTGCGAAAACAGGATGATAGATCTCGATGGGTGGAGCGGTCAATTCATGCGGTCGTCCATTGTACATGGCATCAGGCTTGTTCTCTTTCTGGGTTGCAAGGAGCGTTGAATTATGAGCGCCTGCTGATGGGGAATCGCGCTTGCGAGCGGCATTGAGGATCTCTTCTCGAGCTGTTGGATGGTAAAACACGGGTCGTATAGTAATCAGGGATCAACTCACAGAAGGGGTTATAATGTGGCTCGTCTTCACGGATAGACGTAAGAGAACGACGAGGATGGGTCAACGCTTTTGAGACGAGGTGAGCACCAATGCGAGCAAAAGATAAACGCAGACATACTGAATATCACAAGCACCTGCCCAACATTTCCTTCTGTTCTGATACCAATTTGTGACAGCGGGACCTCCGATGGCCACTCCCCAGCCCGCCTACGCCCTGGGACGACCAATAAAGGTGAGAATAGGATCGATTAACTGTTGCGAAGAATGAGAGACGTAGCGGAAGGACATAGAGTTGAAGTACCGTATAGGCCGTTGGCTCCATTACTACCTGCTGGGATACGTCCAATTTTACGTGGGAGGGGATTTTCGATGCGGCGTGGTCGAGGAGGTTCTGGACTTTTCCATCTTCTGGCAGATTGTCGGCAAGACCGACGGCGAGAATGCTGCATGGTTCACGAGGCTTTGCTTGAAGTATTAGATAGGGGATCTTTGTCGCCATTGTTCAAGAGCCCATGTGGTTCTGTTTCGCGATGGTGAACAGTCACTGGTCACAAGTCACAAGTCACCACCACGAACACCCATAACGCATACCCCTCGGTGGACGGCCCAGGGTATGCGTTATCAGAGGTTATGCATTAACAAGAGGTATGCTAAAAATAGATTCAAAATTCCATACGCAAAATACCAAACAATAATTAAAGGCTGTTCCGTGGTATCTCTCTCCTGTGTCCATGAACATTGAATTAAGGGAAGGGAAGAAACCCTGCATTTTCTGGTGCTGTGACATGAGTGGTGGATATCGGATTGAACCTGCACCAGGAACAGGTGATGTTGTCGTTACAGGTGGGGGATATGAGGGACTGTGAATTATAAGCCACAAAAGCACCAGAGAAGTAGAGTAGCAGACATCCATCTCGTGTGTCTTGTCTTATCGCATGTCATGTCCGTCAGACCATATGAACAAAATCACCCCAAAAAGCAGAAAGAGAGAGGGGAAAGGATAATCACAGCTGCGCAAACGTCTGCGTCCGACTCAACGCCCTCTTCATCGCCTTCCTCTCCCTCGGATGCACCAACTTGGTGCCCTTGCCCGGACTCCACCCTTGCCCCTGTGATGGCCCAGGTGCCATCTCCCTGCCCTCCTCATCCAACGGCGGCGTGTCCGACCGCTCCGGCAGGACAACAACAGGCCGCGGCTGTGACGACGACTGCGATGACGACTCGATGATGCTCGCCGCTTCGGGGTAGTACTCGGGGTTATAGGTGTGCAGCGGCGCCGGGTATTGTTTCGTCGGGGGCACCAATGTCGTCTGCGAGGAGGGGGGACCGCCTTGTGATGACGGTTCAGGCGTAAGCCGACGTTTCTTCAGGTCGCTCCCACCCTCTGCCGACAGACACCCATCCCCATCATCAGTGGTATTCATCCCATCCTCCTCCTCATCCACATCCCCCAGCCGCCTCTTATTCCTGCCCGGAGAAGTGGGGCCCTGAGTGAAAGCAAACAAATCCCTCCTAACCCTCTCTGACCGTTCCCTCTCCTCCCTCTCCCTTCTCTTAAACTCCTCCATCTGCGCTGCAACCACCGCCGCCTGCGCCGCCTCGACCCTCCTCCGTGCCTCCGCACTCTCACTCGATGCCCGCATCCTGTCCATCTGCATAAACATCCCCCTTCTCGCGTTGGCCATATCCTTCCGCTCCGCCAGGCTCGGTATCGACCTCCAGCGGAAGGGCCGCCAGGGGTAGTGCGGGCGCGCGTCGTGCCTGCGCAGGTCCTCGAGGTCCATCGGGTGTGCGCGCGCGTCGACTTCCTCTTGGGTTAGCCATTTGATGTTGAGCAGCCGCCGCAGGGTTTTGCCTGACACGGGATATATGCGCTCGGGCTGTGTCCAGCGGAACTCGACCTCCGCGAAACCTTTGTATTGGTCGAACATCTCGATGGCTGGTGTGAAGGATGCATGGGTGGATGATGCAGGACGTTGGATGGGAGTTTCGGTGGTGGTGGTGGGGGGTATTGAGGGGGAGGGAGCAGGTGGAGCCGCAAAGGCAAAGTCGCGTATTCTGACACCTCTAGCTTGGATATCAGCAATGATATCTTGCGATTCGGGGTCGTCGACCTCTGTCGCTGCAGGCGAAGGCGCACGCGGGCGCTGAGAAGCACCTCCACTATCTTCGTCCGCCTCCACCACCTCCTCGTCTTCTTTCCCCTCTTCTGCTCCGCCTCCTTCTATTATGTTTGCTTTAGGTAGGGTTAAGGTCTGTATAACGAAATCAGGGTTATCCGGGATGAAGATCAACCGATCTATGCTTACATCGCGTCTAGAGACCTGGACAAGGTTTTCCTCGGGGATCATGATAGAGTACTCGCTGCGCGCACGGGGAACAGGCTCCGGCGCGCGCATCTCCACATCTTCGTCGTCCCGAGGGGGCAATGGCTCGGACTGTGCCCGATTGCCCCTGTTAAAGGTAGGGAAAGAGATGGTCAATGTGCCGGGAACATTGGTGGTAACGGCGGTGTTGAACCCGAAGAGGCCTCGGACTTTGAAGGTGCGCATGTCGATTGGTGCGGTATAGCTGGGGTTTTGTACAGGGGGCTTTATCGCTGATGAAGATGAAGATGTCGCTGGAAAGGTATAGGTATAGCTAGCAGAACCAGAAGTGCAAGTGGGGTCGTCAAGAAGAGAAGAAAAGGGCCTTTGATAACTGGTTGAACTAGTGAACACTTAGTCTGCTTCCAATTGTAGGCCTGACAGTGACATGGGCGCAAAACTTTGAGATCACGTGCTGTTCCCACGACCCGCGTCGCGTCCTTAATTACACGCATCAGGAGATGTGGAATATCTACGCGACTACTCACTCTAAACGCCATATCTATGGATGAAAGCACCTCAGTTATACCCTTTAAATTTCACTCTCCTGAAGGATGGGCACTCTGCCGCGAAATCCTTGCTAAACGACTGTGTAGTTACGAACGCAGTGAGTAAATCTCAGACGACACACGGTAGGTGTAAACGGCTATATTGTACCTGTAGTTACGAACGCAGTGAGTAAATCTACAGGAAGTAATTTAGTAAATAGGCTAATGAATAGTAGAAGGGATAAACTGACCTCAGACGACACACGGTAGGTGTAAACGGCTGAGGTGCAGTTTTCCATCGATAGGAAAATAATACGCTCGCGGGAAGTGCCGCGAGCGATCGCTCGAAGTGAGTGGGTAGGTTAATAGGCGGGCCCGTATGGTATAGCCGCCTGACACGGCTATAGCATTCGGTTGCCCGACGTAGTAAGTAAGAATGAAAAGAATAGTAATAATACATGCACCCGTTAAGGGCCATGCCTGGTTCCCTCAACAGACTGCCGTATGGACCTCATGATTATCAGTTGGACGGGATTACGGCTGTTCTTGACGGTGTGGATATGCTAGCAATCTCTGCGACGGGGTCCGGCAAATCGGCGTACATCTATATGTTGATGCATGTTATTCTCGCAATTCTCGAGTCACCAGCGCTTTGTCCGTCAGCAAAATTCCCAGCAGACCCTGCTATTTTGGTCATATATCCCACAACCGCACTCGAAGAAGATCAAGTGTGTATTTTATCTCTCCACCCAGTATACGGTGTGAATGTTCTATATTCAGGAGAGTAAAATGCGGAAACTCGGGTTGACAGCGAAGACAGTGAATAGCATTACTAAAGCCGAAGAAGACAGAAAGGGATCAAACATATGGCAGCTCGTGGAATCCCTGATCAATGTCATCCTGTTATCACCAGAGATGCTAGCATCTCCGGGATTTGGACATTTGATTAACAGCGAGAAATTTCAGTCCCGATTATACACGATTGCCATTGATGAGGTGCATCTCCTTGCGACTTGGGGGGATCATTTTCGACCGGCGTTTCGACAAATTGGCTTTATGCGCGCTCAGTTCGTGAAAAATATTGTAACGTTCGCTTTGACAGCAACCCTCCAGCCGAAAAACCTTCAAACTATCTGCAGCCAGATCGGTTTAAAATCGGGAAATTACCATCTTATTCGACATTCCAATGCTCGTCCTAATATTCAACTCATTTTCCGTACACTCAAGGCTTCGTCGGCCAGCGAGAAATTTCCCCAACTAGACTGGATCCTGGAGGAGACAGGAAAGACACTTATTTTCTGCCCAACAATTCGTTTTGGCTTCAAACTGGCGATCTATCTATGGCATCTAAATCCCCAGAATGCAATCAACAAGAATATCTGTCTATTCAACTCGCTGAACTCATCCGAGTATAACGCACAAACTTTGAAACTTCTGGAGGGCGATGAGACATCACGGATAACCATTGCCACGGACAAACTTTCGGTCGGTGTGGATGTTTCTGATTTCCGAACAGTCATTATCATCGATCCCAAGGACCTCGATGATCTATGGCAGAAAGCAAGACGAGCTGGTCGTGATGTATCCAAAGTCCCAAAAGCTCGAGTAATTGTATACATCCTTGCCAAGACGATGAAGGCATTTTCCACGTCAATCACCTCCTCGGATATCAACGGAGGAAATACAGCGAGAACCAAGAAAAGGAAGCAATCTCAGGCTTCTCAAGAAGATGAGGTAATCGACAGCTCCCTTCGAGATGTTGTTCTCGCAGACTGTCATTGCACGGAAATAAATCGTCAGTACGACAACCCTATGACCAATCCCCAATGTTCTGCAGCTTGCAGAATGTGCTCTTTGTCTCCTCCATTATTCCCTCCCCTTGTGTGCGACTGTAGCAAATGTGCACCAGAGACCTCGCCATCAGAAACGTCTGGTACCCAAAAGCCCCGCAAAATCCAACCACCTCTCAGCGTTCGAGTTACCCAGGAGATGCGCAAGATCGGAGTCGCAAGACTGCAGGAATTTCGTGAGCTACTCTGGGCTGAGGCCGATGATGCTACCACGGGTATGCTCCCAGTCGACTCATTTCTACCGAACCACATTATTGAGAGCATACTCGATAATTTTGGTCTGCTGCTCAGCAAGGCAGCTCTGGCTCCGCTCATTAGTCCTGATGGCCAGCCGATCGATTATTCCATCGCATCCAAGCTCCTGAAACCCTTCACTTCTGATATTCCAACTACAGTCACGGAGGACCGGAGCCACGAGCTGCTCGCAGTCATATGGGAACTTCACACCACGTTCGATCAAATTCGAGTAGACCGCAAGCAAGATGCAAAGCTACGCAGAGAAGCAAAGCGAGCGGAACTTCTACAAGGGTTGTCATCAAATCCAAAAGCACAAGCTGGCGAAGACGACTCTGACCTGGACTCGGAGTCAATGACATCTGATGGCAGTCATCTCGATGGTCGCGAAGCGCCGGAAGGTTCAGGAATTAAGCTGAGAATTAATTTGCGATATGTTCTATTCTCGAAAATTAGCTGAGGTATAATCTAATGGATATATTCTAGAACTAAGCACGTTGAAGTAATGGACATGACTTGATTGCCATTGATGGCACCGTAATTTAAGCGCCCACGCCATTGCCATCATCCTCGCTATCCGCATCGGAATCCTGGTTGAATAGTACCTCTACATCTTCTTCTATGTCCATTGCCTTTAAAACTAGTGAATCATCGATTGTCACTGGGAAGATAAGCTGGCCACGCTTTTTCGGCACCTCGATGCATGTCGTATCTTCGAAATCCGTGTCGGAATCTGAGGAATCTTCATCTATGTTGTTACGACTCTTTTACGTAAGTAAAAGGGAGTTCTTTTAATCTACAGCAACCAGCAAAAAAACAGGTTTGCAGCGACCTTGTTGGCCCCTTATCTTTGATGGCATCACATTTGTAAGCATTGCCATGCTGTTCATGCCCTTATCTTTGATGGCATCACATTTGTAAGCAGCTGCCATGCTGTTCATGATTTAAAAATAGCTTTACAGCTTTCAGCCTGCTGGATACTGCACGGAACGGTTTGGCCTCAATTAAATTACATATACATATTCTACTTGTATTTCTGAATAGAATGATACCACTTTTATATGCAAGAGGGAATGGAAAAGGGTGGATCCATTATTGAGTCTGGATGACATAGCTATTTTTGTTCATGCCGTGATGGCAAACCGGACCGGCAGGGCATTGCGGTAGTTACATCTATTTTTAGTTCTCATAGCATAGATTTCTGGCACACTAACCATGCAATTTGATATGCGTGGTGATTTCAGGATGTCCATTGGAGCAGTCCGATCTGACCGGATGCTCAGAAGGAGGAGCTTGGATATGTGTTGAGCACACTGTGTGGTATAGTGTCACAGGCAAAGAGTGGAATCTGTCAGACAAGGAGACGCGCTGGCACACAAGACCGTGCACAGCTGCTGATGGAGTCTAATTATGCATTATTAGTTTATTATAGTCTTTCTATGTTCAATAAAGTGCTTACATAAACAGCTATGTAGAAAGTGGCTGTTTCTTGGTTTCTTGTGTGGTTTATATAGGATTTCAGGCTGATTATTCATAAGAATCTGGGATTTGGAAACACGAGAGCATCCAGGAATTGAAAAGTCCATCCATGGAGTACATGGAGTCCATGGAGTCACGTGCTCTGTGATGCTGTCGATAAATAGATGCCAATAAGCCTTGCGCCTCGCTTTCCTGACCTCTCTGTTGCCTCTCTGTGTCGAACTGAGGTCAAATAAAATGCCAAAAGGATCATGGAAGGTATTTAGAATACGATTATCGAAGAAATTCAGTATAATATCTAGATCTAAGACTAAGATCATTGATAAACAAGTGATTTTCAGCGGGAGCACGTGATGCTGACACCTCAACGCGCCTATTCCCTCATTCGGATTCCTGAGTCCTCAGCGTCGTTGCCGCTCGGTTTTGTTGGAAATAACAATCCCTTTCATTCTTTATATGTGCCTATTGGTTGTGCTAGTGATACAAGCAACGCTACCGCATTTTTCCACCCTCCTCGTCGTCTGCGATGCTGATTCCATGGTCCACCGTGCCAGTTGTGTAGCACCCTGTCTTCTCCTAGTCTCCCCGCATCGTATTTGACACCAGACATGCCCATTTGTCCTTCCATTTGTCCGATATTTCCATCGCTTCATTGGTGCGCTCCCAGATAGTACGGCGAGGTCGATGAGGATAACCGTATGGCTGAGGAAGCGCCGCCGGGGCGCTGTCGGGCGATCATCGGATATGTTGCCGTTGTTTG
The DNA here is from genome assembly GCA_015499995.1 of Flammula alnicola. NCBI lineage: Eukaryota > Fungi > Basidiomycota > Agaricomycetes > Agaricales > Strophariaceae > Flammula > Flammula alnicola. The sequence continues at coordinate 157,004 of JADNRV010000094.1, read as the reverse complement.
GCAAAGGCGAGAATTCGAGAAGGAGCCCCTAGAACCACTGAGAAGCCGGTGTTGTGGCAGGATTGGGGGCGGGGAACGGTCGGCGGTGGCTGGTGCAATGGTGGTGAGCGGCGGATTTGAGCGCGGCGGACAAAGGCGGGGCGATGTTTGGCTTTGTGAGCTGGGGAAGACGCCGGCGGGGTGGCATGTGACCGAGTCCATGGAGTCCACAAAAATATGGAGTTCTGAGTTCCTGGATGTTCTGGGAAACACCGGCATTGTTCACTGGTGGTGTCGATGGTGGCAAGCCCTGAAGAGTCGTCAAAAAAACATTTGCCTCTGCCATGATCACGGGTCGTATAATCGATATCCCGCAAGACGCAGGTGGCAAGACATCCTTGATCGTTCTTGATGTGCTCCAAGTCACTGCCATCCACCACGAAATATTCGGAATGCCGATCCTGAAACGTCGGCTGAATGAAATTATTATGAAAAGACAAAATAATATTCGAGCATATGTACTAAGCGCTGCATAGAACATTAATCAGTTTACTTATGCAGGAAGGACATAGCACGCAATCCCTTCATCCGCATACCCAAACGTCATAGTAGAATGCCGAGCTTCCGCCGCGCTCGTAGTGTAAAAATGATCAACGTTCTCAGCTTTGTACAGGCGAAACAGAGGGACGGCACCCCTAGTATCAGCAGTGGGATATACGAATCCCGCAATGCCCTCGGACGCATACCCGCATCGGGCGACGGCATTGTCCCTTTCTGCTGCCGATGTGGTGTATAGATGATCGTTTGCTGCGGAACTATACAGGCAGAACAACGGGACAGTGGACGGCTGGTGGGTCGTGAAGATGTCGCAGGCAGTCCCCTCTGCTGTATACGTGGTCGCGGAGGTGGCGTTTCCCATCTCGGAGCGGTCGGTGGTGTAGAAGTGATCGCCCTGGTGGTGATATGCGCGGAGGAAGGCAACGGCTGGGGGTGGGTCTGTATGACCTGTTGGGTGAGGAACTTGATGGGTCTGTATGTTGAAGTTCAAGTTGAAGGGAACCTGTAGGTCGAGGGTCTGTAGGGGTAAATGGTGGAAAACCCACGGTGATTTACTTACGTCTGGGTTGGGAGGACTTGCGTCTCCGGTTGGTAGGGTTAACGAGAAGGCTGGAGTGATAATCACAATGAAGGGGCCAAAATTTAAAGCTGGGAGGGCGGTCATGTCGTGAGTTGGCTGAAGGAAAGAAGAGTTGCACTTGGGAGTGCATGATTTATAGCACGGCTGCTCTCGCTCGGGCAACGAGTGATTTGCGTGGCAAGTTGCATGGTTGTCTGACCTTGCGCAGCTTCGTGCGTGGCAAACGTCCTCTGATCCTTCGGGGTAGGTGATAGAGGGAACTAAACGGTAGTCCGGTATAATGGTAAGGATACCTCTGGATGCAAAGAATGCCCTAAGGTTGTTGTGAACCAGGATGCATAGCGGAGAAGATCGCGCACCATGCAAGAGGCCCCCACCGTAGAAGAAGATGAGGATAAGCAGCGATGTTGTAGCCAACCATCAAGAGACAAAATGCAAAACTCTGGGGCATAGATTGTGAACTTACTGGGATCGATTATTTCTTTCGTTCGTGGCCGGTTTGTGCGCACATCCTGTTCAGCGTAAACAGGCAGTGTCACCAGTACAGCCATTGATTTTGCGGTATGTTCTGCCATCGTCTTGAGTCTTGACAGAATAAAAAGAGTCAGTCTTGCTCGACACTCGCTTTCCAATAATATTTGGATTCAAACTGCAAGCTACTTATCCTGGTACACACTGCATAGTGTATGGTTTTGATAGGGTTCAGACGTACAGTTGAGTTGGTCTGGATCAGACGGAACCAAATATATGTAACCAAGGCTTTATCGGGGCACTACGGCATGCCGCTTTGCCAACGCGTCTTCTCCAGTACTTATATGCATATCCCTGGAGCTGGTCGTTGTTCTATAAATTACTCCTTGCTCAGGTTTTGACACACGCTATGTGTGAGAAAAGCATGGATAAACAAGGAGTCCTTTCATCATCAACACCATAATATCCCAGCAGCTCGTCTTCTTGACTGTCAACAATGGCGCCTTCAGGTAGGAGCACCTCTCTTTGGTGTTCGGCGATAAAATTACTGCGGCTGTAATCTTGTATCTCACAAGTTCTGGCTCCAGACAATGATGCTCGTTCCAAGAGGCGTACCAGCAGAGTTACACAAGAATTCGGTGAAGAACTAGGTGCGTATCTCGAATCGGGGTACTATTCTGATTGTAGTGGCCGTTGACAATCTGAATGGCTGACTGTCTCGGAAGTGGCTTGCAGAGGTGGGATTCTGGTGACCGACGTCTTGATGTGTGAAGTTGTTGTTTTGTGGATCCACTTCTGCAGTTTTCCTCTTTGTAGCTTCCGAATACCCTTAAGAAAATCATCCACAAAAGGTTCGGCATCGAAAGTACGACCTGCATAGAAGGAGTGAAGCCCGGAGTTCTTGTAATGCTCCAGTAAAATACGGATTTCAGCACTTTGTTTGGCGCTAGTATGCATTCCTGACCGCGACTGAAGGCCAACTCCATTGAACCAGGAGAGTTTGAGGCGGGCGACATGGTGTATGTTGCGTGACCAAGTTTGGCGAACAAACTTGTCACCATACTCTACACCTTTGCGCTGCACGATTGCCTCGAGAAGTCGATTGAAATATTCTTGAACAAAGTCCCCAGCAGACCAATGTCCTTCTCGACCGGACAAATTGACCAAAGTCAGTTGCAGGAGAGCTTTGCGAAGATTTTTGTCAGTTTCTAGCTCGATTTTCGTGATCATTTCGAGAAGATATTTCATGTAATTTGAGTGGCTGGATCCCGCGAACGTAAAGAGCATGACCTTGATGATTTCCCAAACCCGGCCAACGTCTCCATCAGCAATTGCCAGTGTCATTTCACGCGCAAACATTGCATCGCGCATGAATGAAATCGACTGCCCGAGAACTTGATCTCCCATGAACTTCAGGTTTGCTGGTGTAGGCAAGCCTGGGATATCTCGTGCGGATTTCGTTCCTTGTGGTACAATTGAGTCTGCTCCGTTCATTAAGCGCCCACCATAAATGGCTTTGTCTTGCCCACGAAGACTTGTATATGAGCGATATAGTTTTCGAGCATGGACTTGAAGATCTTCGAGGGTGGGTAGATTTTTTCTGAGTGAGCGATCCTTGAAATATGAAAGTAAATCGTCGGTGCCAAAAGAGAGTCTAAAATAGCACCAGAATTAGGGCATCATTGAAATCCAAAGAAATAAATGTGTACCTCCAACAATCGAGCAGGCGAGCATCAAGAACGAGATATGCAAGCTCCACACTAGTGTAGTAGTCCACTTTTTTGAGATTAGAAGGCTTCTTGCGCCCATTCAGCGCTATTTCCCAAGCTTGACGGATCGTGAGATAGTGGCGAGCCCCAATGTGATTCGAAGAGGCGGCTAAGATTTGTCCACTCTGTATGCCACCATTCCAGCATAGGCTCCATTGTTTCAAAGGATTTGAAAGAGTTTTCTTCAAATTGAAGATATTCCTTTAATTGGACCATCTTCTCAAATGTCAGACCGTCACCGCCAACAGGAAAGAGCTGTGCCTTGAACGCATCTGCAGTTTGGCCAGTCTGTGCAAAGAAATCTTGAAGCGCCTCTTTGAAGTCGGTAAGCATTGTCTCACTGCAGCTACTGGATGCCAATGGGTGAATTTTTGATTGTTCGACCTTCAATTGCTGCTTGGCTACGCGAGTACGAAACAGGAGGGAGATTTCAGGTTTGAGGTGGGCGAGCTCGGGAATCCAATCGGATAATGCCTTTATCCAGTGCAGGACACCAATATTCTCGAGATGTGTGGTATTGATCATCTTCTGCAATTGTGCCATGGTCAGTTGGCTCCGGAAATCTTTTGCTAAGCTGGCTGCCTTGTTTTCGACATTAAACACATTGATATCGACTCCGTCCAGATTGATTTCATAGTAGGTGGCGGCGAGACCTATGTTAAGTCGGTTCTCGCGTCCAATAGCATGATCTCATTGCAGGAGATAGTTTTGGACATTGTCAAGCCGTATAATTCCTATGGTATTGGGATTGCGACCATGTTCCAGTGTTACGGCTGCCTCATGCTCAGAGAGGGCACGCATAGTGCGTATAATGGAGCCATATGATGGCATTTCTGCCATGCGACTGCAATACCGAAACAAATCTGTGGATGCAGAAGAGCCGAAATAAAGTATTCCAGTTGCCAGAGGAAGAAGCTTTGCGCGAGAAGAGCGAGAAAAATTCAAGGTGCTGATAACATTGGTCACAGCCTAGAACAAGTTAGTTAGCATACAGTTTCTTCATTTTATACAGGGAAATAAAATATACCAGCTCAGGAGGGCGCTTTATGCGGACAACTTTGACGCCAGTCTGCGATCTTGGAGGTCTCGCTGCGAGTTTCATGAAAAGGTTCCATGTAAGTTGTTGGTGATTTTGGATAATTTGCTGTGCATGTTCGACCGTCGCAGATCCAATATCAGTCCATTCCAGCTTCTTTGCTGCAGTCTTATGGTCAGAAAGTGATAAGTGAAGGCCACTGGACACCTTGATAGCGTCTTCAGCCTCGCTAACCAATTTATCCTGGACTATTTGGGCCACGAATGATGTCAAAGCAGGTCGCACAGGTTTGATGGAGGTGTAAGGGACAGAAGTTGAGAACATGAGAGGAGAGTTGCACTGAAGACGTCCATAGGGATGCTTGATCCAATTTAATAAAATAGTGGCAGGTGTGTATTCACCGTCGCCGTTGAAAAAGTGCTGCATGACGGCAGCCATTTGCTCTCGTGTTGCACGGCGAATGGTGGTAGAGTTGCTCGGAAGTGGCTGATTCGACGTTGTATTGTAGCCGGAGAAATCTTGGGAGGTGTGAAAAAGGAGCTCCCCATAGGACCAGTCTCGTGAGTGTGTCAGTAAGGAAAGGGATTAAAATGGGCTCAAATAAACGGCACATACCTCTGACGATCCGCAGGATCAGTGGACGGAGTATTGGCGAGCTGAGCATCCTTCTTGTACTCCTTCATGAGTTCGCTATGCTCGTCCATCGCAACAACCTTCCAACTCCTCTGCTCCTCTTCATCCAGCTTCGCAAACATCTCGCGAGCGATCTTGTCACGCTCCGCTGCCAGTCGGTCCTTCTTTCCTTTCAAGTCGCCTAAACGATTCTTGAGTTCGGCTTCGATTTCCTCGCGATGCGTCTTCCGCCAGACATTAACACCAGTTTTGCAGCGCGGACGGTTCACCTCCTTCCCAGTGAGCTTGGCCATGAGAGCATGGTAGGGGTTGTAGGCGCCGGAATCCTTGGGGTTGACGTCGTTGTCCTTCATGTATTGATAAGCCATCCAGCGTTTGATTTGCTGTGGACGAGTCAATAATGTCAACACGTGTAAGTAACAAATGGTCACAAGTTACAACATACCGCCTTTCGATAAGCGATGAGCTTTTTCCTTTCCGCTATCTGAGCCATGGCGGCGGCGTACTCCTCCATCGACAGCCTCTCTGGATCAGGCTGACAGGTCTCCGGGTCAGGTGCATCGTCGTCAACAGCATCGAGGCTCCCCGCTGCTGGTTCCTCATCATGAGGTAAGTCGATGGGGTATCTCTTGAAGTAATGACGTTGAATTATGGCCAGAGCTTCTGCAGCATAACCACCGGCTACTCCAGGGCTGTAATTCACCTTTTCATTCATCAAGAACTCCTTTCGAGACCCACGAAAGGCACCTGGATTGACCATCGCTCGATTCTATCACATAGTTAGTATCTCCCATTCCTACACACAGAAATGAACTCACCTTAGGTTTTCAGCAATCAGCTAGCAGCGGAAATGAGCTTCGTCTTTCTTGGACGTGAAAAGGTATACGTCCATCCATAACGTTTACGATTCTCAATTAAAACATTTAATCCAAGGACCAATTCGAGCTGGCTCGATCGGCTCAAGGCTCCTGTTCCTGCCCTCCCTACCTACGCGACCAATTTTCTCCAATGATTCTGCCTTGACTCTCTTCGTATGTTCAAGCCAGCTCGGCTGGTCCAAGCCCAGATTGTGCGGTCTCCATTTTCTCCATCGAACCAGCTTCGTATCGTTATAAATTTCCATTCAGGTTCGGAATTAGCTCTGCAATCAGTTTCCTGAGATCGATCTCCCAGCACTATGGTACTTGTGGAAATAGAGCCGTAACGCACAGGGTTCAATTCCGTGAGTTTTGCCTCTTTTTTTGCATAAAACCCGATCAACTTTATGAATTCTTCCTCAGACAACTCAACAAATTCCTTCTTTCTCAATCAACATGCAAGATAAACTACCTGTGCCCCAAGCCACCCAGCAAGCCGCTGCCCCACCAGGAAGGTGACAAGTCCTGGCCGCTGCCGTCGCCGACGATCCCTTCCTTACAGGTAAGTACTTCTCACAATTTCAAGACAGAGTCCTAACATATTTCTTTAGACAACGGCGTAATGGGGATGCGCGAGGACGCTATCAACCCTAACTTCTCCAGCATTTGTGCCCCACATCCCTCGGAGTTAGTGCAGCCAGCTGCGCCAACGAACTCCTTCTACAGCGTCACCATGGGCCAACCCGTTGGAGTTTTGATGGACCCAAGGTTGGCATTGGGATCTTCAATTTTTATTCTTTCGCAGAAACTTATTTGCCGCTTTTGATAGCTTGATCGATCTCAACCACCAGACCCGCTTCGCAATGGCCCAGTTCGATGACTGGTACCAGTCTGTGGGCTGGTATACTGTCCACTACCACGCTGGACGTGTCCGCTTGGTCCCGGGTCAAGATCAACCTTGCCAGCAGCCGCCTCCAGCCCAGCAGCCCCGCCCCCAAGCCCTGCAGCCAACCCCTGCTCAGATGGGGGTTTCAGGAAACGCAATCTACGTTCCATCTACTTTCCCAACGCCTGTTTCTGGTTCCACTGTCAACCCCATCCGTCTTGATTCCCCTTACTTTGGACCCGCTCCTGCTACTACTTCGGCTACTGCAGTTGCAGATACCACTCCCACTCCGACGTCTCGCATTCTTCGTATGTTGGACGCTGGTGAGAAAGCAAAGGCCGCTGACCCTGTACCATCAATGCAGGCTACGTTGTTGGCTGCAGCGGCCAAAATCGATCGACGATCCAATCGCAAGCAAACCATCCCTGCCAAGTGATCCGCGGCTGCCACCAATCTGCCTCTCAGTCCGCCTCCCTGACACGTTGTTGTTGTCGGTAGCGATTCCGAAATGGAAGACATTTCCCTCCAGTCTTACCCCAAGGTTCGGAAGCTTGCCCAACCCCTCCCTTCGGCTGTTGAGCCCGTGGTTGAGAAAGGAAAGGCTGCTGGCCCTGTACTCTCAGCGCAGGATAAGCTGTTGGCTGCGTTGGCCAAAATCCCCCGACGATCCAAGCGAACCATCCCTGCTAAGCGATCCGCAGCTGCCACCAATCCGCCTCTCAGTCCACCTCCCCAGCGCGTTGTTGTCGTTAGCGATTCCGAAATGGAAGACGTCCCCTTGCAGTCTTACCCAGAGGCTCGGAACCCTGCCCAACCTCTTCCTTCGGCTACTGCGCGAACCATCCCTGCTAAGCGATCCGCAGCTGCCACCAATCCGCCTCTCAGTCCAACTCCCCGGCGCATTGTTGTTGTCGTTAGCGATTCCGAAATGGAAGACGTACCCTCGCAGTCTTACCCAGAGGCTCGGAACCCTGCCCAACCTCTCCGTTCGGCTGCTGCTTCTGATACCCCTGTTGAGCCCGTGGTTTCAGCCCCTGCCCTATGTCTTCCTTCGGCTGTTGCCCAACCTTCTGGTAATTCGGCTGCTGCCCAACCTTCTGATAATTCGGCTGCTTTCCCTACGCTTGTTTCTTCAGCTGTTTACCCAACCACTCAACTGTCTCTGCTTCAATCCAACATTTCGTCAGACCCTCAACCCACTCAAACCAACATTTCGGCCACCGTCCCACCTTCTTTACGTCAACCACCAACCCCTCAACTCACCATTTCGGCCGCTATCCCACCCCCCTTCCCTGATGCCGTCCCACTTCAACCACCAATTCCTCAACTCACCATTTCGGCTGCTATCCCACCCCCATTCCCTCACGCCACCGCTGCCGGCGAAATCGCTCCTACGGCCCCCTCGACCCCTGCACCTAACAAGAAACACTTCATAGCCCTGTTTCCGGACCTTGACGATAGTGACGAAGAGGTCAACTGGGCACGTCTCATTGGGTCGGCCTCCAAAACTCGCATCAAACTCACACCGGCTGGCCGCGAGCTTGCTCGATCGATAGCGGAGTCCCGGAGTGCCTCTGTTTTCTCTGCGATGCCTGTTGCTGGTCCTTCTACCCTTCGCAACCCCGCTGGACCGTCCAACACAACCCCCGATGATGGCGAAACGGACTATGATCTTTCGGATATGGATGCCGAGTACCTTGAGGAAGTGGGAAAATTGCTCGATCACGCTCGTTCTGACTAGACGCCGTTAGTTTTTTTCCTGTCGCTTATGCCCTATCCCCTTGCCTACATGGACTTGTCGTTACCTTGTTTAGCCAGTCGTAGATAGATCCAGCCCTCATTTTGTATTCGTTGTATCAAGTCAATTTAACAACGTCTACCCTGCCGGGTCTATTACTGAAAAGTTCGAATGAGTTAGATGTCAATATTAACAAGCTCTATTCTGAAGGTCTGAGCCAGTTCAATAAATTCAAAACGAGGGGTTTAATTTATCTCTATATATCCTGTTGAAACTCTACCTATGTGATCCAAATTACGATCCGGCGTGTAAGAGATTACTCGCAGTCTTCTAACTCCAGTGCCATCAGCTATTTAGAAAAGTTACCAGACCTGTGAGGCTCATGTACTAGAAAATAGCACGGCTGAGATGGACGATATGGACAGAACACAAAATTTTGGATGGATCAAACAATTCTATATACATTTTTATAACTCTCGCTTATTTCTTTCATCATTCTGGGTGATCGAATCATTGCATTTTTATTAGATAGTTGAGAATACAATAGTAAACGTAAAGTAGACAGATTGAAAGGGTACGAAAAAGTTAGCAAAATCGAGATACTACAAGGGAAATGCTTACCACCCCCAATGTAGACACCCCCAGCGATGTCCAAAAAAGTTCCCCCGGTGATGGTCAAATCCCCCTCCTGCTCCAAGATCAATTCAAGCGGGCGACCTAAGAGATCTCGTCAGAGCTTTGCACGTAGAAAAAAAAACAAGTACTTACTTTGCGAGATTGAGTCGATGTACATATTGCCCGCGACGGAGATAAACTGACCGCCAGTGACGGTCACGTTCCTGTCGAGAGGCACTTGGAACATGGTTAGCGAATCTCTCTGATACACGGAACAAGTACTTACCGCCAGCCCACCTACAGATCGCAGGAAGCACTCGGCGAAGCAAGCGCTTTGTTAATTCTAAAAGCCTTTAGATTACGTCGAGTACTAAAGAAAAAAGAATAGAAATGTACCAGTAACAATAGAAATGATAAGAACCAGACAAAGAACGACGATCTCGGTTGTAGCATGCATCGAGGGCGTAATGTGAGCGGCGTAAGATGAGCAGTGCATGACGAAAGTGAACGCGACGTGCGCGATACATCATAGGTCACGTGCTCACATATTGGCGACGCGCGCGAGGGCGGCGCAGTATAGGTTTTCATGGGTTCTATGGTATAACATTGTAGTAGTGTAAGGTTATCTGTAATATCATATGGGTGTAAAGTCATACGTAAGGTCCCATGGACGTAAGGTCGTAAGGACGTAAGGACGTAAGGACGTAAGGACGTAAGGACGTAATGTCGCAAGTACATTCCCCCCCCCCATATCTCGAGAACGGGTCTGCCAATTCCTTAGTGCTTTCGGCCTTGAATATACCTATATATAACCTATCTAAATGTGCACTAACATCCCCAAAATTTTGTGGTCTGGTTTGAAGTTATAACTTACATTTTAAGTGTACAATTCTTGACATGATGTCCAAGATTCCCGGTACTTTCATCGTGTCGAGCCCTGGAAACTGTGATAGATAGATGGCTATGTTCTTATGGTTGAACCACCACCATCAACGCCAGCGTGCAGGCTCAGAGCCCCCTACTGTGCTGGGCTCCCGCCCTCGCCCACCAGACTCGACGCCGTCTGCATCGGAGGCTGAGGCTGAAGCTGAGGATGAAGCAGAGGAAGTCAGGGTGAGCCTACATACCAAATCTCTGCATACCAAATGCGTGGTCAAGCGAGGCCACACCACCAACCATAGCCTCCGCTCGGACACCCCGCCCTCTTCCACACCACCTGGACTGCCTGGAGGCAGCCTACATGCTGAGGCTCTCGCCTCCACGCAACCTCCGCCTCCTGCGTCGCATGACGTGGCAGGCACCCAACTCGACTGCCTGGAATCTTTACTAGACTCGGTGCTAGCCACACTGACCATAATCCAGACGAGCTCCACAATGCCTGTCGTGCTCAGCATGCACTCACGCGATGCACTATATGTGCTGAACAAGATGCTCCACCTGGACCAACCCCTGACAGCCACTGCACCTGCTCCTCAGCCTGCTCTTACCCGCTCCGAGGACCGCACTCTAAAGTCGTACGCTCAAGCGGCCAAGCAAAGCCCCGCTGCCTGCAAGACAGCCCACACCTCCAAACTGTCACCAGCCAGCCAACCACCACACACTCGTGCCCGTCTCAAGCCCTCGGGCTCTTGAGCTCCACGTCACTCACCCCACCGCCTCATAGTGCGCTGGCGAGGCCACCCAGTCCCACAGTCGTCGAAATCTATGCAGCATTTTATCGATTACATCGAAAAACAACTCGACAACCCAGTAAGCATCACTGGAGCGAATGTAACGAGGTCCGGAAACATAGTGATACATACCAAGGCCCCATACACCGCTACACAATTACGAGACACGCTTCTACACGATGAGGCCAAACCACTTCGTCGAGCAGCAAAATTCAATCACATTCCGGACTTCTCAGCTCCGTCAGAAGTCATACCGCATCTCGAACTCGATGTACCGTGGCACGGGGTTGTCCTCCATGACCTCCCGGCGACAACACTATTGGCAGCGTATGCAGGTGCAGAAGGTGTGGAGAGCATATGGGATGCCCTCGAGACAGAGACCGGACTCATGGAGACAGACATCAGGGATCTCCGGGTGTTGTGCCATGATGATGAGGCGGAGGGAAAGCAGGCAATACCGCCTGCTCCCCCCCTCGAGGCCTACCAGCCCTTAACCCCTTTATTTCCTTTTGCCCGCTTCGATCTGACAGCTTGACCTCCCTTTCGATCCTTCCCATCAGACACTTCAATCTCGTAGACTCATCTCTTCAGCCACACCCATCTCAATACCACTTCAAGCTCATTTCGCCGCCAGATATTCTGGCCGGGCGCGCAGCAGATAACTCCTCTGATTAGACAGATTCCATTTTGCCAATAAGTTACACTACACCCCGTATGGTCCTGTGGGTCAGCCCTCTGGTAGTGCTGGCTGGGAAATAGGACGGTAGAGGCCAGGATAGCCTAGGAGTAGTGTACTAGCATGTTAAGTCCACCATAGGGCTTTGCCCCAGCGGACAATAAATTTGATTCAAAAAAAAAAAAAAAAAAAAAATAGATGGCTATGATCCGAGGTAGAGTTAATATAAGAAATCGGTTGTATAATATACAAAAGAACCTACGCGATGCATGTGAAGATGTAAATAACAACACCTTTATTGACAGAAATAGCAGGCGGCATTTTGAAGTGCTTGTAGACGTCCGCTGTCCACTGATCCATCTGCTTCTCTACAAGACGTTTAGAAAAAAAGGCTGAATAGAAGTTAAGAAATACGAACTGAGAACATCTTTGTCACTCGACGTAGCTGTCTTGTAGCGCTCGTCGAACTTGGCATGCCTCTGGTCATCTGTCTTGGTGCTACTAACAGTGACGGAGTGTTGGGATGCAAGACTGGCTGATGATTGCGATCGATGGAGGGCGGGGGGTTGGAGCATCAAAGAAGTAACCTCAGAAACAGAGCTCTCAGGCTGATCTCCATCCTCCACTTCATCGCTTTCCTCGCCACCGGAGGATGACGATCCAGCAGCAGAGTCTGAAGGCAGATCGAGGGCACGCCGTTTCCGTTTGGACATCTTGCGAATCCGCTTGGCTCCAGGTTTGACTGTCGGTGCAACTGTCGGCGGCATCTAAAAGAGAATAATTAACATAAAAATCAAGATCAGAAAACGAAGAAAGATACCTTCGATTCACGACGTAAACACAATTCGGACAGGGAGAATTTGGAAAATGAGGTCCTGGAAGATATAGGCAGTTAGTCACGCGGTATTATAGTTTTTCAAGCATTCCGGAAACTGACAGTCATTCTTGCCTCCTGTTCACATCTTGAGTGACTCCTGACACCTTGCAATTTGAAAAGAGCATTGTAGCAGCTGGTCAGGTTACACCAAAAACATTTGAGATAATTGATAATGTACCTGATATCTTGCCAGATTTGCGCCTGCAAACGCCTGACGGTCATGAAATCCCAGTCCAGTGATCACAAAATGGAGGTAGATCTATAAGTTTTTACACCAGCTGATTAATTCAATTGTCGTGAATTGGTGATAAGTGATAACGCAATTCAAAATTTGTCTTTTACGGGTTCTCGAGATAGAGAGAAAGGGGGCCGGAAGTTGGAACTGGGCATGAGAGAGTTGTTTCGCAGTGTGAGGGGTTGACCTATGCTCTCAATTTAAGTAAACCGGAGCTGGCAGTACGTCAAAAGTACGTACCAACAAAAAAACACTCACGGATGACAGATGCGAGGGACATGAGCACAACAGATGGCCTTGCATTGCTCGATTTGAGCTTGTGGATGCCCGATGGTCGTGAAATCTGATGGTCGTGAAATCCCAGACCCATGATCTCCAATTGAAGGCTAATCTTTAAGTTTGTACACCAGCTGATTAATTTTATCGTCGTGAAATGGTGATAAGCAAGAAATGTACCTTGAAATTTGTCTTTCACGGATCCTTGAGAGTTGAGAAAGAGAGAAAGAAAGTTGCGGGATGGGCTGAACTGCTTTCCTGAATTTAAGTAGACCGGAGCTGCCAGTGGGTCACTCTCACATCAAGTTAACAAAAGGTGAAAACACTCACAGATGGCAGATGCAGGTCGATGTGGGCACGCCAGATGGATGGAGTTGAACGTGTAGAATTCAACATTAGATGCACCTGTAGTTACCATCAGACCCCTCTAATTAGAGGAGGAGCCTTGGTGAGTTACCACCTCTAAGTAGAGGTCTTATATCGCTATAGTGCTTGTTCCTCTAAATGCTTCATTAGCTAGGGGAGCTTTGGTGTATTTTCCCCTCTCCTCACCGGTAACTGGGTGATGCTGCCGGCGCTCGGCAATACCTGCCCATCAACCATGCCTTCGGCGGCATCACGTGTGCCCATCACTGTCCCACCAAATGCGGACACGGCTACCCGTCGTCGGTGCACGTGTGCGTGCGCGCTCACTGTCCGCAAGGATGAGCATCATTATTCCACTGTTTCCCCTTCGTTTCCCTTGATTTATCTTTACTAGAGCAATATAATAAAGCTATATAGCAGTAATATAGAGTCAATAACATGTAGATGGTCCCTGTAATAGCACAAATGCATGTATAGATATATATGATGATGACCACTACCATTATCTACTCATAGGGTGACTCCAAGACACCTGGGGAGGTCAGGATATTTATTATAATGGTGTCTGAGCAAGGGGGACATAGCTATAAGGTAGGGAGATGAGCAGAACATATATATTCAAGGGGTGTAATATATATCACATTCCTATAATCATTGACACATTCCAGAGCCTCCTATACCTCTATTTGAAGTATGAACATGATATAGCATATATATGAGACATATATGAGTATCTAACATCGTTATTTTTGGGGTATGAGGAGTACTACTGCCTGATACCTTCCCAAAGCATATATTTTACTGTAAGGGTACCAGGGCAATATAAGGGAATATTTTTGGATAAACCAGTAGTGGTAGATGCATAGAATATCTCTATGCAATTATATTATGAGCGCCTTAAAGGGAGGATGAGATATGAAGGGGAGGAGGAGGAGGTGTATACACTATCAGTCATCACACCATATCTCTATCATTTCTGATGATATATGGTATCTGAAAGGTGTTACATGTACTAGGACATACCCTAAGCTCGTTTCATATGTACCAGATGTTTTGTAGATGCTTGGGTGAAATGATATTAAGGTAGGGAGTAGGGGTGTCCAAAAAGTGCGAAATCTGTCTCCTGTCACATAAGTTGTCCAATTAAAAATATTCTAAAGACATAGATACATAGCTATGAGTTTCAGGCAGTAGTACTCCTCATACCCCAAAAATAACGATGTTAGATACTCATATATGTCTCATATATATGCTATATCATGTTCATACTTCAAATAGAGGTATAGGAGGCTCTGGAATGTGTCAATGATTATAGGAATGTGATATATATTACACCCCTTGAATATATATGTTCTGCTCATCTCCCTACCTTATAGCTATGTCCCCCTTGCTCAGACACCATTATAATAAATATCCTGACCTCCCCAGGTGTCTTGGAGTCACCCTATGAGTAGATAATGGTAGTGGTCATCATCATATATATCTATACATGCATTTGTGCTATTACAGGGACCATCTACATGTTATTGACTCTATATTACTGCTATATAGCTTTATTATATTGCTCTAGTAAAGATAAATCAAGGGAAACGAAGGGGAAACAGTGGAATAATGATGCTCATCCTTGCGGACAGTGAGCGCGCACGCACACGTGCACCGACGACGGGTAGCCGTGTCCGCATTTGGTGGGACAGTGATGGGCACACGTGATGCCGCCGAAGGCATGGTTGATGGGCAGGTATTGCCGAGCGCCGGCAGCATCACCCAGTTACCGGTGAGGAGAGGGGAAAATACACCAAAGCTCCCCTAGCTAATGAAGCATTTAGAGGAACAAGCACTATAGCGATATAAGACCTCTACTTAGAGGTGGTAACTCACCAAGGCTCCTCCTCTAATTAGAGGGGTCTGATGGTAACTACAGGTGATTAGATGTGGCCGCTGACTTTGAATTTCTTATCTGAGTACTTAGATGTGGCCGCTGACTTCGAATTGCCTATCACACTGTACGCGTCGCGTCGGTATCTGAATGATGACCTCGCCTTTTTCAAATTCTACGCTCACCTGCTGTACCTCACTGAGCACTAAGAAACAGGGGTATTTCATTCTGAGAATCTCTGCATTGTATAGAGAGTTTAAATGTCGGACAAGAGAATCAAAACTCCCTAAAAATGGCGGGGAAATCTGCACAAGTGAGTATTCTTCTCGATCTCCTTTCACGTTCTACTTACAGTTTTTGAGGGCACGAGAAATCACTCCATCATCCGACAATCGAACACACCTTTGCCACGCACGAGGTGCATCTATCACGTCATTGATCTCATCCTGAAAGGACAGTCGTGGCGATTTTCGCAGCTCAATCTCAAAGCAGAGGAGATTTCGAGGGTAGAGGAGCTATGGGATCAGTTACGAGCTGCTGTGGATGTCAACTATGGAATTATAGATGCACTGCAGGCCGTTACCGACTTTATACTAGTGAGCTTTGTCTTCTATGCGACAAACAGGATTACTCATGAACAATTCTGCAGTCTCATGACATTGCGCTCACAGCAGAGATATCTGCTGCTCTTAATACCAGTAACCTTGGAGATGTTAGTAATTTCCGAGGTGAACCTGATGACGACGAGCTTCCACCACTTGTAGACTAGTCTTTGAGCCTTAAGCGAACATATACATTCATATGAGAAAGCGGAAAGGAAAGAAAAGAAATTTGAATTCACAATATATAAAAGCAAAGAGATAAAGACGAATAATACATGAATTCTCCTTCTCGCACAGCCCCTTCGCCTCTCGTCAGCGTTCTCCGATCGGCGAGGGTGGCAGACGGTGAAGCGGCGTACACGTGAGGTGTTGGCGGAGCGGTTTCAGCTTATGTTGATGTGTCCCTTCTGCATTGTCGCTTTCGTCGTGACGGCCGTTGATGACGTGAACGTGGACGTCGAGGGAGGAGGCGAGAAGTTGGTGGTGGTGGTGGTGGTGGTAATTGAGCAGTGCACGGCAGAGTCGTTGGTGGCTGAAAGGAATGTTGACGACATTGAGGGAGAAGGCGAGCAGAAAGACTTGCCCCCTCGCCTTGTCTGTTGTTAGGATGGGTGAGAGTGGGATTGATAGAGGAAGGAGGTACGAAACGAGCAGTAAAACATTGCTCGTTTCGCGACGTACCAGGTCTCCCTCTGAGCAGCAGCAGTCGTCCTGCTGCCACTCCCACCTCCTCCTTGTCCCCGTATCCGTATATGAGCGGCAGCAGCCACCGTGCTGCTGCTGCTGGTCCCATCTCGTTATCGTCGTCATCATATATGAGCAGCAGCAGTATTCGTACTGCTGCTGCTCCCACCTCGTCGCCGTCACCGTATCTGAGGGGAGACGCGTGGTGCTACAAGCAGCGAGGTGGTGGTGGTTGAGCGGCACGCGATGGTGTGGGTCGTTGGTGGCCGAAACGAATATCGATGATGAGCAAGAAGGCGAGGAGAAGGCGTCTGCCTCCTCACCTGGCCTGTTGTTTGGGTTGGTCAGAGTGGTAGAGGTAGAGGAGGGAGATTCACGAAATGAGCAGTAACACGTACTGCTCGTTTCGTGACGTACCACTTGGGTCTCCCTCTACGAGGGTCTCCCCTTCTCTTGCAACTCCCTGAATCCTCCCAAATTGATCGAACGTCAGCCCCACATCCCTCAAAAGAGGGCAGGGGCACACAACGTGGCCGTGTGGTTCGTTCGAGCCATACAGTACCTATGTGAAGTAAAATGTGTCAATAAATTAAATAGATAAATAAAATAAAACTTTGTGCACCTTTTGTAAGTGTTCTTACAGGCGCAATGGGTGCAGGCAAGAGGAGGAGGGTGGTGATGGTGAAGATCAAGCACGCTGAGCATCGTTGATCGGTTTTTCGGCATTTTCCGAGCAACTGGTTGGTCCGGCGAGATGCCGGCGAGACTTCGATTCATTCCGGACACGTCAAATGTCGTCTAGAACACACCAAAAAAAAAAAAAAGGAACTCAAAAATGTAGGTACCCGCAGGTTACCCGCTGACAGAAAAATCTAAGCCTGGATCCTCAAAGATCCGTGGCTGCAGGTGAACCGGATCCGCGGGTCACACTACCTGCAGGTATTCCCACGGGTATACCTGCAGGTTACCTTTGTGGACCCGCACCCGCACTCAGCCCTAAACATCGGTATCTGCGACCAGCGGTTATTCTCTCAGATATAGGGAAAGCCAGGGGCTAACCTAATTCCTGGCACCATTTGTGGTATGTTTCCCATTCATGATGTGTTGGCATATCCAAGACGTTCCCGATGATGGGCAATGCGCGCAGTCCGGGTGGTAGTGGAAGACGACCATAGGCCGAGTCTGACTCCCTAAAGAAAATACAATATATGCGACGCAGAGCAAAAAGAGTCAGAGCGATCTCGATAACGATTAGGGAGCTGAACATCGCGAGATGGGAGAATTTAGAAAGTCGTCTATTAGCCAGCCGTAGGCACGACCACCATATAAATGCCTCTCTTGCCGTCTTCCTTTCCCATCCCAGGCAATCCTAAATGGCATGAGAGAATCTGCACAATAGTCCAGGCGAGTGTATTGAAACAGATAGTGCTCCTAGACGAGACAAGAAGTGGAGTAAACTTGGAGTAAACTTGGGTATAATAAAGGGATCACATCATCGCACGGCGGACCATGCATGATGCAAGGTATTTAGCACAAGTAGGAATCCCATTGCCGCTCAAGAAGCGTCACAGCTGGCGGTGTTGAGTCATGCTGCTGCTGCAGCAATGCCTTGAGGACAAGCGAAAACGGCACGATATCAATCTCGTGAGCAAAGGCCAAAAGGTAAGAGGTCGCAGAATCGAGAAATTTGGCGAAAGCAATGCCCGAGATTAGAGACTTTGATCATGGCGAATCCGCTCCGAATGCGAAAAGGATGGGAAGAGTTGCGGGTTGCACGTGGCCTTACGCACATCCATCTATAGAAATCTGTGTGTAAACAAAGAGCCTTGAAGCTTGAAGCTTGAAGCTTTGAAGCTTGAGCTTCGAGGTCAGAAATGATCAATTTTTCGTGTCATTATGAATATAGGGCACATGAACGAAATCTAACCTGGGCGGTAAGTCGCCAGTCACCAGTTACTTGCGAGCCATGAAACAGAAGTTCAGAAAGATATTATTAAGGACAGCAGACATGAGGATGGAAAGATACAATGCAAAGGCAAGTTGAAAGATGTCATCTGCTTGGAGTCCAAACAGCACAGTACTGTACATAAATCTCTAGTTCTTGAAGGGGTCGTCGACGGATACGAAGATCATTTCCTCCGTTCCCGAGACATTGCGGTCTTTCAACCACTTCCTTGCAGTTTGCGCTCTATGCGACTCATTCCATTTCTTAGTGCTGATCTTCTTATCTCCGTCGTGTTCAACCAACGCCAACACGATCCTCGGTCGCTGCGAATCTTCTGGGTAGTCGACGGGCACCCAGCGGCTCCTGACCTTCTCTGCTTCTCTGGAACAGAGGCTGTAGGCGACGTCGTTAGAGGTAACTTCTGTTTTCGCAAGAAAAGACGCCATTTCGCGCATCTGTTTGTAATTGATCAAGAGGCCAGCGACTCGATATCCCATATCTGAAGTTATTCCTGTGAATGCATTGGACTGCGGTCCGGCGATATATTTCAGAACAACGTACAGTGAATAGGCTCGCAATTAAACGATGATGGCTGACAGAGTGCGTTAGAATCACCACAGGCTAAGACGAGTAAATTCTTACCACCACAAGTGTCGGATGTCGTTGAGATGAGAGAAGGTGATCGACCGTGGCATGACTGTATTTGAACCATTATAAAAGCCACGATCACGTGCTTGTATCCACACGGATTCGACAATGCTTCTGTCGGCAATTGTCCTGAATCTGATCATTTCGGTAACAATGGTGAATGTGTATTGTTCTCTTAATGCGGACGGTACAAGCATTGTTACAATAAGTCATTGCTCTAGACTCTAGAAGTAACTCCCTTGCATCGCGCACGACACAAGCACCACAATCGTCGCGACCATCTTGGGGACAATGGTAGGACAACATTTGTCTTTTGGAGAACAATGCTTTTTGTTGAAAATTCTAAGCTTGCATCACGCCCACCGATCGTCGCGAACATTTTATGGCGAATCTGTTCTTAGAGTCCGGGTCCAGACAGAATTCAAACAAACACTTGTCCATTCGAGAACAACGAGATTTATTCAACTACATCCGTTTCGCGCCACCGGATGGTAGATTTTCCCAAAGGGTTTTTGATGCTGCGCGACCCACACAAACCAGGCACCTGACATATTCATTTTGATTTGTCTTTGAAGTCAGCTACGGCTTTTTTAGACGCAGAAGGAATCTGGAGTTGTAACAAGGATGAATATTGAATATTGAATGTTGATGAATGTCTATTGTTCTCAAGGCTATAAGTACGTAGGTTCCTGAATTCGACTTTACGGAACCCATCCTCAAGCCTATATACAATCGTCGGTTTTTTTAACTTTTAACTCGGATGTTGCTCATCATTTATCTCTTCACAGGCATTCGAAACCTGATGGCTCAACCGCAAATTCCTATGCCCCATGTCGACCAATGGGTAACAGGTCGCGTCCGCAACGTCGTTAGCATTGTTCCCCGTGGAATCCGCTTTGAGGCCTCGATGTATGGTCCTCTGCTGTCATACCTGGCGACCTTTTTTCCCGCCCATCGACGTTTCATGATTAAGCCGCAAGCAATTTTACGTCCCAAGTACATCGGAGACTTTATGAGCGACATTGCTGAGCAGGGCTCAGACGGATCGGTTTCTGACAGAAGTGACCGTGCAGAAATGGAGGAGGGTGGTGATGATGTGAGCGTGAATGAAAGTGAGGATGAGCCGCGGGAACCGGATATTGGGAGTGATTCAGAGGATGAGGACGTTGATTGGGATGATGCCAGAGACACCTCCTTTGATTCCTACGGTGACCCGACTCCTTCCCGTGACGAAGGTTCTGCGCAAGGCATCCGTTTTCCGGATTTTCTGATCGTGAAGGCAACGGAGTCATTGACTGACGATACCATTCTGATCATAGTGGAAGTGAAGAGGGACTCGAGGAGTCTTCCTTCATCTCGACGCCAAATTCAACAATATCTTCAATTGGCCGCAACAAAACGCAGGGTTCGTTTTTTGCAGGGATTCTTGATTGTTGGTGATGTAACAGAAAGTTATTACTTGAACTCTGAACACCGCGACGCGGTCGCCGTTCGTGGTCCTTCTTTCGTTACAACGAACCTGGCCCTTAAAGCGCGTCTCCATCAGGTCGCAGCGCAGAATTGGTGAAGGCCGGTATACAGCTATGTACTGTACATCGCTTGTATCTAGTACCATCCTGACCTGAACTTGCCAACCGTTAACGTAGACGACAACATTGGAGGTGTCGTGTAGTTGTCAACTTCGTCTTCAAACTTCCTTTAATAAGGCGGCCTGAACAGAACAGAACCTGCGTAGAGGTTCCAAGTCCAAACTCTGAAATAACGGCCGACGCCCGTGGTACGGATATGGAAGTAAGGCATCACCAAAGTTCTGAAGTGGAACACCATCATGATTAGTAACTTGTTGAATCCATTTCTTCTACACTTTCTTGAGCACACGGCAGCATCCTCGAGTAAGTACAGGAGGATTAATCCTTTCCCAAATCTCTATGCCTAGCTCAGCCTAGCTCTTGTATAATTCTTCCTCTGACCGACACCCTCGCAGAGTACTGTCGCCGATGCCGACGGCGGTTCAAGTTGGAGTACAAGCTCTTCGTCAACGCGCCGCTCGCTGTCTCCTCTTCAGCAGCATTTTGCCGATGTGACGTGGCAAATGCAGGCGCTCGAGCACTACTTTAGTGAGCGGCTGGCGAAAGGAAGCTTCTTCAAAACCTCGTCACCGGCTTTCGTCGCCATGTGGGTGAGCATGGGTGGGTAGTGGGTGAGCTGTCAGCTTGGCCATGGGTCAGTCGATGGCTATTTATGGGCGGTGTTCATTGTCGGCTCATTAGGATTAGTCTACAGCGGCCTCGATCTGGAGAGTGGGCGGAGGAGGCTGAACAGGATGAACGAAGAGCAGGAGGGCGAGGAGGAAGGGAACGGGGAGATGGAGCATGTTGAAAAACATCCTCGCAGCTCGACCTAGATCTCTGGATGCTGAGGGCGCTTTCTTCTCCCTTCATATCTCTCTCTGCCTTGGAATATTTCTTGGACCTATAACCATTTCGTATTCGAAAAATTCAACTATTAGGACCACTAGAAGCACGACTCTACGAAGCTTTGTATGGAGTTCATATAAAAGAGATTTAATTAATATGCGGCTTTCTGAGAAGTTAGGCAGGAGGTCAAGTTTGAACTTCAAAGCTCACGTCAGATATCAAGCAGCGGTCGAGGCTGGAATTCAATGGCAAAGAATGAATTCGAAACGTTGAGCGTTGAGGGACACAGATTGAACACTGTACCTCGAGTTTCCAATGCCTCGACTTGGATAATCCGACAGGCTAGTGCGATTTCTCAGCATTACAATTCATCGAATCACCAAAACAAGAAAGAGCTCGTAGACAAACCTCTTTTCTCATTCTTTCTCATCCTCCTTGCCCTTTGCCCTCCTCCTTATCCCGATCTCCATTCTTCAGCGTCCATCCAGAAATCCAGGAAGGCTACTCAAACTTGGCAGAGTTTGAGCGTCTGAGATCCGAGATTCTAGATTTCAGTACCACTAGCATTTCAAATTCGAATTTGACAGACATTAGTAGGGCCTACGAGGGTGGGTAAAGGTGAATGATTGGACAGCTACGCCTACGACGTCAGAAACGAGCGCCGAGCTTTGGATGCCCGTAACTTTGTAACTCGAGTCGTATATGCGGTATATGGGCAGTGTAGTATACAGACGCGCAGGAGCAGAGGAGTCGATTCCGATGCTCGATGTTCGATGCTCTGCGATCAAGGGATAGAGCGTACGACCTGGGAGGTTAGGATCGTCAGTAAAACGAATTCAAGGACGGAAGATAGAAGAATTCGTGAAGGACGAACCGGATTCATCATTGCACCACTCTCTCAAATCGCACTGATGGAGATGATTATGCAGAGATCCTCAAGAGGGACGAGCTAAGGAGATGAATCAGCAGCAATAGCATACGTAAAAGGATTGGTAAAAGACCAACATTCCGGAATTACCAGAACAGATGTAGCAGGAGCAGCAAGTCCCATGAAGTTGATTATCCAATGAAAAGCTGCTGCTGATGGTCAGTTCTGTGTAAGTCAAAAAGCTGCAAAGTAAGATATAAGAAACTCGCGTAGTATCCCAAGAAGAGACCTAACCAAATACACAACGTACCAGACATCCCACAAGGTCTGCACTCCTCTTCGGACAACATAACGATACTGGTCGCAACTGTCGAAGTCAAGCTATGCGTCCAGTCAAGGCATCCGGGAGTCACGAACAGAGGTAGGTCTGCATTGATACATAACGAGTCGCAAAGGGCAACCTGCGTCAGGAGGAGTATGATGCCTTCGTGGTCAAGGGATCTGACTAGGAAATAAATGTCAGCGAGGCCAGATGAAATGCGGGTCTCTGACATACCAACTTGAATAACATTATCAGGTGATGATCTAGCAGCATAATTTGACGTTGACATGCCGACACTGAATCCAAGATCTGCAATGGGTTCTTCATCTAGTTTCGTTAATTGTATACGAACACCTGTTATAATGAAAATCATAAACCAGGTGCGACCTTTCCTCACTGCCGCTCACCTTAGAAATCGAGATGGTGAAACAAATCAGCATTTGCCGGCCTGGGAAAAGAAAATCGTCAGAAGTACTCAGGAACCAACGAATTATTGTACCGCTTACACTAAAAAGGTTCCCCGAAGGTTCCAAAAGGGGTCTGTCGGGCCCTTCCCAACAACTTCCGTCTCCTCGAAGACGAGGTCATCCATCAGCAGCTGGGCCACAAAACGAGCATTTTCGGAAAGGTCTGCTAGTTTGGGTTGAAGCGTAAAATCTATCTATCATGCGAATTAGACGACGTGTTGTATCACATAACAATGGCGCCTACCCTGAAGGATTATTCTATGTCATGAAAAATTCAGACATGTTCGCATAATAATAATAGCTGTGCACGTACGTGTCCATGTAAAGGAGGAAAATGGATCCTCCTTCGACGCTTGACCAGCCGCTTTATATCCTACGTGACCAGATAGGCATCGCTGGTAGCCTGAGAATGTCATACATACGCCAACGTCGGGGACGTTTCTCTTCCGTGACAGTCAAGAGCAATCGACGCCTATCATCCAAGTAAGAAAAGTCGATTAAATGTATTGGAAAGCTGCCCACATTAAGCCATCTACCCGCTTGGCAGTTTAACACTGCACAGTGCACAACTTCCAACCAACTTCCAACCACCGAAGTTCGTCCCTACCAAGCTGGCCATAATTTATGGCTAGGCTGGATGCAATTGAATTCGGGGGAACTGTATGTGCAGGAATAGATATAAATATTGCCGACAGGGTGAGCATGAAACGAAAAAGTTGAACGATGTGCATTCGAAGTCCTTAGTCGAGAGCAAGTTGAACTTCAATGCAAACATCGCATTATCGCGCACGTGGCGGTCACCACGGGCGGCATCGATACCGGCTTTTTCCGAACATCCGCAAGGTCCGCGAAAACACCAACACCGAGAGCTTCAACCTCGAGCTCGTTTCAAAGGGGCCATGCCAGGCGACATTGGCCACAAATATGAGGTAATTAATGGCCCCTTATCTTCCCGAGTACTTCTACTTCTCAATTATTCTGCAGTTTGTCCCAGGCCACTTCGCCCATGATGAGGCAGACGAACCCTTGCCTGCTGTGAGGAACCGCGGCATTGACAGTGCTCTCGCAGTCTGCTCAATCCCCTTAGTTCTCAGATACCCCTCTATTCGGTCTGAAGAACGCATATGTGGACAGATGGGAGAAACTCTTCGAGCATATCCGTGCCTTGAATGACGAAAGTCCAAAAGGGACTTCGTATAAGTTCCTCTTACTTTCTAGGCATGGACAAGGATACCGTGAGTTCCT
Organism: Flammula alnicola; assembly: GCA_015499995.1. NCBI lineage: Eukaryota > Fungi > Basidiomycota > Agaricomycetes > Agaricales > Strophariaceae > Flammula > Flammula alnicola. Next base: position 132,708 of record JADNRV010000094.1, on the reverse strand, counting down.
CTGCTCTGTGTATCTAGCCTCGCTTGTATTAATCGTTTCATGATAGATAACGTTGCAGAAGCCAAATATGGAACACAAGCATGGGACGAGTAAGCACTACACCTGATCCTCATCGTGTCGACCGAGGTCAACTGTAACTCCTTCATCTAGCTACTGGTCGATGATGGACGGCGATGGAGAAATAAAATGGGGACGTCAGTGCTTCTCGGCTCAAACTTTTGAGCCCACGTCCAACCCAAACCGATCGGATAGCTGATCCTCAGCTCACGCTCATCGGATAGAGTAGGCGCGCACCATCCAACGCGCGTGGATGGAGGAAGCTGCCGCAGGTCTATCTCCTCCGCACAAGCGGTACTGCAGCCCCTCTCCCGCGCGCTCGATACATGCGATATCATGCTCAATAAGGTTTTTTCGGAACACCTGCATCCGGTGCTCATCCTTGAGGTATGTGCAATCTCTCGTCATCGCACTATTCGCCAATTCTCGTTGACGAATTTCAAGAATTGCCACGAGAATGGAGTGATACCTGCGACAAGTGCCGCACTCGATCGTATATCTCGCATTACAAGCCCCACTTCGCGATCGAGGAGAGATTTGAGGAGTACGATCAACTTCGGCACCCTACCATCCAAGAGACGAAAGCGGAGGTCGCTCGACGTGCTGGAAAGGTGCTGGGTAGAATTTTTGAGACGGATACAGAGCATACCTGTACGTCTGCAACCTTTCATTTCACATGATCGCGCTGTTGACTTGAATCAATTGTGTTCACCTGGTTGGGGTGTTTTACAGTTATTTCGATTACTGCTCATGGAGGATTTATCAATGGATTCTTGACTGCAATCGGATGGAGGCCTTTCCCGCTACCGACTGGAGGTAAGAGTTCCTTCCACTGCCATGATTAAACAAATTTTCCTCACTCACCTTCGTACTTGCCGAAGGGGTCATGTCGGTGCTAGTGAAAGCGTCAACTCTCCAGATGGAATGCGGTTCCGCTTTAAGTTTTTTCTGGTTTATACCACCTCGCTGAATCTATAGGGTGTATATTTTGTCTTGATAGCCAATGAAATCAATGGAAGGTAAAGTAAGTGCAGCCTATGCGTCGGTGGTAATGATAACTTTATTAACACTCACGTCGATGAAGTGCCGCGCGCCATCTTTCATTCTATCATTCTATCATGCATGACTGGGAATTCCCCCCTCTTATGCGTTCGTTATATCGTACGTACTCCACGTCTCGGCTGTGTTCCCTTTGTCATTGCAACGATAACCTTTGCTGTCTCGCACCAACATTCGCAACCAACAACTTTCTGCTCTATGGATGTACGGTATGGCAGTGCAATCCTCGCCAATGCACCGCCGTCTCAACTGGTCACCGCTTCGGTTATCACACAGACTAGCGCTCAACTACTGTCGTTTACGACGACGTCGCCCTCGGCTTTCAAAGAAGCCGCTGGGAAGTTGGATACTTCCACTCGAGAGCTTTTGGAACACTCCGTTCGTCGTGCGGTTTGTGGGACGGCGAATGCGGCTGCACAGTCAGCTGCGAAGCCTTAAATTTCGCTGAGGGCTTTCTACTCATCTGTCTATTTATTTTGGATCGCTTTTGGTAAGGGATACCATTGAGACCAGTTTCTCATGTAGTATATTCACATCAGAGCGATTAGTATCTAAACGAGTTTAAGAGAAAGACGATATAACAGATATTACAATGCTAGTGCAGCTAGAAGAATGGATAAGTATGGGGACGACCTAGGAAGGAAAGTTGAAACCCGTGTTAAACATCGAGAGAAAGACGAAAGACAGATCATCATCAATTCGGATCCCAAGAAAGATTCTGCGTCCAGTTTGTATTTCCGGACGGGGGGTGTTGAACGTATTGGGTCAAGTTGCCGACGCTCGTAAGGTAAGATTCCCACTCATCCAGCCTAGAAAGTACAAGAAACAGAAAGTTAGCTAAACTAAATGCTTAGGCAAAATAAAAAGAAAGCACTCACTCAAAACCAGTTGGCGCACTGGACCACATCGCCATCGTATTGTCATCCACCAACGGATACCCCATCTCCCGTAACTGCAGCTGCTCAGGCTGAATCTGTTGCCCGTGTTGCTGGCTCTGGTCAACGTTAATATCGCCTGTCGTGCTGGTATCCCTGGACATGGCCCTATATAAACCCTGCATGGCTGCCATCGAACTAGTCCCATCGATAGGCGGAATACCATACGTGTTTTGTGGCGAATAAGCGAGTGTTCCAGCTATAGTGTCCAGCACCATACCCGCGTCCATGGCTGTAGCATCCATCCCATATCCATGCGTCATAGAGCTCATCTCCGATATCGGAGGGTATCCATTCGCCAGCTCGCTGTACCGCAGATGGATAGGCGGCGCTGGCGGTTGTTGTGAAGGTGATTTTGGCGTTTCAGAATCACGCTCGCGCTTATTGGTTGATGGCGGGCTATGCTGCGGTAGCGGCAATTCCCCAGCGAAGGCCAGTTTATTCAGGAGATCCCTAAAGACGAGAAACCGCCCCCTCAGCATTGCTGTGGACAGACAGTATGAAAAAAACTACGTGCCAAACTTTACCAGCACCGTACCACCTCACTTCAGAGGATCTCAGGACATCCATGCACTTGTGCACATCCGCCATCTCTCGATTCGGGTCCGTCGATAACCCAGAGCGTTTTCCTCCCCAGATGCGGAGCAGGAGCACCATGCCGGATGTAAACACTGCCGACTGGTAATCCGTTGATTTCCTAAAACCAAGAATATAACAATGGCATCAAACGTACCAGAATCTGTGGTTTTAGCGCCATGTTTCGCTGTCTTTGTATGTCAACGACACGGCTGCAGGATCTGGCAGCATTTGTGCATATGGTAAGAGACGGGAAAGATAATGGCGAGGGGTTGCTTGGCGATGGGATGAATGGCCGGTGGATGAGAATTTGGATGTGATAATACGCTGAATATAGCGAGACGGATTGGTTGAAAAACATGACATCTTCATGATTTGGATCCCATTGCACTGAAAATCAAGAATTAAAGTGAATACATGCGCGATAAAAGAAATAGAGAGACTTACGATGATCTGGAACTGAATCAACCCATTTATTTAACATAGAATCCAACTCTTCGACCAGGTGCTGCTCCCTTCGTTGTCCTACAAACCCAAGCAAGGTTTTGGATTTCTTGAGGGAGTACTATTGCAAGGCGTTAATAATTGGGGTTCATATTTGGTAGGAAAGAAGACGTACAATTGTCCGTAGCGAAAAAGCCAGGATCTGCGACGGTTAGTGGAACGTCAAGTCAACACTTTTGTATCGAAGAAGCTTGCTGCTTGACAGACCTCGTGTAAAAGGTTTCATCCTTCGGATGATCACAAGGCCTTTCCCTGATCAAAAGGCGAGAAAGCGGTCTTCACGAACTTGGATAAATGGCGTCTTCCTCAGAGAGCGACTGGTTAGGTGAAATGTGCATCATTTGTATAAGAAAATCTTTAGCAAAGGTGGTTGAAACGGTGAATGGTTGGACGCTGGTAGTAGGTACCGAAGTCCGTTTGGTCATGACGGGTTTCTTGAGTTTGGAGCCAGAAAAGCAAGTGTGTATATAACAAATGAGGTGGTGTTTATCGAAAGCAAGAAGCAACAAGTGGGGTAAGTAGTAAATAAATCCGACGACAAAGGTACACAATACAGGGTACTAGTAGAAATGAAATGAATCGTAATGAGTAGTAGTGCATGCTTATGTGACCCAACAACAGACAATGGAGATCTATGTGACAAATTGAAGAAAAGAGAGGAAAAAGAGAGGACAATGAAGCCAGAAGAGTTACAATGTTCACACCAACGCTGTGCCGACACCTTTCCGCATACCGCTCTCGCCTTTCCACGCACCATGCCCGAGACCCAGCGACTGGTGGTACGGATAATCCGCCAGCAATGGCTGCGGGTGGTGAATGTATGGCGAAGTATTGTGCGACTGCGAGTGACGGTCGTCTCGCCTAATAAGCCTGGCATCCTGGATCGGCGCTAGGATTGGCGGCGACTCGAAGTTTCCACCTCCCTGCATATTCGCGTACCCATTATGGATAAGATGCGACTGGGAGCCCATATGTGCACTGCCCATCCCCGAGTGGTCAGCGATCATCCTGCTAGAATGATAATTATACTGGTGGGCTTCGTTGTGGAACACCGGGTATGTCGGGGTGGGCGGGCCTGAGGTGTGGGATGACACGGACTGCGAAGAAGCGGGGGAAGCAGGACCAGCGCTCGAGGGCTGATTCTGGGAGTACGTCGACTGCGGGTGCAAGATGTGAGAGATAGAGTGGCGCGAGGAGATCGACGCAGGCGAGTTGCCGTGGTTCTGGTGGTGGTGCATGGGGTGCTTGTGGTTGTTGCCGTTGTCGAAGTTGTTATGCGAAGTGGAATACGAAGAAAACGAATTTGCGTTCGTCGAGCTGTTTGAGGAATGCGAGAGGGGTGTCGTGTGGACGTACGTGAATCCGGTGCCTTGCAATTGTTCTTGATAGGTAGAGGCGCCGCTGCGATATGAATAGTTTTGGTTGTTAGAGAGAGCCATTCCCTGCGATGACATCGGGACGATATGGTGGTTTGAGGAATACGATGCCTCCGGAGACGCAGAAGACGACGAGCGGTCGGACGCGGCGTCCATGCGAGAATTTGGTAGTGGCAACGTTGCCGTTGCTGGTAAGGTCGCTTGCGCAAGCGGAGGCGGAGAGTCTGGCGGGCTCGAATGGTGGCTGTAAATTCCCGCAGGCTCTAGCGGTGGTGGGGACGACAATGAAGGAGGAGCGGATGGTGGCTCTTGCGATACAGCGGCACTGCTAGCCTTCTTTCCATTCGCGCCTCGCGATGCAGAGGAATGCGTTGAGCGCCGCCTCGAGCCAGGAGATAAATGGATGCGGTAGCTGGAGAAGACAAGATGTATCGCATCAGCATCCGTCCTCGCCACCCGGGCCCACCCCTGCCAAGTTTCAACACTAAGAAACGCGACTCACTGTTGTTGCAAGTTATCCTGACGCGAGCAGCGCGTTTCGCAGCCAGGGAAAGGGCATTTGTGGTTCCTCTCGCCAGTGTGCACCCTAGAGTGGCGAACCAGGTGGCTGCTGTTAGTAAAAGCGTGGTCGCATGTCCCGCAGACATGTTTCTCTTTTGCAGCGGGACCAGAGGAAGCAGAGGAACTTTGAGGACTTTGATGCTGAGAGGCCGGGGACAGTGGAGGGGAATGATAGAACTGAGTTCCGAGATGTTTAGATTCGGCGCGAGGCATGGTTCCGAGCAAGTGTGGATGAGAGGGATTTGTGGACCTTAGAATATATGCGCTCTACCGTTTTTGGAACATACAAATAATTGCGAGCGAAGCGAGCAATCGCTGAGCAGGGCGGACAAACAAAGCCAAATGTCCTTCCGAAAAGGAGGACTCTTGGCATTGTTCATTTTATATCTACGGCTTTTTGTTTTCTTTCAGTGCTGAGGTTGTTCAGGAAATACGGCCCCCTTGACCGACATTGATACGGGGAGTTTTTCCTTTTCCCGCGTTCAGGGCAAAATGCACCTGGCGTGCATTTTCTGTGCGGATTTTTACTGACCTTCGATGGAAACGACTTAGGCATCGATATACTTACGCAGCCAAGGACAGCGAAGACGAAGAGCGCCATCGCCGCCGAAACGATGGCTCTCGACAACTTGCTCGTCGAATTTCAAAAAAGTCCGGACAAGAACTGCAAAATCGTTATCTATCCTCTTGGAGGGCTTTCGGGGGGTCCTATTCCCGCTAATGAACAACTTTTCACGTACATTCTTGGTGACAACGGCGGGCCACCGTTGTTTGTGAATTACTTACAATGGTTGACGTATATTTGATAATTGATTATTGTACGTAACGGTAGCCGAATATTAGGCCGCGCTGAGGTTGCGCTGATGTCAATTTGATTGGGATGTGCACTTCTCAGTTTCCGTACAGTGATCCTGACCCGTGGAATTTACTGAGCGTGAGGTACATTATTCACGAGTCCGAGCAGGGCTCGAGGTGCGAGAGGAGAGGTGCGATCGGTACCAGTGAAGATCTTTTTTTGAGGGGAAGGTTTCAGGGGCTTATGTTTTTACATAATTCCTACACCGTCTGACCCATTTCCCTGCATGTCAATGTCATCACGCCGCAACATACTCAGGGCTTTGATGCACCTTGGATCTTCAATACTTCAGTACAGACGTCTTGTCCTTAACCTTTAACGACAACCGCCTCTCCTTAGACTGTAGCCGCATACCGTCCAACTCTTTGCCACCTGCCCATCCCCATGCCGTCAGTCGCAGTTCAACTCTTTTAATTTCTACTTACAAGAACGCGGCTCCATTGGTCATAGTACGCCCGAGCCAGATGTTGACATCGAATTTTTGCTCTACTGTGTGCAACGGTATGGAGAGCTCTTACGAGGTATGCTCCCATGTTCTACTCCCTCACATGCCCTCATAACTCCAATAGATATTACGGCGCGCTATAACCGTAGGTCATCGAATCACCCGCATTCCCTGCCGCCCAGCCTGACTCGTTCCATTCCAGGTTTTGAAAACTTCGCCACAGGGGAGATTCAAGCCCTTAGGGCGAACAATGAGAAACTTCAACGGGAGTTATCTATCATGCGAGGAACGGAGGCAGAAGAAGTAGATATGTAATGAATGTCTCCGCTCGTTCCCATCCCCGCACTGTACGCATCTGATCTTGAATCCAAATCATTGCCCGTAATGTGTGGTTTGCTACAGAGTTAATCGAGAGGAATACGAGAAGTGGATTGCAGAGGGAGAGAGTGTGAGAGATGTGGCCAAGACACGATGCTCGGGAAGCTTGGAGACAGTTCGACGATGTAGTACCCGAGTACCTCACTGGCACAACCCTCGAGCTCAGCGCTCGCGATGTCCAGCCATAGAACACCAGCTTAGTGTCGAGGCCTATGGCGAGCTCTTTCCACCCTCAATTCCACTGACACCATTGCAATCGTCAATCGTGTCAATATACTTTTCTCTCTACCTACTACAATCGTTCTTTCGCATTTTTGTTAGTCCCTTTCCCCTTATTTTGGGCCCGCGGCAAGCGGCATCCACCCCTAGGTCATGAAAGCATCGATCATTACTTCCATTGAACCGCAGTTCGAGCGTCAATCTCGTGAGTCGCGGTGCAATTTGTTCATTTAGTATCTGTCTCACTGGCATGGTCGTGCCGCTCATCTCCCTATCATTATACCCCTCCCCGTTGGTGCAAGTCAAAGGGTAAATATTAAAATTTAAGGTGTAAAAGAAAAAAACTGAGTGAGATATTCCAGGTACGGGGAAAGTAACGGCCGACCAAGGGCCAGTTTGTCGTATTCTCGATAGCGCCAGGATAGCTGGGTTCTCGGAATCAGAGGAATTCATGGTGTGGAGGAACCAGCTCTAAGTTCTCCGCAGTGTTGTGGACACGGGCATCTTCGCAACGTATGGAGTATGACTCCTGCGTCTGCTTTCATTCCAACGCCTTTTCCGTTAGCCGCTCGTCTTGTATCTCGCCCGTGCAGCGTATGGGGTATAACTCCTACGTATGCATTGAGTTCCAAATCGTGTGCTCCTCGAATCTGGGGTTCGACGAGCATCCTTTTCCGTGAGTGTTTCGCACTTCTGCCCTCGGACTCGCTGAAAGTGCCACCTAGACTCGCCCTGGATGCGAATTCCGCGTCTTTCCTCCATCAGACCTGGTGCAGACCCTACCGCACTAGGTTTGATGGAGGAGAAACCTGCCAACCCCTCACGCACCTCTGAGTTAAGGCATATGGAGCCTTATCGCATCACCCGCCATCCTTCCCATCTTCGAGAGCTGCCCGTCGTCGGAGTTAGACGTTGCCTGTGCGGGCTGGGCTTGACGTTGGGGGTTCGTTGGTGTTACACATACGGTATGTCCTCGTTTTCTCGTGGAGACGAGCGGTGCTGCTCATCTACGTGTAACGTAGGTCTGGAACCTCCCATATCCCATCCCCTCTGCCTCTCGCTGGCGATGTCGAGCACGATCGGACATCGTGCTGGTCCGTACACCCGCCGCGCGGCCTCCCAGACTATTGCCTCCGTCCCCTCGGCCCCCTACCTCCTCCGGCGGCCTCGAGCACGTACGAGCCCAACGCGGCCTCCACAACCGCCCTCGCGCCTCCTCTCGAGTCACAACGAGCACGAACGTGCTTCGTGCTCGTTCTTGAGGCGGCCGGCGGCCTTCAAATCCACCGTCTCCGTGTGCACCCCGCCTGTACCCTCTCGAGCACGAAACAAGCGTCGTGCTCGTCGGTACAGCCGTCTCCATCGTGCCCGTTCATACCCCGCACATCCTTTCCACTGCCTGCCTCCTACCACCCGCCTATCTCCTTTTCGGCGCCCTCCACGCAGCTTCCAAGTCCCCTGCCCCCTCTCGCCGGCTATCTACCCCGTCCCTGGCCACCGCGAGCACGAACAAGTGTCGTGCTGGTTCGCGCAGGCGTCCCGCGGCCGCATGCCCCCCCCCCTTCTCCATCTTCAAATGTCTCGCAGCCCGTCTCCGCCCACGACAAGTACGAATGAGCTTCGTGCTCGTTCGTGCAGCGTCTCCTCGTTCCATCTCGAAACCTCTTGCAACTCATTCGCCACGTCTCGCACCCCGCCTGCTCCGTCTATGGCTACCAAGGAGCACGAACGAATGTCATGCTTGTTCGTGTAGACACTCCGCGACCTCGACTACCGCGACCTCTGTCCTCCCAACCTCGCCAGCAACCTCACGCGCGAACGAGCTTCGTGCTTTTTCCTGCACCTGCCTCACATCCTCCGTGCTTCGAACTTTGCCGGCCTCCTCATGCACGAATGAGGTTCGTACTCGTTCGTGCACCTGCCCCGCATTCTCCACAACCGTCGCCTTCCTCCGCACCTTGCTCGCCGGCTCACTCATGAACGAGCATGAAGCTCGTTCACCTAATTCCGCCATCCGCGCCTCTGCGAGCCCTTAGCTCGCCTTAGATAGAGTATATACATAGTAGTGTTTTCAATAAAAAAATTATTCCCCTGCCGTACAACCGTCTGTTAGAGAGCTCGCACAGAGTGAGTAAAAGAAGTTGAGCGAGGACGTTCTATACTCGTTTTAACTCGAGTACTGGATAATCGAACATTAGGATTGTACAAGATCAAGCAAACATAGACTACGCTCGAATATTGCAGGTCATGCCATACAAATCGAGTGAGCATAGAATGTGCTCGTGTATTGTGGGATGTGCCGTACAATACTCGAGCGCAGACTGTGCTCGAATATTGTAGGACACACCATACAGTACTCGAGTGGGCATAGACTATGCTCGAGTACTGTAGGATGCGCCGTATTGTAGTACGAGCCATACAGCACTCGAGCGTAGACTATGCTCGCGTACTGTGGAATGTGCCATACAATACCCGAGCATAGACTGTGCTCGAATATTGTGGCACATGCTGTACACGCTCGAGCGAGCATGGACTACGCTCACGCGAGCACAGACTATGCTCAGATATTGTAGGACAACATGCACAGTACTACAGAGGATCGCGAGGATAGAATATCCTCACGTGGTTGCACTGGCAGCCAGTACGACGTGAAAACGCGAGGATAGACTATCCTCGCGTGGTTGCACTTGCCGACAGTACAACGTGAAAACTTGAGGATAGTCTATCCTCGCGTGGTCGTACTTGCAGCCGGTGCACCGTGAAAACGCGAGGGTAGACTATCCTCGCGTGGTTGCACGTGCAGCCGGTGCAACGTGAAAACGCGAGGATAGACTATCCTCGCGGGGTTGCAAACATGCACAGCACTACAGAGGATCGCGAGGATAGTCTATCCTCGCGTTGTTGCACTTGCAGCCAGTGCAACGTGAAAACGCGAGGATAGACTATCCTCGCGTGCTTTCACTTGCAGCCAGTAAGTACACCGTGAAAACGCGAGGATAGACTATCCTCGCGTGGTTGTACTTGCAGGCAGTACACCGTGAAACGCGAGGATATTCTATCCTCGCGTGGTTGTACTTGCAGACAGTACACCGTGAAACGCGAGGATAGACTATCCTCGCGTGGTTGTACTTGCAGGCAGTACACCGTGAAAACGCGAGGATAGACTATCCTCGCGTGGTTGTGAGTGCAGACAGTGTACTGTGAATTGCGAGGATAGACTATCCTCGCAATTTCGGAGGCCTACAATACGCCAAACTATGAAGTGAAATCACGCTTCAGGAGCCCAGGGTTAGGGCCCCCTATCCCTATCCCTATCCCTAATGATACGGCCAATTACCGATGAGAGATAAGATAACGGCTAATTTAAAATAACCGTGATGGGCGCTTAATTGGGCGCCCGTGCGTTAAATGAGACAAAGCGTTAGAAACTCGGAAAGCAATTATTTAAACAAGTACTGATTCTTCCTTTTTATCACATTCAGCAACCTCAATGATATAGCCTTCATCCGTGAACTATTAGACAAAATATGTCCATTAAATGTATAGTAACTAACTCAGACTAATTCAAAAGCTCTCTTCCACCCTCGTATTACCGGCAGATGCTGGTATGTTCATTCTAATGAGCTTAGAGCTTGTTCGTCATCAGCGAGGAGGTGCCGGAGGTGAGTTGAATGAGCGTGAAAGCGTGTCAAAGTGTGTCTCGGCGTTTGCCGAAACACCCATCAACCGTGTGAACACGGTCGATGGAGCATGGAACGTCCTCACATACGCGAGCACAGAACGTACTCGTCTATGCGAGGACATAATGTCCTCCCATATGCGAGCACGCAACATACTCACCTACGTGAGTGTGGAAAATACTCGCCTACACAAGCATGTAAAATACTCGCCTACACGAGCAACATACTCACCTACGTGAGTGCGGAAAATACTCGCCTATGCGAGGATGGGACGTCCTCGTCTATGCGAGGATGGAATGTCCTCGCATATACGAGGACGTAAAATACTCACCTCTGGGAGTATGTTATATGCTCGCCTGCCTCTCGGCGTTTGCCGAAATATCCATCAACCGTGTGAACATGGTCGATGGATGGAACGTCCTCGCATACGCGAGCACGGAACGTACTCGTCTACGTGAGGATGAAATGTCCTCACATAGGAGAGCAGCCGCACAATACTCGAGCACGGTCTGTGCTCGAGTATTGTAGGACACACGTACACACTGGAGCGAGCATAGTCTATGCTCACATACTGTGGAATGTGCTGTACAATACGCGAGCATAGACTGTGCTCGGATATTGTACAACACACGTACCCACGTGAACGAGCATAGTATACGCTCGCGTATTGTGGCATGTGCCGTACAATACTCGAGCGTAGACTGTGCTCGAGTATTGTACACCACACGTACCCACGTGAACGAGCATAGTCTATGCTCGCATACTGTGGCATGTGCCGTACAATACTCGAGCATAGACTGTGCTCGAATATTGTATGACACATGTACTCGAACGAGCATAGACTATGCTCGCATTGTGGATGTGCCATACAATACGCGAGCATAGACTGTGCTCGAGTATTCTATGCTCGCGTACTGCGGGATGTACCATACAACACGCGAGCATAGACTATGCTCGAAGATTGTAGGACATGCCATACACACTCGAGCGAGCATAGACTACGCTCGAATGTTGCAGGGCATGCCGTACAATACTCAAGTGAGCATATACTATGCTCGGATATTGTCGGACGACATGCAGACGGTGCATCGCGAAATGCGAGGATAGTCCATGCTCGCGTGGATGTATGTGCACACAGTGTGTCATGAAATGCGAGGATAGTCCATGCTCCCGTGGATGTGCGCACAGTGTGTCGTGAAATGCGAGCATAGACCATCCTCGCATTACTGTGTGTACAGACGGTGCATCGCGAAACGCGAGGACAGTCCACGCTCGCGTGGATGTACGTGCACACAGTGTGTCATGAAATGCGAGCATAGACCATCCTCGCGTGGATGTACACACACAGAGTGTGTCGTGAAATGCGAGGATAGACCATCCTCGCATTAGTGTGAGCGCAGACGTGCAGACGGTGCATCGCGAAATGCGAGGATAGTCCACGCTCGCGTAGATGTACGTGCACACAGTGTGTCGTGAAATGCGAGCATAGACCATCCTCGCATTACTGTGTGTGCAGACAGTGTGTCGTGAAACTCGAGGATGGTCTATCCTCGCAATTTCGGAGGCCTACAACACGCCAAACGGTGAAGCGAAAAGATGGTTCAGGAGTTTAGGGTCAGGGTGCCCCTATCCCTATCCCTAATGATGCGGTGAATTAGTAATAAGCGATAAGATACCGGTTAAGGGAAAAATAACCGTGATGGGCGCTTAACTAGGCGCTCGTGGGTCAAGTGAGACAACGGATGAACGAAAAGTAATTATTTATACAGGTACTGACTCTTCTTTTTTATTGCATTCAGCAACCTCAATGATACAGAGTCTTTATCCGTGAACTATTGCACAAAAATGTCTATTAAATTTATAGTAACTAACTAACTAAGACTAACTCGAAAGCTCCCTTCCACCCTCTCATTTCTGACAGACAGACCGGGTGCATTAACGATGCTTGTTAGCACTCGTGGTGACTCGAGAGGAGGAACGGGGCGAATGTCTTGGAGATCGCGTTCGGACTGCACAAACAAGCACGACCGTCGTTCGTGCTCGTGGTGGCCGGTGATGCTGGGATTACGGAGGCGTAAATGGCAGGTGTGGGGTGATATATTCATTTGAATAAGCTTAGAGCTCCTTCGTCGTCAGCGAGGAGGTGCCGGAGGTGAATGCGCGAGCGCGAAAGCGTGTCAAAGTGCGTCTCGGCATTTGCCGAAACGCCCATCGACCGCGTTCACACGGTTGATGTTCACTTTCAACCGTTATCTTATCACTCCCCTGCCATCGCAATACGGGGCTCTTTCACTCGCGGACGATGGAACCGAGGGATAGAACCAGAAGGGAAGACCCATGGAGTGGGAGATCCAACAGGTGCGTCATCCGACGCCCATTTGAACCCCAACTAACGCACGGATTTCCCTTACACAGGGCACCCACTGCCGCGTCCATCCTCCCCGCCGCCACCTCCTGCAGCGACGTCGAGCACGAACGTGCTTCGTGCTCGCTCACACAGCCGCCGCACCACCTCCACGGCCACGACAGCCGCCTCGCCGTGTTCCCGACCGCAGCTCCTTCCCCCCAACCTGCTGCCTCCGTTCCGGCGGAATCGAGCACGGAAGAGCTTTACGCTCGCTCGTGCAGCCACTCCGCCACATCCACGGCTGTGGCATCCATCCTCGCCTCCCCCAGCCTCCTCTGCGGCGACGTCGAGCTTCGTGCTCGCTCATACAGCGCATCCACGACCGCGACAGCCCCGCCGTGTCCACGACCCGCAACGTTCCGTCCTCTCCATCCACTGTCTCCGCTCAACCCCCCAAGCTCAGCTACCTTCATCCCGAAGCCAAGATCCTTCTCCACTTTCCAACCTCCTTCTCAGTCGCATTCTCCACCGACGGGGCCTAGGTCCTTCCATGCACCCTCGGCTTCTCCCACCCCTGCCTTCAACGGCAGTAGCGTAGGCGGATCGCACTATCGACCACCGCCGCCTACATATGTCGCGCCGGCTGCTACCAATGCAACGGTGAATAACAATCGACCGCCTCCGCCGAGTGCCCCACGCGCGCTGCGACAGTATATGCTGTCAAATAGACCCACAGCAGCAGCTGCTCCTCCAGGAGTCAGTTCCGCGTCGTCGCACTCGCAGTCGTATTCCCAAGGAGGATCACAGTACATCCCGCGAGGACCGTCGGCAGATCGTGATAGAGATAGAGACAGGACATTGGATTGGGAGAATAGGCATTATCGTGCACCGCGGAGGGGTGGTGGAGGTCAAGGTTGGAGCAGATAGTGCTACTGATTATGGTTTGTTCAGGTTGTTTTCTGTGTTTGGGTTCGGTGTTCGTCTTCCTTATTCTTCATTATTTCGTTTCGATTTCGCTTCGTGTTTTAATTTGGTATTGTACCATTTTTTCTGGGACTTGTTCTCCTTAGCCACTCTACTTCTATTCCCTTGTTTTCTTTCGTTCTTTTTTCTTTTCCAGTTTGTATGTCTGCTCCCTCGCTTATTTCTTTCGCTTACAATGTGCTACTGCCTATTCCTATTAGATCCTTGTTCGACCCTCAAGTAATTAAGTAAGACAGATAGGAGGTAACAAAGCTCCTCGAATCTGGCGTTCGACGAACATCCTCGCTAGGATTTCTGTGAGTATTTCGCACATGCATCACGGTCAACTCCGAATTCCTTCCTGTCTGTAAATATGGTATCTATTCAACACAAATCTCTCTGAAACGCGTTTGAGAGTCGACTTACGAGAATGCAACGTCGCCCATGGACACCTTCACTTCCATCGTCGATCTGTCGTGTCGGCGCAAGATAAACGAGCCATACTGCCCCCACCAATCGTCCACTTTGTCTGTCGCGTCATAGGCAAACAATGTCAGCTCGTTACCCCATACAGACCTGAATGTCGTCTCCTCCATATGATCCCAATCGCCATAGGCCATGGTCTGCCGCAGGATGGCGTCACGTCCATCCTGCTGCGGTCCTACAGGAACCTTCATCCCAAGCCGCTGCTGGTAGTCCCACATCTGGGTATCTGAGCAGTGTGGATGCCGAATCTCCTCGTAAGCTGTGAGCAGCTGTGAGACATGATCCCGGCTCCGTAACCGAGAGAACAGGCAGCCGAGCGTTTGTGCGTCTTCCAGAACCAATGCAACACCGTGATTACTCGCGGGCTTACAATGCGTGTTTAATCAGCCGTTCGATGGGGGATAGATGCAGCAGTGGGACGTACCAGCATAGGATGCGCAGATTCGCCAGTAAGAACCACTCTTGAGTTGTTACACACGAAATCCTCGGGAGGTGGTCTGCGTACATATATTCGAGAGGATAGTGAGGTCGCGAGTTTTAGCACTTTCTGTATTCTAAAATTGTATGATCAATTCCGGGCCTTTTAGTAGAGAGCGAACCTGACCTACCAAGGTTCAAAGTTACTGAGATGTATCCCACACGATTCCAGCGTTCGGCTTTCGGTCCAGTCTTGGTCTTCTGGTTGTCTCGCTCCATAGTAGTTATGAATGATTGTCGCCGTGAAATCTTTCCCGCCGACCTAAAGATAAATATACCCATTAATACCGCCTGGCTAAAAGCAGAACAATAACCACTGACCAGCATGTTGGCGTTCATGATATAACCCTCTCCCAACCAGATTACCCACTGTATACGAATGAGGATTATCGGCCCGAAAATAATACGCAAAATACTCACCTCTCTGATATTCAACAACGATCTCAGTTCCTCGTCCTCTTCCATGAGATGGACTGGTATCGTGAAGGTTACGATCACGTGCCTGTCATTGACATCCGGCGGTTCGTCGTCAGAGTCTGTGACGACTTGGCGTAGAAGACTATCATAACCATCAGCACCGACGATAACATCACCGAACAGTGTTTCTCCCGAGTCTAGTGTCACAGAGACCTGCTCGGAGTCTGCATCGACAACGGTTGCGTTGAATCGGAATTCAACTCCTTCTTTCACGGTCAATTGGTATAGCATGGTGTACAGGTCTTTGTGCTATTCAAGGACAGAAGCTCAATGCGATCATGTGCAACGCGACGGATTTAGCGACGTACCTGAAGGAACATGAAGTCCGCGACAAGATCCTTCAAAAACTCTTGTCCCATATTCATAGCACCTATCAAATCCCCGCTGTTTCCTGGGGATTTCGCGTTTAAAAAAAATCAAACACGCTAAAAATTGAGGTTACCGTTCTTGAAGATGAACTTGTCACACTTGTGCGCCTTTTCTTGGAGAACAGGTCCCAATCCCCATTTATGAAGTAATTTGGTCATGTTCGGTGGGGACCTAAAATTACATGAATGTAAACGAGGTCTTAAGTGCCGGCCGGACGTCCACAAACTCACTGGATGCTCCCTTTGCTCTTATCACGGTAATAGAAAGGCAAACCTGTCAGTACCATGGACAGAAGTGTGAGAACAGGTATT
This sequence comes from Flammula alnicola, assembly GCA_015499995.1. Lineage (NCBI taxonomy): Eukaryota > Fungi > Basidiomycota > Agaricomycetes > Agaricales > Strophariaceae > Flammula > Flammula alnicola. The sequence continues at coordinate 116,632 of JADNRV010000094.1, read as the reverse complement.
GCGTACTTTAATCTTTCCATTTCCCTTCTCCAGAACAAGTACATCGTGTCCCGCCTTTCTCAGTGTTGAAGCGGTGGCAAGACCTGATAACAGTCGGTGTCAGTTCGCCAAACCGGCCGAAGAGATCTTCCAATCTCCTTCTGGTTCAAGCGTACCTGCGATACCTCCGCCGACGACAATGAACTTGACGCAGACTTGAGCTCGGTTCTGGGGTTTCGCATCCGTCGTCATAATGGTCGCAAAGAGAGGGAAGAGAGCTTAGGGTGAAGGATAAGGATGATGTCGCTAGAAGGGCTGCATTCGGTCGCTCCGACACTCCAAGCGACTTTATATATGTGGAAAAGTCAAAAGTAGTATCAGATCAGGGCTATCAGAAGTTGACTACGATTTTCCGTGGCTCTGCGTGATGGGTGGTTGACAGACTTTGGAAGAACCAACTGCTAATCATTGTTCGCGCCCGGCCAAGCGCCCCCATTTGGCCCCCATTGCCGCCCTATGGAGGCAGAATAGCACTTGTACGGTCCGTGCAAACACAAATAGGTCTCGAACTTGAACTTGGCGAGCGAGATGGTTCAATAACACGAGCATTCGCTGTGCGTGAGCGTTTGGCGTGTGCGTCTCTTTTCGACATTCAGGGAACCATGGCCGAGGGTAATTTTGGAATGCGTACGGAATGGCCTCCGATTACCGGCTGATACGGTAGGTACTTGCGCCTGCCCGTGTTGTCGCGCTTTGCTTTGACTCGCTGAATTCCTTAATCGAAGCCATTTAAGTACTAGTGAGCCCGTCCATGCCAGGACGGGCTCACTAGTACTTAAATGGCTTCGATTAAGGAATTCAGCGAAGTGAAAGCGCGACAACCTTGCAAAAAATAGATTCTACTCACAGGGCCATCAACGCGCAAACGCCTGAACACAGCAGGGTCGTCGTAAACGATTTTCCCAATGAGATCGACTTTGATGGCATTGCGACTGGACCTGACATTGGACTCGACGAGGGGCCTCGGCCCTCGACGTCAATCAAGAAGGTCAGGTATGAATACCGTATGATGATGCCCTCAACGCTGCGCGGGCCGCTGTCGAGGAGGGCATCCTCCCCAGTGGTGGTGTCGCGCTCCTCAAGGCCTCTCTGCAGCTTGCGACCAACTCGCCTGGCTCCGGTGCGGGACCGACGAGCTCGCTGGTGTTGAACGACGCCAAGCCCATCCACATGACCATTTTTGACCAGGAGGTCGGCGTGGCGATTACGCGTGCGATCCTAAACAACGCGGGTGAGGAGACGACCGTCATCGTCGGCACGCTGCTCAAGCCGTACGGTCCCTCCGCGTGGGGATACGACGCCGCGAAGGGCGAGTATCATTTAGTCAAGTAGCCTATTAAACTTCAAATTTTATTCTGATCACAAGAATTCCCTACTGTGAGCTTAGGATTATTTTATTAAGTGCAGAAAGTCAGTGCATATGGGGAGTGCCAAGTAGGCAAAGTGTGAAATTTTGACAAATGCTGAAGCTTAAATTTAGGCATACTATGCTGTGGGATATGCACAGATTTGGCGGGATATGCTACATAGTGCTGGAAGATTCAAGTAAAATTTAACGAGATTTAATGATAGAGTGCTGCTTTGTTACACTTTACGGTATTTTCGCACTTTATGGAGGTGTGAAATTCTTACGCTTCTACTCTATCACAGGACATGTACAAATATTACACATCCTGAGATATGTGAAACAGTCAGATTTTTACACATCTAGAGAGGTGTAGATATTGAACAGACTACAGCCAGGTCATCATATTGGATTTGTTTCCAAGTACATCCACTTGTGCATCGGAAATGTTATTCTCCATGTTTCTCACGGCCTGGGCACAAGCCGTCACACTCAAATGGACTTTTCTCTGGGCAACATGAAGCCGGTTTAAAAACAACAATTTCTTATGAGCTTTGGACTCTAATTGAATATATTTTCAGTCAGAGCCCATGTTCTTTCTGTGCCGCTTGTGCACGCCTCGATTAAGTGTGTTGTCGGAGCTTCAATTTTCGGCATTTTGCTGGTACGTGGGATCATATGGTCGCCTCATTCATATTCGGCCATTCCACCCATCTACATTGCATTTACACAGTCCGTGATAATTTCATTTGATAGATTAGCATATTAAGAGTGCCTTTCAAACATTTATTTTGAAATTAACCAGAAGGAAATTAGTATAATAATTATAATCAACTTGATGCTCACAGCCTTCTCTGCGCATTCCTGCACGCTTCAAGCGCACTCTGCCATGGGTAACCATACTTATCCATACTTATCCACACTTGTGCATCCTGGTGCATGCTTATGCACACTTTTACATGTAGCTTTCATATATTTCCTTTTCTCAGCCAGTGTGCGGTTTTGTCACCGGCACTTATGGAACCTTGGCGCGGTCTATATTTAGACTCATCCCATCCAGCATGAAAGTACCAGAACACGGAGATGCCAACTGCAAGGCAGGACCAATGTTCGTCATCTCTTTAGATTACCTAACACTTTATCACGAGGAGTTACCAGAAATGAATGAACACACACGAAGCTCGTTCGTGCGTCCGTCGTGGGCGAATCTAAGCGTGTCAAAGTGCGTCTCGGCGTTTGCCGAAACGCCCATCAACCGTGTGAACACGGTTTGTACAACACACCCACGTGAACGAGCATAGTCTATGCTCGCGTACTGTGGCATGTGCCGTACAATACTCGGGCGTAGACTGTGCTCGAATATTGTAGGACACATGTACACAACTCGAGCCAGCATAGACTATGCTCGAAGATTGTAGGATGTGCCATACACACTCGAGTGAGCATAGACTACGCTCGAATGTGGCAGGGCATGCCGTACAATCCTCAAGTGAGCATATACTATGCTCGGATATTGTAGGACTACATGCACAGTACAACTGTGGTAGTCAGCACAGTACTACAGAGAATGACGAGAATAGACTATCCTCGCATCGTGTGTGTAGACAGTGTGTGCAGTGCTATATGCGAGGATGGTCCATCCTCGCGTGGATGTAGGCGCACACAGTGTGTCGTGAAATGCGAGGATAGTCCATCCTCGCGTGGATGTACGTGCACACAGTGTGTCGTGAAATGCGAGCATAGACCATCCTCGCATTACTGTGTGTGCAGACAGTGTGTCGTGAAATGCGAGGATGGTCTATGCTCGCAATTTCGGGGGCCTACAACAAGCCAAACTGTGAAGCGAAAACATGGTTAGGAGATTAGGGTCGGGGTGCCCCTATCCCTATCCCTAATGATGCGGTGAATTAGTAATAAGCGATAAGATACCGGTTAAGGGAAAAATAACCGTGATGGGCGCTTAACTAGGCGCTCGTGGGTCAAGTGAGACAACGGATGAACGACAAGTAATTATTTATACAGGTACGGACTCTTCTTTTTTGTTGCATTCAGCAACCTCAATGATACAGAGTCTTTATCCGTGAACTATTGCACAAAAATGTCTATTAAATTTATCGTAACTAACTGAGACCAACTTGAAAGCTCCTTTCCACCCTCGCATTTCTGACAGACAGACCGGGTGCATTAACGATGCTTGTTGGCGCTCGTGGTGACTCGAGAGGAGGAACGGGGGCGGATGTCTTGGAGATCGCGTTCGGAAACAAGCACGAGCGTCATTTGTGCTCGTGGTGGGTGGTGAGGCTGGGATTACAGAGGCGTAGGTGGCAGATGTGGTGGTATATTCATTCGAATGTGCTTAGAGCTCCTTCGTCGTCAGCGAGGAGGTGCCGGAGGTGAATACGCGAGCGGAAAGCGTGTCAAAGTGCCTCACGGCGTTTGCCGAAACGCCCATCAACCGCGTTCACACGGTTGATGTTCACTTTCAACCGTTATCTTATCACTCCCCTGCCATCGCAATACGGGGCTCTTTCACTCGCGGACGATGGAACCGAGGGATAGAACCAGAAGGGAAGACCCATGGAGTGGGAGATCCAACAGGTGCGTCATTCGACGCCCATTTGAACCCCCAACTAACGCACGGATTTCCCTTAGCCCAACCTCCATCTCTCCCTCGTCGCATGCTGTCGACACGCCCTCCTCCACCCTCACACTTTGCAACATCCAACCTACGATGCTGGCCACGCAACGCATGGGGTACAACTCCTGCGTCTGCAATAGACAACGACGGTTACTATGTACACAGAGCACCCCAAGGTCCACGACTGCCGCATCCCACCTCCCCGCCGGCACCTCCTGCAGCAACGTCGAGCACGAACAAGGTTCCTGCCTCCGTTCCGGCGGAATCGAGCAGGGAAGAGCTTCACGCCCACTCGTGCAGCCACTCCGCCACATCCACGACCACGGCATCCATCCCCTCCGACCCCAGCCTCCTCTGCGGCGACGTCGAGCTTCGTGCTCCCTCGTACAGCCGTCGCACGGCCTCCACGACCACGATAGCCGCTCTTATGCGTCCATCTCCGTCGTCTGAACCCGCTGCCTCCGCTCCGGCGACATCGAGTATGAGCGAGCTTCACGCTCACTCGTGCAGCCGCCTCGCCGGCCCACGACTCCCCGTGTCCATCCTCTCCCCCTACGCCTCCTCTGCGGCAACGTCGAGCATGAACGGTGCTCGTGCTTGCTCGTATAGTCGCTGCAAGGTGTATGCGACCACAACAGTCGCCCCGCCGCGTGCTCTGGCCTCCGCTCCGGCGACATCAAGCACAAGCGAGCTTCGCGCTCACTCGTGCAGCCGCCTCGCTGCATCCACGACCCTCCGTATCTGTTCTCTCCCCCAAGCCTCTTCTGCGGTGACGTCGAGCGTGAACGAGGCTCGTTCTCGCTGGTACAGTCACCGCAAGGGTTCCACGACCATACTCACGTACAGGAGGACACAACATGCATACATAGGGGTTGTACCCCATATGCTGCAGACGTGTCGTCGTTGTCGGTTGCAAACGCAGGAGTCATACCCCGTGCGTTGCGTGGCGAGATCCAGGGAACGGAGGAAAACCGTGTTGGAGCAGGAGGTTACGGGGCGGCTGGCTGCACGAACAAGGACGCGGCAGTTGCGGAAGCCGGAGGGTGGTATGTCCTCAGGAGCTTCGATCCTCGTCTGTACGAGGACGTTCTAGACGTTCTCTCCTCGTCTCCGCGAGGACGTTCTGTTCTCTCCTCGTCTCAGCGAGGACGTTCTGTTCTCTCCTTGTCGTTACGAGGACGTTCTATCCTCGTCTCGGCGAGGACGTTGTCTCCTCGTCTTCACGAGGACGTTGTATCCTCGTCTCCACGAGGACGTTTACGTGAGGACCTTCTGTCCTCGTGTATGCTCATGTATGCGAGCACATCCCGTCCTCGTGTATGTGAGTGTCATTTCTGCATGTACTTAGGTTACCGTCTAATGTACAAAGTATATAAATAAATTTGTTAATCGTTGAATCAATATGTATTAAATATATTATAATGACTTTGAATCAAGGTGGACTTCACAGAAATTTATATATTAAGATAGACAAGGACATTCTGTGCTGTCAGCGACGCAAGCGAGAGGGTGAACGATAATGGATTGCGGTAGTATAGACCAGCGAAAGTCTAGGGAAATAAGTCGTAGCCTACGCGATACTTATACTAGAGTAGTGGGTTAACTGAGAATGTCTAAGGAGACGAGTGAATGTGGGTAAGGACCGATGGAGCTCATGACGATGTGATTAGTGAGAACGAGGCGGAAGCAAAAGGAAAGCAAAAGGAAAGCCGAGTCAGGGATTAACGATTCCCTGACATTACCCCCCTCTCTCTTCAAGGGCGGTGATGAGGCCGAGGCCGAGATTTGAAATCATCGAGTAGTTGTTGGGCATGCTCCAGGTCCTTCTCGTACTTCCACTCATTTTCTTCCATAGGAAAACCACGCCACTTAACGAGGTATTGTGGCTTTCCTCTACGTATCCGTTGATCCAGAATGTCCTCGATTTCTTGTTGGAGTTCTCCTTCAACGAGGTCTGGCGGTGGGGGAATAGGAGTGACTGTGTCGCCTCTATGATACGGTAAAAGTTTTGAGATATGGAAGACGGGGTGAACCTTCCAGGTCGCCGGTAGTTTGAGACGATAAGCGCGCTCGCTAACCTTCTTCTCGATTTTGAAGGGGCCAAAACGGCGGTGTTCAAGCTTTTTCGACGGTCGGTTGGTGCACAGGTTTTCGCCTTCGAGAAGAACCTCGTCGCCAGGTTGGAATACGGGCGCTTCTTGGTGATGACGGTCATAGAAGGTTTTCATGTCTCGGGCCGCCCGCTCTAATGCGGCTCCTGCTTCTTTCCTAATTTTCTCCATCCTCTCTGCAAACTCTGTCGCCACCTCCACTCTCGTCTCTCGTCTCGGCTATTCGAATTTCGAACTTTGGTGGTTCATGGACACGCGAATAACATTCAATACCGGGTTTTGTGGTCGGCGCAAGGTTCGCAGTTCCGCCGCAGCCAGTAGAATGACTAGAGGTAGTAGTTTTATGATCAATTCGACGATACAGGGAGGAGGTAGCTAAAAAGGTACACACTGTCTGTCATGGCCGGTGCGGTGCGTCCTGCGGTCCTTCTCATCGATGTAAGCGGAAGCCGTACTGTTGCCGGAGACGATGTTGCCAGCCCATTCGCATCTGGTGGAGGGAACGATAAACGAGAGTAAGCCGCAATAAGGACCACAAGAACGCTAATGTTTTATGTTGCCGACTCCACCACGTCCGCTGGAGAACTGTAGAATAGTCGTCAACGATGACGCAAAGGAGAAGGAATGGTACGAATACTGACTAGTGCATTTCAGAGGTTACGTATCTTCTTATTCGTTCGAGTCAGGACGAGCCTCACCGGTGTCGCGAGATCGAGAACGGAGGTTGCATGCACCACCACAGCCAGCATATGGAGTACACCTGCAGAGATTTGAAGACAAATAAGCATTCAAGAGGGTCGTGTTAGATTAGTGGGCAAGCAACGCACTTGGTTTTGGCTGAGAATGGGTTCTATCTCAGGCGGCAGAAGGTGACAAAGAAATCGTCAGGACGAGATGCTAGCCTGGCATCGCGAGAGACGAAGACGTGGCGGATGCTACCCAAGTCCCCCTCGTCATGTAGATTGCTGGAGAAAAGCTCCTGGCAAGGAAAAAACGGACAAAACATAGGAAAGCATCGGAGCCGCACGCACTTGAAAGTAGAACGTTCGGTTGCCGGCATTGTGAGAGAGGTGAGAAAAGAGCATGAAAAAAAAGAGATATCGAAGAGGGCATGACTGAAGAACGAAGCATCCGCAGGAGTTATGTTACGAAGCGTACGTGGATGTTGAGGATAGAATGAGAATTTGGATATCAATGATCAATCGGCCCGAGTTGGCCATGGTTTGTTTTCAGACCGGTAACCGGAACGTTGGTCGCTCTCTGCGATAGCATTGCCTCGCCTCCGCGTTCAATCCTCGTTCTGGATCTCTTGGATCGGCGTCAAACTCTCTCTTCCACCTTCGCTTCGATCCAATTCGGATCTTACTCGTACACTCATTCGCCCTCTTTTACCCCTCGCGAATGTTCACTTCGTAAGTCTCTTCAAGCTTTCAGCTACTCTAGCCGTACAAATCTGATGCATGCTACTTACTTGAAATTGCCCTCGCTAGTTAATTCCCACATGCTGGGACTTCTCCTCGCACCGCAGTAAACGAGCTGCAACCAGATCTACGACGATTGAGCGACGTTCAAAGGGGCCGAGGACGGTGGGTTCCTACGAGGTACGTATCAGATTTTCCATTCGACATTCTCCACTTATGCTTTTATCTAGACTATCTCAGTGCTTGTACCCTCCGCCGACGCTCTACAGACGTCTTACCACTTGTCTCCCACCCATGTTGTCCCAAATACAACCACAAGTCAAGTGAAATCCCCTCAGGCTCCTACCTGCCTGCTAAGAATCCAAATCCCACGCAAATGCCAAACGCCAAACGTGGCTGCGTCCACCACACGTTCTCAGTGACGAGACTTATATAGAGGGAGCAAATGTTACCCTCCCTTCCCCTCCTACCGGGACTTCCTCGCGAATTTTAAACGAGCAGCGCATTCGCCGCCCAAATTCCAGCAGCAATTTTCGTGGCAACCAGAGCTGCTTAAGCCAAGGCAACGATAATGACGCAAGGTTTCTCTCTAGCTGGGGCACGGGACACATCGCTACTGTTGGAAGTGTGAGAATCGACGAGGTCGATGAGGGGAAGCACTGACTGGGTATGTAACCCCTTCTCGCTGTCAAAGCTGCTTTCGCTGAGCCATCGTTTCTTGTGGGAGGCGTCTGTTGATTCCTCTCAACCGGGGTTCTACTCAGGCAATACATATACTCCAAAGTCAGTGCGTAACTTGATTATGTTGATACTCGTGTTGCTTGATTTATCTAACCATAGATTGTCAATGATAAACGTGCTAACCCCTCATTACATTGCATACCCACCACAAGTGCGTTCAAAGCCGTCCTACTTCGCGCAACAAGAGGTGCCGAGAAAGGAGAAGCGGTATTACTTCCAATATCAATTTTTACTTACTCAAACCACCCCGCACAATCTTTGTGCTTAAGCTTAACACTTACGGCTCTGCACTAAGGTTCAAGTCTTCGTCGAACTCGTTAACACTTCACGCTAACTCATTTGACCTTGTATTTTGTCTCTCTCGTTGGAACCACCCGATTATGTTGACCACTAACTAGTTATTTCTACAGGGACTCACGTACTTTGAGGATAAACAGCACTCGAACCCGTTTTCGGCAACCTCTGCAAGCTCATCAAACGCGCGCGACTGTCTCTCGATACCCTATCTAGCCGTTCGCGCACTCTCCTATGCATTATAGTACTTATCCTTATCGAAAAAGTAATATCGTAAACTACCTTTCTCCTACTATTAGTGTACATTACATATCTATTACTATCGTATAAGCCTCATGCAAAACCGCTAAGGATTTGGTGGCCGTGTTCATGAGATACGCCGACAGTCATCAGACCCGCCTTTGATGGCGGACTTACCAAATCGGGAAGTGCCGCAACTCACCCTATAAGATACTATACTTATGCACTATTTCTCTGCTACAGGGATGCTTCTAGGATATGTAAAGTAACCTGAGATAGTACATGGTGTTGTTCGGTTGTTTATACCCCACGGCACCCAACGCGAGTCACCGCGTATCCAACGCGAGTCACCGCGTATCCAACGCGAGTCACCGCGACTCAACGTGACCCAACCTGATATGATCTGACACATTATCAACTGTCATTCTGACCTAGAAAAGTGATATGTCAAGTCAGTGCACCATAGGTGAGATGACGTGACCCAACGCGAAACAACGCGCGCATATGACGCGAGTCACCGCGTGCATATCACGCGAGTCACCGCGTGCATATCACGCGAGTCACCGCGTGCATATGACGCGAGTCACCGCGTACATGTCACGCGAGTCACCGCGCGCATATGACGCGAGTCACCGCGCGCATATCACGCGAGTCACCGCGTACATGTCACGCGAGTCACCGCGCGCATATGACGCGAGTCACCGCGCGCATATCACGCGAGTCACCGCGTACATGTCACGCGAGTCACCGCGCGCATATGACGCGAGTCACCGCGTGCATATCACGCGAGTCACCGCGTGCATATCACGCGAGTCACCGCGTGCATATCACGCGAGTCAACGCGGTACAACGTGCACCCTACGCGACCCTACGCGACCCAACCTGATACAACATAAACTGTTGTAAGGCATATTTCTACCTAGAAAGTAGTATGGGAAGTCGGAGCGCACCAGGCATACCCCACGACTCAACGCGTACACCCCACGCGACTCAACGCGACTCAACGCGACTCAACGTGACCCAACCTGCACTGCGTGGTGCCATGCACACACCACGATGCATATGAGACACACGTGTCTCGTATTCTCTCTCTCTAAACCACCATGTCCAGCCACGCTAAACAGCCCCCAATCTCGGTATGCCAACCAAATACATATTACTTCTAACCTAATCTCTATCTAGCCCAAAGCTTCCCCACCCAAAGCGAGCAAGCGGTCCAAGCGAAACCCAGAATTCACCATTCCGACTCCTGCGCCAGATGCTGCTCCACGGAGCATTAGGCGAACGAACAGATCACGTGCAGAGGAAAAGATTATTGAAAAAGAAGAACAACTACTGTACAAACTCGCGCAGAAATACAAAGAGCAAGCCCAAGTCATCCGCGCCCCTTTCACCCGTCGTTCCCTCCAAAAAAACGCAGATGTCGCCCATCTCCAAGAAATCTGCAACAAAGAACTTGGTCCTGACAGAGCAGCGCAACATCTTTCCGCTCAGGTTATCGACAGAAAAGGAGAGCCGATACTCTTCTATTTCGGTTATCGCATCACACCCGAAGACGGGAAAGCACCGGTATGCTTAATTTCAATTCATATCCGCTCATATCCTGCTGATGTTATTAGCCCGAAATAAAACTCAAGGACCAGTATCTCAATCGTACGAAAGCGTATTTCGATTCGGTCGAGGAGACGAAGAACGCTAAAAAGGTCTTCGACGGTATTCACGTACGCTTCGATTTCTCGTTGAAATCTTGGAGTCTGACTTTTCACAGCACAAAAAGATGGAATCCTACCATGTACAAGTTCAGGATCTCGTATCTGCTGTTCCACTACACTCTCGTAAAGACCCCACGCGACACGAAGACATGAACTCTATAGAATATACCGTCGAGGGTGAAGATGCGCCAAAGACCGAAGACGCGGGCGTCGTCCACGGGGTCCAAGGGTGGATCCAACAGGGTCAAAAGAAAAAGGTGAGTGAATCAACATTTCTATTCACGCAAATCAATCTGATCTATTTATTAGGGCCTCTATCTCTCCGGCGACATTAGCTATTCAAGCTCGAGCATGACAAATTTCATACATTACTTCCTTGCGACACGATCTGTTGCCAGAGCCCTGGCTATTATGTTCGAGACAGTTTTTCCTGACATCTACGCACAATATCAAGAAGCCTTTGAGGCCGGCGTCTGGTTGACTCAGGACCCAGGACCCTTTCTCGGACGCGCCATTATTTACAAATTGCAAGGAAAACTGCACAAAGACCGCAACGACGTTGGCCCATCGGCGAGCTTCCCCGCCGGCTATTTCACAGGCGGTGAGATGCTTTTCCCCCAGCTAGGTGCCAAATTTACGTGAGTATCTTGATCATTCAAAGTCCAGAAGACTCAGACTGAAAGTAACCGCTAAGCTATGGGCCTGGATGCGTTTGTATTTTCTACTCCAGCGAGCTTTACCACAAAGTCAGTCGCTTTGAACCCACGCCCCAGACGAAGGAACAACAAGAAAAGAACATCACTCCGGGCAGAATTGGTACGGTTATGTTTTTTCCTGAGGCAAGTTTCGACTTGTTGAAAGGAAAGCCAAAACACTGGGCCCTGGAGACGAAGTATGGGCAAAAGGCGAATACTTAATTAAAACATGTATTTCCAATCCCATAGAAAATTTCTTTTGCATTGTATGATGGGAAAAAAAATACGACATGTGTTAGATGATGCGGGCCTTGCACTTAGGGCATTTGAAGCGCTGCCAAGTCTCTTGGGACCTAGCAAATTCTACCAACTCCTTACCTAGGGTAGCTTCCCAATCCTCAGGGAGCTCCGAGTCCATCTCCTCCAGCCAAATATAAGCCTGCCGGACTGCGTATCCTGATCCAGTGAGGCTCCACTCGTCCATGCCCTCATATGATCCTCGCAATATAGGCATCTGAGCGACCCGTTGAACGTCGCTGATATCGGACGAGATGGAATTGGTCGAGGGAATTCCGAGACAACCCTCATCAAACCAAACCTTACACTTCTGGCAGAAACGCTGACGATCCCTGTCGGGTTCGTAGGGGTTATTGCACACACAATGGACATTCATGCCCTAGCGACATCAATAAAATAATCAGGTAACGAGTAATAATGCGACAAGTAGTGGAAACATATACCGTAATCGAATATTTCTTAGACTGGATGCGCAGGGCTGTCCGAACGACCCACCAGGTCTTGTGAATTGGCTGGTGAAAACCATCTCTATCGTCATATTGGTGGATGAAGCACTCCGCTGCAAAACACGTGTCAGATAAAGCTTAGGACAAACCTTGGGGGAACGCACATTCTAAGCAGCTCAAGTCCACCACATCTTCGTGGGTAGACAACGCTAGTTCATTCCTTCCAAACGCTCTCAACGATGACTTCGAACTAGTGGCAAATCATCAGTCGAAATCATAATCGTCAGAGATGTGAGTGATGTCATACCTGTCTGTAATTTTCACTTTGTTCATGTCCTCCACGGAATAATACCACCTTACGATAAGGTAGCAGGGTTCGGGGTCATCTTCTTCATCACTGTCGTCGGAGTCATCTTTTTCCGGAGCCTTCATGTGCACAGAAACTATCTTGCCTTTCCAGTAGAGGTCGCCGTCGACAGGTCTGTCGCTGAGGTCCATGCCCTCGTGTGCAAGAAAAACACTGATGGAGCGATATATAGATCAACGTTCGAATCGATCGCTTGAGGAATCAGTGAGATGGACGTACTTGTCTCCTCCTCTGAAGGTGGTAAGCTCTCCTTCATCCCCCTCCACTTGGCACAAGTCTAACTCAGGTATTAACCGAACTTGGCTTACAGAAGGAACAGACATCGAAAAATGAGATGGATGTCGAGGACGAAAGACGAGATGATCAGATAAGGAGTGATATATGAACTATTCTATTAATAGGTATTACTAGTAAAATTAATTAATTCAAGGTAGAAGCGCGAAAGACAAAACCTCAGGCTAATCCGAGCTCAAAGCAGCCCATTCCCAACAACGGGCGACAAAAAAGAGCCCACGCAACCTGATCTTAGGGGCGTCACTCGCCCATAATTGATCCCTAAGCAATGTTTCCTTAGATAACTTCCTGATGGCGATCGCCACGGACTTGACTTTGGATTGCCTCTAGAGGTAAGGATGATGTCAAAATGTACCAAATAAACGAAAGGTTTGGACGTACGCTCGCGGTAAGCTCATAAAAAGCGTCCTTGGAAGGGATTCCAATCATGGCATAGGAACGGAAAAATGTATCAACACATTTCCAGACGAGGTCCATTCCATTGTTTGAAAGCTCAGTTCCCTCTTTGGATTGCCTGTCCGCGTCTTTGAACTGCCTGTTAAGTAGCGTAAACTCTTTGAAGAAATTCGAAATCGCCACGCATTCTCCCGCATTGAGTTGAAGGTAACTAACGGCATCCATACGGCCCACTAAATCGTCTGGCGTCTTGCAAGAAGTTTCCAGAGAGGTATCTCCAGTGGTGACAGACACGGATGCGTCTCGGGCTTTACGGCTACCCTTCCGGTTGGCAGGCTTTGCAACAACAGTTTGAGATGAACTGGACGCGGCCGAAGAGCCTCGTACGCCTTGTGGTTGCCGTCGCCTTAGGATAAAGACTTTCTTGGCGGCCGAGTAACCAGAATCAGGTTTTGGCGGGGAAGAACTCAAGCGAGACTGGGAGAAGAGGTCTTCCTCGTTGTCAGAGATGGGCGGCGTGACCCCAGTCGAAGATGAAGGAGGGGGTTCGAAGGGGTCTTCCTCGTTGTCAGAGGCGGGCGGAGTAACCCCAGTCGAAGATGAAGGAGGGGGTTCGAAGGGGTCTTCCTCGTTGTCAGAGACGGGTGGTGTAATTGCAGTCGAAGGATGGGGTTCGAAGGGGTCTTCCTCCTCTTCAGAGATGGGCGGAGGAGCAGACCCACCCAAGTCCATTTCGACATCACTTGAAACAGAATCCGTAGGGCCTGCAGATTTCGGAAACGCCGTTTCGATATCATCCGTATTAGACCGCGGAGGTGCCGGGGACCTGGGATCCATATTCTCGTCTTGGGCGGGCGTAGGTGTAGGAAGAGTTTCTAAGATTAAAGTCGTTAACGCTGGCAAGTGAATCAAAATAAAATTTAGAAGCTTACGCATGCCATTTGCCATACCATTTCCCAAGTCGTTGAAAGCTAGAAGAGAGTACAAAAATCCAATATATAATATGACAACAAATTGTTGTTAAATATCTCACCTCCTACATCTACAGGAAGTGGAACAAAAGGTATGTGAGCGTTATACCAAGTCCCTTTTACAAAACATTGAGTCGAAGAGTACAACAACAACAAAAAATCAGTCCAAGAATCAAGAAGTACCCTTTCGTCGACCGCTTTCATCCCGATCACCAGCGGTATAGTGTCTAGTCCAAACTAAGCGGAATGGAAAGGGTTAATCAAATGCGTAATGAAAAGAAAAAGAACTTACACGCCGGGGCAAGGTGCATATCCGACAGGCCGTGTTCTAAGCCCCTGCCAGGCCAGTTTACGGGCATGTCGTCCAACCCCGGCAACAGGTCTTCCCAGTCCCTAGAGGCTAAGAAAGTGAAAGATCAGTAGCGCACCAGAGGCATAGATAAATGATAACTAACCAAGCTCCCGTAAACGTTGGTAATCCTCACCGAAGAGACGATTTGGGTCTTCTTCGACCGAGCGTAGGTGGGCTTGCACTAAGTCATTAACCTCCTGCCTCAACCTTTCTCTCCTCTCATCGTCCTCGCTCTGTCGGCTCAGCGACGCGTCAGTTGTGTTTGAATTTGATGCCATGCCCGTCGGAATTGTTCTTGAAAGTTCCGGAGAACCGAACTCGGGAGCGACCATTTCTGCGAGAAGCGAAACGTGAAAACGAATGAAAATGAACGTATGGTGGGGCTTACTCGACTTCTTGGGCCTCTTATGCGACTTCTTGGGCCGCTTACTTGACTTCTCCGGTTGGTTGTCTGGTCCGGTGGCATCATTCCCTGCGTGAAAGGAAAAGTCAGCTGGAGAAAGAAGAAAAGCAGTGTGTCAACGACTTACGATCGCGCTTACGGTGATTCATACCGTGGCGAGGCTCCGCAGGAAGGTGTGCACCAAGTATGGCGACCGAGCGCAATCCTAACCGGCGGTAAGAGATACGACCCTATAGAACATGAGCCGTTATTGAGGTAAACTAACCATGAGCAATATGGAAACTCACCAACGAATCACCGCGAGTCTACGCGTGTGAGGTTTGAAGCGATTCACCGTGATTCACCGTGATTCTACGCGTATGAAGTTCAACCATTGTTGTTGAATTTAATTCGAACTCAGATTGATGGAACTGTACAGTACCAAACCCAAACCGTAAACTCAACACAACTGACAGCACAATAGACATGGCGATGTATTCGCGTTCCTCCTCGGCGGCGTCGTACCGCGCAGTGCGCGACTGTGCTGTACGACGTCGGCGAGGCTTACGACTTTTTTTCATCTGTCTCTTTTTCTAACGTTTTGATATCTAGAACCTCCTGTATCTCCTAAGGCTAATGGGAAGTAAGTGCCCACCTTATGTTTATCTACGCTAACTTGTCTTTCATTTATTTCTAGTCTACTACGCTTCTAAGCCAAGTAATTTGCCTTGGCATTGACCTTGGACGTCGACCTTGCGGGCTCGGGGGTATGGGTCTTACGTGCGTCGCACTTGACGTCGACCTTGAGGGTTCGGGGGTGTATCGCACTTTCCGCGGTACTGGCTCAACGTTTCGAAAGGGCGCTATGTTGTGGGGAGCTTAGGGTTGTCATCCAAAGGCTGAGCAGGTATCGTTACCGGTTATTTTTCTATATTAGTCTGAATCTTGTCCTAACGTTTTCCCCTCTAGTACCTCTTGTATTTCCTTTCTCGTTGGCCTGCAAGGTTTCTCATTGGCCTGCAAGGTAAGTGTCTGGTATTATGTTTTCTACGCTAACTCCCATTTCCCCGCTGGAAGGCAGTTTTTAAGTAGCACCTTATTTAAGTAACGTAGCGCGATAATTTAAATAATAAATATTGATTTATCATGACTATTTGCCCGGCGTTTTCTCCAACCCTAACCCAAGTAAGATAAGATACTGCTATCGATTTCGCAACCCTCCCTTCGTTATCGCCACTCTCTCTTTGCCCCCCCTCTAGATATCTTATCCCCGCTGAAATGGTCGCAGGTTGGTGGTGGTGTAATCACAAGGATGGATGTCACAAGCAAGACTCCTCATCACGCCGACATGAGGCGTTGCTGCAGGTACCGTTGTTCTCCACGTACGAACCCATGAATTCTTTAAGTTGGCAGACAAGGCTGACTTCCCGAGCAGGGCCGGAAGTGGATGGAGGCAGCACTGCAAACGTCACCAATGCAATCCGCGCTGTTTCGATGACGATAATAACCCTGACCGTGAGGCTAGGCGTAAACCAACGGATCGAGAGTTCATCAAATACACGGGCCTCCTCTTACAAGGTCTAAGAGGCGGATTAGATTCGCGACACGGCATAATCGAACAATATAGAAACTCATGGGTTAAAGTCTATCCCGATCAGCCAATCCGCCTCGATGCTAACGGGGATCCGGAAAATTTCTCCCAGCTGGCGGAACTCCCAACGGTCTGGCCAGTTTCGCCTTCCGCCTCCGGGGTGGTCACTGCGTCGACATCCAGTTCTACTGCTCCAAGCCAAGCTGCTCATCACCATCCTGTAACCCCTGCCCCCGTTAACCCTCCTCCTTCTGCGGCACAAGATCTTCCTCCTCTTTCTTCCAGTGCCGCTTCACCATGGGATCATCCTTCACCATCTACCCTTAACGCGCCCGTTACCGCCTCACCACTAAACCCTCCTCCTTCTCATTCACCTCCCAGTGCCCCTCCACCAACCAATGATCTTGGTGCGACCTCGTTCGCAGATGCAGACGCCGAGATGTTGTTGCATCTCACGCAACACACTTTCCCGATCAAAACGCTTCCCATGTTCTCACAGATCGTGGGTGGGCTCGTTCCCGGTTTCAAGATGGGAGCTAGGCCCAAACCGCGTCTAGCTTTATTCCCACAACTTTCCGTTCTATCGTTACGAACGCGCTTTCCGGGGGTCGATCGTGGGAATTTCGCGATTCTGAGTGGATATTCGGATTCCCCGACCTCGAATACCCCCATCTACCAATTTTCACCATCCAATTTGAAGGGGATGGGGGGGAACTGTAAATAGAGTAGAAAATAGTCTAAAAATTTGAATATTTTGGAAAGCGGGAAAGCGTTCGGGAAAGTCCGGTAATCTATTTTTAGCACAGGAAAGTCTTTCGTCACTTTCCTTTGAAGGTCGGGGATCTCGGCGACTTTCCTCCCTGACCGGCATATCTTTCCCGATATTGCCGTCCCTCCTTGCACTTTCCCATGGACTTTCCCGTGCTTTCCCGTGCACTGTCCCGTCCCTTTCCGCACTTTCCTACGCTTTCCCGTGCACTTTCCTACGCTTTCCCGTGCACTTTCCTACGCTTTCCGTGCACTTTCCTGCGCTTTCCCGTGCACTTTCCCGCGCCCACTGAACTTTCCGGCGCTTTCCGCTCCCGCGTCCTCGGCAACCGGTTATCCCTTCCGGTTTGATGTCAGCCGGCTCTTTCCGCGATTACATCTTTCCATGCTCGCGTCTTTTCCTCCTCTCCCCATCTCCCACTTGGCATAATGCTGTGGGCTTTCCTCCCCTCTTCCCCTCTTTAACATGTGCGCTCTAACAGAGGCTTTATGTCTCAGCCCGACCTTGACCTTTCCTTCCAGCCTACGCCGCGTGCTTTAGGGGGTGCTCGGCTGCGAAGGGCTGTGCCCTTCGCAGCCGAGCTCCAACCATCTGAGATTTAGCTGCTGCCCGCGACCCACCATTCAGGTCGTTCTCATTGCATCTTGCACCTCAGTTACTCGTACACGTCGGGCGCCTGTGCTACACGTTCACGTCGGGCGCCTCTGCTCAATCCATGCCGGCCCCGTGAATCTCCTGTGCCACCGCTCGACGGTTAGGGTTCGTGTTAGGTTAGCGTTAAGGTTCGCGTTAAGGTTCGCGTTAAGGTTCGCGTTAACGTTAGGGTTAGCGGGATATTTATCCCCCGCGCGGTAGCGCGTTCTTTGCGTTGGGTTGAATCGTAGTCAATATTGTTACTAGGTTGTTTTCGGTTTATTAAAATCATACAAGTGTATTCAGGAATGACTCTACATGTTGTGCTAAATAGTTTTATTTGAAATATATGCTATGTTATAGACCAAAATCAAGAACGCGCGAAGCGCGTTCTTGATTTTGGTCGCTCTCAAATGGCACGCGCGCTCTCAACTGACCACACGCTCTCAACTGACCACACGCTCTCAAATGACCACATGCGCTCAAGTGACCACAGTCTCAAATGACCACACGTTCTCAGATGACCACAAGCTCTCAAGTGACCACACCAGTGACCACACACTGACCACAGACCTTAAATGACCACAAATGACCGCACATGTTGCAATAACCCATCAAAGCCAAACAAACCAGAGATACAGATCCGTCGTCGTCTCTTGTATCTCTTTCATTACAACCCCCACTTGGCAAAAGCTGTGGGCCATCCCTCCATCCTACACATTCCATTTCTTGCAAAAGGAGCGCCATCCGTCTTACAAGACCATCGTATGATCGCGCGGACATCAGGACTTTGAAATGCCATAACACCGATTGTCACCCGGGCTGATCCCGACGTCCCAGTAAGTCCCTACTGTCATTCCTTCACCGTCACTTTTTGTATTCACACTTCCATTTGACACTTAGAGCATCGAAAATCCCATTTCGAGTCCACCGACGCTTTTATGGCGACAGATTTCGTCTGAAAAGGTGTGTGATCGATACTATTCACAGCAGATTTGAAAGCCCTCATCATTAAAGAATATGATGACGCAGATCGACCCATATTACCCCAGTATTCTAAGGAACCCCATGCTTTTCTTGCGTCGGGAATCGGGATGAATCGATACGATGGCTATAAAAACCTCGTAAGGAAGATTTTTTTCCTCATCACACCCCCGACTTAGTTGGGGAGTCTCCTCCATTATAGTTGTTCATAGACCACTCGTCAGTCGTTTCCAGCCCATGTCGTCGATCCAGCAAACACCCGACCCATCCGACCGTCCTCTCAACGATATCCCAGAAAGCTGCGAGTCGGAAGATGACACAGCGCCATCAGAACTAGGAGAGCCGCCCGTAGTAGACTCATCCTTACTATGTATCCCCTGTAACGAAGTTTTTCCCAACCCCAATGCCCGTAGATACCACATGCGTAAAAATCATCAGCCCTACACCGACGTTGTCTATCCGGATACGCTAGAGACAACCAGACTGCTTCGAAAACCGCAGTCAGAGGGTGGCCATTTTGGATGCCTGAGGTGCTCTTATGCCAACAAAGACCCAGATACTATTAGGGTAAGAATAAAACGCATTTCTGAAGAGTGCTATATTTACAAAACGATTAGAAACATGCCCAAAAATGCGCAGAACAGCCTTTTCGACCGAATCGCGCGCTCCTGCCGCCTCGAATAGAAGCGACACCGAGAGCGAACACGACGCCCACTCCAAGCTCGCCTATTCCATGTTCAAGCCCTATAATTGACACGCCGCCCTCATCGCAGGAAGAGCTGCCAATGTTCTACAACGAACAATACCTTCGCGAGCCGACACCCTATACCATTGTTCATCACCCCATTTTCAACCTACCTGCACTTGCGATTGTCATAGATACACGCTTTCGCTCGGTCATTTGCATGGAACACCAGCGCGTTACAGACTATTCGGGCCTACGAAACCACATACAGCGTCATGTCAAACATATCGAATTTCCCGAAGATCTCGTTACACGGCTCGAGACCGAGTACAATCTTGTGCATCCCGCAGATATCGCCTACACAAATGAACCGATAGAACCCGTCTTTGGCGTCCCCATCCTTCCAAACCCCCACCATTTCTGCGGCGACTGCGGGAGGGGTTACATGGAACTCGAAACCCTGCGCGTTCATCATGCAACACCCGACCGCTGCACAGATCGCACTGCAGCATCGCCTGATCGCACTGGATACGGACAAGCAATAGTCAAAGGGAAATTTTGTCGAATATTCCAAGTCGATATATCCAAGTTGAGGCGTATCGCGCACGCTCCAACGCCTTATTCCCAGATTTTCATAGATAATCATCCTCTTCCCGTTGACTACTCGAAAAATCGCATCAGAGGTCCTGAAGACGACCTCAACCTCAGCCAGTTCTATTACCACGAAGGCTGGATCCAGGTGGTGGATTCGTATTCGCCGGCTGCCATCATCGAGGCGTGTAGGAACTCCACAGAGGATGACCAATACGGCAGGAACTCAAGGACGCCTCTCGTCGCTATCTCACCTCCATCCAGGCTGTCATTCGCGACCATACAACCAATGGTCTGCCCAGGACCATAGCCCAGCTCATACCCGAGTAAGTCGTCGTATCTAATCGTCAGTATACGTCAATTGAATTTTTATTATCAAATAGCCAAACTTCCAACAATGTCTTCAACGCAATCGGCGAAGCAGCGATCAACAAATATTCCCTGACCCTCCATCGTCTCATATTCAACATCATACGCCAACTTTTCGGACCTTGGGACTCTCTCGTGAAATACCCGACCTTAGCTCCGGTTCAACAAGAAGCGTTCTGCGAGCTCATCAAATGCCTCCAGGAAAAGAAACCGGCTGATATCATTGACGCATGTTTCCACCAAGTGTGTCTCGCCATTTTCGGCCACGAGAAGCACGTCTACGAGACCAGTCGTAAATTAGACAAATTCTTTTCTCCTGTGAACACCTATATAGTGTATAGATCAGTCAAACCGGCGGGCAACTTTGATAAAGCGTCGAATATCACGCAAACGATAGCTCATCTTACTTATTCCATCCGCGCCACCTACCTCAAAGAAATCGCCACTATTGCGACCACCGATTCCGTCCGTGAAAAAGAGTATGTTCGCAACCTGTTTTTATCCCAATTAACGATCTAATACTCTTTATTAGCGTGTATGAGCGATTCAAGCCGTATCTGATGGACGGTTATGACACGCCGATGGCATTTCTGTTCAATATCAACAGCTTCCTTGGCACTATCCGCGGTTCCGAAGTAAACGAAGCCCAATTCATGTTTAACGACGATTCTGGTAGGGAAGTCACACACTTCGGCCATTCCATTAGCCTCGACAATGTCAAGCGAATGATCGACGCTGTCCTCAAATCCTTTCACGAGAGCGTCAAGCAGAATCTCTTCTTTGGAGAGGAGATTCCGTCCCATCTTATACCCACCTTTGAAATCGAGGACCTCGTCGACAATCTTCAGAACCGCAGTCCGGGCTACTGCTTCCTCGACGAACCAAAGAACCCATTCCTTCAATATCGCACAGCCTACGGGGAATGGCTATTGTCTGACCCTCAAAGAGCCGCCAAATTCGTATACGTACACGACGGAAAGCTCGTGTGGAAGCCCGTCCCATGCCAGGCGTTTTTGAAGGCCTCGGCGCAGTGTATCCTGAATCTCATGGTCGGTATCGTCTGGAGCGCAGGACCGTCTACTCGAGGCACAGAATTCGCCCGCCAAATACTGCGTAACATGACAGGCGCATATCGCAACATCATGATACTGTTCCGAGTATTCTGTGTCGTCGCCATTCAAGACAAGACATCCCACAAGAGACTCAAGGATCGCTTCGTTCCTCACGCGCCCACCCGTGAATTTGCAAAGGCGCTCATTATTCATCTCGCCGTTATCCGCCCATTTGAACAATTCCTCGTCGAGCAACATATGAGCCAAGACGACGTCGATCGCTATCGTTATCAGCTGTGGCCTAACCTCAAGCGAAGCTTTAGCAGCGAAGATGTGAGCGGTCCCAGACGAGGGATTGTACGAACTGCACAAGGAATACTACGTCGACACCGCAAATATGCACTCCACAAACATGTCAGCGCTCAAGTACGCTGGCAATATGGCCCACCTCCCAAACTCGGATCATCGCGTGACACTAGGATGTATCAAGGTTTCGATCGCTTGGCAGAGGCTTGTCAATATCGGGCAGGACCGGCCTCTCAGCGTTAGTTCTGACGAGAGAAGAGCGATAGAGGAATATCAAGCGGTTTTGGGCGAGAATAATCCGTCTGAAAACGGCGAGTACGATTTAATTACCAACAACTTCGATTCTTACATCTCCATTAGATACCAAATCTTCTAATGTCCAAACTTTCGCGCCTCTGCTCGCCAACGAAATCAGCAAAAAAGTAATTTCGACGGTGGGCAACATCATCGATGATAGGGTTCAAGAGACTCTCCAAAACTCGATGGCGGAACTGGCACTGCGATACTTTCCCAAGCCACCGCTTCCTTTGGATGGCAATCGTTTGCGTCCCGTGTCTACCATTTCCGTACACCCGTCGCGTCTCTACGACCTGCGCCGCTTCCTCAAAGATCCGTCGGCTCGATTTAAAAATCCAGAGCAAGCGGTGCTATTGGAGCACATGATACGCGGAGAGCAGAGCGTCCTAGGCATATTAGGGACAGGTTCGGGAAAAACCATGCTGATCTTGATGATGGCGAAGATGTACGCAGAAAAGCGTACCACCATTGTCGTACTTCCACTGTCAAGCTTACAGAGCGACCTGGAGAGAAGAGCCATCGAACACGGTGTTACGATCACACAATGGCTACCAAATTCCGAGGATCCTAATCCGAGCGCGAGCGTCGTCTATGTTTCTATAGAACACTTGGGATTTGAAACTTTCAAACAGTACGTTTATTTCAAATCAGATCAAGCCATAGTCTAACTATCATTAGCTATATTCGCTCGTTAGAGAACCGCGACTGTCTGGGAAACATATTCTTCGACGAGATTCACAAGATCCTCACCGATGCAAAATATCGCGATGCGTTTCATAATTTCCACGTCCTTAATTCGGTACAGACAGTAATTCACGGACTCACGGCGTGTATCCCTCCCCAACTGCTCGCCTCGCTATTTGAATTCACCAAGACTACATGGAGAGTCATTCGTACACCCAGCTCGAGGAAGGAAATGAAGTATAGAATCGAACTGGTAGAGAAAAAAGACGATCTTGTACGAGTCGTCGTCGATTACATCGACACTACAATTTCAACGTACTCAGAAAACGACCGCGCCATCGTTTTTTGTCGGTCGCACGAAATGGCAGATAAAATAGCATTCGAACTTGTAGCGGACCCTTACACTTCGCGTACCCTTCGCAACAACCCAGAGACGCTCAAGCGGTGGTTTCGTGGCAAGTTAAAGGTTATTTGCTGCACGACGATTCTGGGATGTGGACTTGATTACTCCTCCGTTCGTGATGTCATTCATTGCGATCTGGCGTACTCGATTTTAGATCAGTACCAAGAGGATTCCAGAGGAGGTCGTGACGGCCTTCCTTGCAACGCCATTACGTTCGTCGCCAAAGATCGTCAGCTTCCATATCAAGAAACTCCGGACCTCTACGACGTCGGTTCAGACCTCGTCTTCGAATGGAGCAAAAAGACAGATCAGTGTCTGAGAAGAATTCCCTCACATTTTCTCGACGGGATTGCAGTAGAGTGCGTCATGATTCCAGGCGCGGAACTCTGCTCGTATTGCGAGCAACAACTTGGAATGGCCGCGCCCTTTGAGCCTGTGAAACTGCCAGCGCCTCAAGACTTTGCTTCGCTCTCCAAACAGACTCCTAAAACGGTGGTTAATCCACGCGCCCGCCCAGCACAAATCCTTGGGCCGACTCATCCACCTCCAATCCGCATTCAGTTGGTGCCTCCACCACCCTCTCTATTAAGGACGAGAACTCCTCCAGCGCATCACGAAGAACGACCCAATAAGAAAACGGTAACCACACCATCCAGTCCGTTAAAGAGGAAAACTCCTCCCACGCATAATGAAGAGCGCTCCCATAAAAGAATAAGATTAGATTCTATATGTCGAGATAGGCAAGTTTTTCCATCGTTATTTATTATTCATACTAAAAGAAAAATACAGCTCACCAGCGTTGTTTTCGCCCTTCCACGGACAAGAGAATGTATCATCCGACACGGTCTTGAAAATGCCTACGACTGGAATGATGACAAGCGGGTCAGCAGGCAAACCTCCGATGGCCATGTTTTTCCACAAGGTCGATGGATCGACGACAGTGACACCCATTATGAAAACATCTAGTGGTAATTCACAGAAATCGACACCGCGTACTCCATCAGTTCGAAATCCACAACAGAGTGATGTATTCTCCGCATCGTCGCCCCTTCGTTTGCATTCGTCAAGCGAAAAATCAGCTCCATCGAGCTCCGTAAACCGACCGCCAATATACACGGTAGCGGGTTCGTCGGCCCAACCGCCACCATATTCGTCAGACGGTACATCGGAACCAACATCGCGGAATAAAGCGCCAATATCGCAAGCAGGACCAGCGAGTACAGCGACATTTTATTTGCGAGACCCGCCGAAAAAGAACGCAAACCGGACAGGTATATCTGGGAGAATAGATTATCAAGCCAAGATCCAAGAGGAGCAGAAATACCAAGTAGAGGTCGTCGATCCGGTCATGCGGACCCTGGATTTCTTCGTCAATAACTGTATACCCTGTCGACTTTTTGGGTATAGTGGCTGGGATACCCACATAACCGACGAGTGTCCAGAAAAAGTCTGTGTCGCAAAAACTGACGGTCAATACAAAGCGTTCCGGGACAAGATTAGGTTCGAAAATGGATGGTGCTTCCATTGCGGCGTACATCAGGTATTTACCATCTACGTCTCAGTACGCACCGTTTAACTCTTTCATTAGAAAGACTTTGCACACCCTCCACCGCCGGGTGGTGGATTTTGTGATACTCGAGGCCTTCTCGTCCGCCTGATGTTTTTATTTTTTCACTACACGCTACCCATTGCCGGTCATCAAGAACAGCTACCACCAGCAGACGTTATGGGAGATCAGACTCGGAGGAAATGCGTAGAATGGATGCTCGCACCCGTAGATAATTCGCCATATTCCCTTGCCTACACAAACTCTTTGCGCGTCGTTTTATGGTTTGGTAAGAATTTAGATTTATTGTAGGCGGTAAATAGAATGCAATGTGATAGTCGCGTGGTTATTTCGTTTGTGTGGTCATTTTCTGTGGTCATGTTGTGTGGTCATCGCATGTGTGGTCATGTTGTGTGGTCATCGCATGTGTGGTCATTTTGCGTGGTCATTGTGTCCCAAAAAGTTCGAAGCACGTCAACAAAGCCAAACATCCGATGGGTTCATATAGGAACGCGTCGACTTTCATTCTTTCCTTACCGCCCACTCCAAAAGGAGAGGAGATCCCACCCGCACTACATCAGTTTCTTTTCTAATAGTTTCACCATGGACGTCACAAACAACACTAGCCCCTCCAAAGACTCACCTATGCCCCCTGCTGCGACTGTAAAGATCAAGGTAGCACGGCGAAAAAAAGCAAAAGCGCAGGACGGAGATAAACCACCGCCCAAAAACAAAGCCAAGGTTCGCGAGGACTTCGAGAGGTAACCTTTTAACCATTCTATAATAGAATCTAGTCGTGTAATTCGCCCTATATAGTGATGAAGCATGGTTCGCACATAAACATCGGCGTAAAAAGAAAAATGAGAACATGGCAAAGCTAAGAGAACAGTAAGATTAATATCACAAATGTGAGCACCATCTGAACGTTTATACAGGAAAAAATTAGAGAATCTAGGCAGTCCAGCAAGGGACACCGAGCTAGCACCTGGACAGGCAGGGCCATCGGTTCCGAAACCAAGGCCTAAAGGCAAAAGGTGACGCCGAATCCATGACTACGGAAGAACTTGACTGATACTTCACAGAAAATCGGAAGCAACAGAGGGCACAGCCAGAAAACGCTACAAGACGGAGCCCAGTCCCCAGCCATCGCCCGAGTTCATCCAAGGCTCGAGCAAGGATTGTACCTTACCTAGCACATCCGTACCCACGGACGTCTCAAAATCTTCATCAATTGCCACTCGAGACCCAAATATCGATCCCAGGCTGTACGAAGATACACGAGATCCACGAACCGAGACCAGTAATGCGCCGCCTTCGCCTGCTCCACCTTTGGCGCCATCTACTGTAGAATCGCCTACCAAGGAAACGGAGTGTCCAAGAGAAGCCCCCGAGCAATTTGAACCCCCAGAACCATCCCCACATTTTGAACCCCCAGAACCATCCCCACGTTTTGAAACCCCAGAACCATCCCCACATTTTGAAGACTCGCCAGACAGTCCGTTGACTGTTATACAGACCCCGCCAAATTCAAGGCTACCATCATCGGGTATCATTGATTTACTGCCAGACCCCGACGTAAAAGTCTCTTCCTTCGCAAAAGAGGTTGTTTGGGGAGGTCGCTATCGTACTCTCCTACCTTGGATTTCCCGATCGAATAAACGCTCGCATAACCTCTTGGAATATGTACGTCCTTGGTAATACGTATATGCCCTTACTCATTCTAGCCCAGGATGCAGAACATGTCAAACAGCTGGCAGAGACCGTCAAGGACGCCGATGAATGCCCCTTCATCACCACCCTCTACAAAGCCTCCTTCCCGTTAAAATCCAAACTCGCAGACAGGATCCAAGAAGAGCTCGCGCACGGCAAAACGGTGGTTCTGAAAGGGTGGGAGGTGGAAGAGGTTCCGCTCACAACAGAGGGCGTATTCGAGAACTTTCAACTGCGAAAGGATTTCCCCGTTACCGTGCATGGTTAGTACTCACCATTTAGGCCATTTCTGGCACTCATTCGTATTAGATTCCTTGCAACGTAAACAAAATTTCCAGCTTTCACACATAATCATGCCGTTCGAACAATTCGTGAAGAATACACAGGACGAAAAGTGTATCCAATGCATTCTCGACTGCCCCAATAAAGGTGCCTTCATTCCGTCCTTTATGGAACACCTCGACGAGGGTCATCATGGGTGGTTCCACCTCCACGAAGCATACGACGACCGCGTCGCCATGTCTATCGACGCCGTCAAGACGCGTTCATGGACTCTCCTACACCAACCGCTTTTTCATACGTATTCGCATCATGACGCGGATGGGTATGCGACGTGGTCTTTCGTTCTCAAGGGCGCGAAGATTTGGGTTGAACTTCGTCCCTCTGGCTACGAACTGGTCAAGGATCGAGCGGGGCTCTTTGCTATGCATTCGGACTATCACCACAGGTACACGGGCGACAAATGGTGGTATAAATACGGCGAGACTTCGGACCGCTACGCAATTTATGCGGAGCAGGGAGATATCATGTAAGTGCTAATAATTATCTCTATAGCGCAAGACTGTCTAATAGATAAATCAGCGTTCAAGCGCCGAACGCCTGGCACGAGGTTTATTCGCCCAACAAAAGTGTCGTCGCAGGCGGCCATTTATACACATACAACGCGCTCCACCTCACGGAAATCAATCGGTACTATGATACCATTTACCCGTTCCAGGTCACGAACCAATCGCATGTCAGTGCCCAACTCACGTTGGTCCGTATGCTATTAGTAATACCAGACCGAACCGACAAAGGTAAGTATCCCTTAAAAACCATCTAGCTGAATCATATTAACCGTCCATACCAGTCTACTATCGCAAACCCGTCACGGCTTTATGTCGTATGATTTTAATGCCGCACGAGTACATTGATCCAAGCGACAACCAATACGACGGCTATCTTCGAGCGTTGGAGCAATTCAAACTCGATGAAGAGCTTGGATCCGAGAAGAAAAAGTCTGGAGCTCCCGACCTCAATCCGAACCCATTGAGTAGCACGTATACCCTCCATGAAGATGAGAAAGACGCCTATCGCCTGGCCAAGTTCATGGTCAAAAAATACAAACTCAACATTCGTGTTTCGAGAGTTAAACGCATCGGAGACGGGGTTTACGAAGGCACGGCTGACGACGATTATCTTTTCGAGAACCTACCTTGGATGGATCCAGGCCCTCGACTCAATTTTGGCAAGGATCTCAACGCGTACCGCATTAAAACGAAGAAAAAGTAATTTTTTGATCAGTACTATAGGGACATTTTGTAAATACGGAATCCAAATCATTTTATCGAACCCACATGCAACTGACCACACGCAACTGACCACACATGCAACTGACCACATGCAACTGACCACACATGCAACTGACCACATGCAAATGACCACATGCAAATGACCACACATGCAACTGACCACACACGCAAATGACCACACATGCAACTGACCCCACGATATTGATGGTATTATGTAAGCGTTATAAAAAAAAACCAACGCGTCGTTTCTTTCTTTCCTCTACATCCATGCTCATTTCATCGCGTGCATATATCCACTTGGCAAAAGCTGTGGTCATTCCTCATTCCCTTATCATTTATCGTTCTATTTGCACTCTCGTCGTCGTCAAAACTCAAGAGGCCACCAGCAACGTTTGACCCATAACACCCACTAGGCAAAAGCCGTGGTTTTCCTTTCACTCGTTACGCATCTCATTCGCACTCTCGCTATCTTCAAAACCCAGGAGGCAAACCCCAACGTTGAAACCTAGAGAACGTCCGCTGTCAGCCCTTTTCAAACACTCAACGATTGTGAGTTCGAATAGTACTAACCGCAAGCGGATGATGCTAACAACCCTCGCAGATCTTCTCAAATATCTGTAACCTACGAACCGCATACAATGTCATTCCATTACCCTGTAAGTTCCAAAGCTGCATTATCTATCGTACCCAGGCTCATTTGTCTTGTAGCGACTGAAAACGCCCACCTACGTCGTCGCCGACGGACAACATCCCGTAGTCTATGGCTTCTGGTCCCCCAATGCCCGTAACCGTGACTTTCCGCGCACGATTCCAGAGCGCGGCGATGTCGAAGGAAATCCGGAACTCGAAGGTGTATTCGATCATCCGCGCATGGAACATATGCGCAACATGCAATGGCTCTTGAAATGGGATACTCGAAATGCCTGCGTCCCTCTCAATCCAAACTACGATAGTACTTTTCTATCGTCGGTAAACTACACACCGTCGAATCTGCCCGTCGAGAGGGTAGGTCTCAAGTACCGAGTAGACCCTAGTCTCGTAGACAAATGGTACCAAATGGAACATATACTGTTGCGCATATGCGACATTATGCCACACTTTTCGCATCGATTGGTGCCCTTGACAGCACCGCCCCACATCTACCCTTCTAACCTCAACTTTCAACGGCAATACGATACCGAAGGCGGCGCCAGATACCATGGGTGCCGCGTTATCACTCGCATGCACCAACTCTTTGGAGAAGCGGCCCATTGTACCATCCTGTCAAAGGATTCATGGACGTCCAAACTCCCAAGAGACGACCCGGTTACGTTCACGCCTCGCGTCATGCAGGAGCTCAGCGACTCGCTCCTACTCGATTTTTACAAAGTTAAACGTGTCGGTGCTCTCGTCGACGTGAATTCGTATTACAAGAATAGAGACGAAGCCAGACGTCCTTGTTTCAAGCGTCTTGTCGATGCTGGCGTTCCGCTGTTCTTTCTCTACGTGACAGCCAACCTTACCGATCCTTTAAACCCGGCATTTACTCCTCGTCAGATGTATCCTATTACCCGTCTCAAGGACGAGATCTGTCCGGCTCCCAACAGCGAAAAGTTTCTGAAACATTACAACTACCTGCAACCCTCGCCTCAGACCCTTCAAGCGGAATTCGGTGGCCTCATTCGTTCTTTAGGACAACACTTGCGGGAATCCAGCAACGATTCCCTCGTCGCTAAGCCTATACTGACATCTTACCCCGCTACCGAGTATACGCGTACCACCGAATATAGCCCATTACCGCCGAATGTCTACAGTAGCAACAGGCGATCGTTATATCACCCGCCTACTCCGAACTATCTACCGTCAACGCCCTTTTCGCAACGTATTCCCTCGCCCAATCTCAGCCCCTCCCAGTTCCGCAATTCAGAACTGGACAGCCCCATGTCGCCAGTGATGTATATAGGCTCATCCGTCGACATTCCGTCTCAGAGCTTCCCACCATCGATCGCAGGCAGCGGTCAACCTGACGGTCTCGAATGGTACGACTTTTTCGCGGAGCGTCGCGCTATTCTACAGCTCCACCTTTCAGAAGGAAGTGAGGCCGAACGATTGGACATTGCCTCTCGCGAGCGCCGTGCAAAGACGAGAAACGCCTATTAGAGGCCCCTGTTGATCGGAACAGCGTCCGATTTTTTCGTTGGGTACCGCAGCCAGAATACGACGGGTTTGCTCTGCGAGTTCCGATACTTCCTCGGGAACTGGACGACCACTGGGAATACTACGACCAATCGCAACGTCTGTACGACCCAGTTTCGGACGAATGGGATCTGTGTGACCTTCTGCCTCCCAACCCACACATCGCTTGGTCTACGTTCTTCCACGACAGAGACGTCGAGAGCCGGAAAGCAACGGATGACCAAAGAGATATTACACGTCGTCTCGAGGCAGAAAGGGTCGCGGAATCCTTCAACAGTGGCGAAGTGAAGCTTACCAAGAAGTCGGTCAAAAAGACCGTGCTCAACGACGTCGCCATGTTCTTATGGGACGTTGACCGCGCGGTTGCTGGAGGCTTCAGAAGAAAGCAACAAGATATCAACGATTTCGTACAGGAATGGGGCCGACATAAATCTTTCCAACGCATCTACAACAGCGTTCATCACGAATGGGATCTCTGCTGCGCAATATCGGACAAGGATGGCAGTGGGGATGCCGATATGGATTATTCCAGCGACGAAGAGCCAATCCTTCCCCCTCATTTCGCCCCTCGCCCGTTACAAAATGTCGCAGTCGGTCCTGTGGGCAACGACTTTCCGGTGGATGTCCAATGGCCTGAGGGTACCATCCTGCAGGATAGCGACGAGGAGCAACAAGCGGCACAGAGCAGCAATGAAAAAACCGTCGAAAGGTCGCAGAAGCAGGCGGAAACCGAAGAGCCTTCCGAACAGAACGACCCAGACGGTATCCGGCATTGCAATCGTTTTGCGAACAGCCTGCTCATGCGCGACAATCGAGAACCTCAGCGACGAGATTTTTACATTCTCGTTTGGCTCTCGATGCGTTACGGGTTCGTCAAACCCAAACAACTACGGAGACGTTCTGTGGTGCAGCCTGACGTTCAAAAGAAGTGGATTTTTTTTATGGGTCTTCGAGGATTGGAGCTAGGCGACCTCGAAAAACTTTACAAATTCGACATCGAGTACTTTGCAGATTGTCTGCGCAATCCCACCAAATCACCGTCCCTCTTAGGGTCTATCTTCGATCTTCGTCCAGAGAACGAAAGTTACTTAGACCCCTCTCGATCGTTGATACACGTGGACAAAGTCATGCTGGAGCGGGCAGGCCGTATGCATCCGTGCTGGTTCATGGCAGTCGAAGAAGCTACATCGGTCGTTATGGCAATTCGAGAAAAGTGGGGCAAGAACCTCGAAACCCTCGTCAAAAAGTTCCAAGAGTTTGGAATCCCATTCCGCACTTTCCAGGTCCAGAAAAGGACCACCCGCGCCGTCTTGCAGTTCGAGAGTCGTATTCACCTCCTCAAAGCCCCCGACCGCGATTTTAACCTCACGGATTATGTCGAATATGAAGACGAACGTGAAAAATTCTTCTCTAGCCCCCGAGGACGCGGCGTCATTGGTCTCGGGGGAGTTATTCGGAGGTTGTACCAGCTGAACGATGCTGAGCAAGCTCGTCGCCTGCATTATGTTATGCAAGGTCCCACCGAACGCGCCGCCCTCGACGGAGATGCCTTTATCATGCATTTCCGTTCAGATTCAGTTGTTGCTAGGTCAATTGAGAAGAGTTACGACACCACGAACGACGCGAAGGAAATCGAGACCGAGGAAGGAGAACTGGAAGAAGGAGAAATGGAAGAGGATGGAAACGAGGGTCAAGACGAGGTTCGTATGCCTTCCCATTGGCGTACCGTGACGGTACACGACGACACCCTGTCGATTCGAGAGCAGGAATTTGTGCTGGGTGTCTACGACACCTCGAACGGTCAGTTTAAATTTTTTTTTTTGTGTTTTCGCAACTAATATGTTTCGTTTAGTACCTCATTACGATAAACCGTTTATGCGTAGCGCCCCTCGCCCATCTTGGTTCCCGCATCCCGATGTCTTCGTCAAAAACCATTTCGGCAACAACGGTGGTATCTGGGACCCGAACGAGGAGAAAGGCTTTCGTATACGTCTGCGAAAAATCGTCGAAGATCAAAAAGCAATGTCGAAAACGGAGCAGAAGCTATCTATAACTTCCGCAAGCAAACAGGTGGATGAGACATACGAGAAATTCTGCCAGGAGTATCTCGTCCTGGCCGGATATGTTCATAACTAACCCGGCTCTCGTCGTCGCTGAACCGTTTCGTCGGCGTATATGCACTTTCTTTCTGTAAGTTTATATTTTAAATATATAGAAAGAAACACCGCTAATGCAAAAACTTGAGCAGTGCCATCGTTTGGACTATTGCGCGTTTTTTTTTCATTCATAGCCGACGACTTTTTCGTACATTCCGTTTTTATAGTCGCATTGCTTTTTACCGCATGTAGCTTACTCGTCGTCCTTTATTCTGTAATTGTATTAAACATCTATTTCTTGTCGCATACATTGACCATCGCGTGACCACACAACTGAAATGACCACAGGCGAAAATGACCACAGGGCGAAAATGACCACACGCTAAAATGACCACAGGGCGAAAATGACCACAGGGCGAAAATGACCACACGCAAACGAACACATCTTACATTACGTAACACATTTATAAATTAAATAATCCACATCGTTGTTTCTTTCATTCGTTCCACCATCATACCACTTGGCCAAAGGCTGTGGCATTTATATCATCTCTCTTCAGCGCGGTTATGGCACATTCCAACGAGTATGTCCCAACGTAAACCCTCCCCATCAGGATAGCCCTAATCCACCCACAGCACGGATATAACGCGCTCAACACACGAGAATGCGATGTAAATCGTTTCGAATAATGCGGTTATTGTATGCTAATCGTTCTAATAGCAAACACCTGGAGGAACTGGGCTCAACTGGACCCATAAACGGGTGCGTTATATCATAGTTTCGTTAATCTTCCATCTAACCCACAGGATAGTTCACAAGGTCCCAGTAACGAGCCGACAGAACGTTAGTATATAGTACATCCCGTAGAACAGTTAGTAACGAATATCATTCGCCCAGCAATCATCTCTGTCCAGGTATGCAGGGTTAAGCGAAAAAGTAAGGAAATCCCCATCGCGGATGAAAATAGGTGGGTATATGCGCATATTCTAAATACCACAAGCATAAATTCTATGATATAGCGAACCCAGTGCTGTCGGAACCACCAGCCCGCCAAAACGATTGCGCTTTTCGCCACCAACGGAAGCAGAATCTTCATCGGTACTGTACAGTAGAGACAGCGAATGTTTTCGCAGTGCTGGTCCTATGCTACACCCGCCAACGACGCCAGAATCATCGCCAGAATCATCGCACACGATTCGCCCAATGTCGCCTAACCCCGTATCCCGGTACCTTCCCCCCGCGTCCGACGATTCGTCTCATGCAACGAGTGAATTGTACGAGCTATTGGCACCCCAGGCCTCTTTACAGCGCAAGGCCGTCTTCGATAGGTTCTTCGATGCTGGGGACGAACCTGAATTGCCGGCATCCCAGGCCTCTTTACAGCGCAAGGCCGTCTTCGATAGGTTCTTCGACGCTGAGGACGAACCTGAATCACCGGCATCCCAGGCCTCTTTACAGCGCAAGGCCGTCATCGATAGGTTCTTCGACGCTGAGGACGAACTTGAATTACCGGCATCCCAGGCCTCTTTACAGCGCAAGGCCGTCTTCGATAGGTTCTTCGATTCTGAGGACGAACCTGAGCGACCGTCGAAACTCGGAGTGGTGGCCACATGGTTGTCCAAGCACCCAGACCACTACGACTACGCCGAAAATGAAGACGCGTGCTGTGAGCCGCCAGCAATCGCTGGACGATCTCTCCCACTGGAAGAAGAACAACATTTACCCCAACATTTTCAGCCCGCCGACTTTCTAGATGAGATGTCAATCGAAGTACCGTCAATCCAAATAGATGACGCTATCCCACCTCCCACAACCAGGTCATGGTCGCCAGTGTTCGAGGACGACTTTGCCAACCAAATATTTCCTTCAGACTCATACTTGTTGGGTGATAATCATCCAACGCCGGCAAACGCAGCGTCAGATCCACCGACTCCACCTCAAAACAGAGCGGAAACTCCTGCCTCTGAGATAGATGCGCTCGAATATTTTAACCGTCCCTCTCCTTGGTTAGCCATCCTAGGTGAAAAACTTTTGGCAGAGTTTGAGGAAGAGGACGCCAAAATCAAGGCCAACCTCGCCGACCCCAGTTTGAAATATAGAGGACGTTGGTTCTCTGAAGAGACAGAGATGGCACATTGGCGGATAGGTGTTTCGACTGCCTCACCTTGGCTGGAAGACGCCTCAAGGCCAGGTATTAACGCGCGAGAAGAAGTAAGCCAATAAGCGACATTCAATTTGGTATAATGATAAATCGACCGTGAATAGGACGTCGAACCCGTCTTGAGGATGGCTTCTAAACCCGTACTGCCAGCCCGGCACGCAGGTATTGTACATATCCTAACCATAGGTGTCTCCAATACGGCCGCGGGTTCTGAGTCCCCATCACGGCGCCAATCAACGATCTCTGGACAAGTTCCTCCTGGTGACAGACAGCACCGGTAGGTAAATTTAGCGGCGATTCCGAATATTTCGGGTATATGTATGGATAATTCTATTTGGAAACCCGGGTTGTTGGCTTTTAGCCGAGCAACCCCTCTAAATAAGGCAATAATCCCTGACATCACGAGACCTCCTGCCGAGGCTCCGTCCCCCATCAACGGCAAGTGGGCGGCACGCTCAACTCGCGACAGTCCTCGCTCTTGTCGACGGTGAAACAAGATTTTTGTGCGCTTATTTTGAGGTATTTATGAAGAATAAAATAGAAGGAATATTCTCAAAATACAAGGATTTTGAATTCTACTGCAACATGCTTGCCTCTGATGATCATCAAGCAAGCTGGGTCGGAGAGCATTCAGAAGATGCAGAACGTGGTAAAAGGTTGAATATTGTTCAAGTGAATCATTATTATTTTGATTTTAAAGGTAGTCTACGTTGATTCAAACTTGCTGTTGGCTCAATTTCCGCGACAGCAAGGACAGTCGCGACTACTGAGCGTGCCGCCGACAATGCCGCTGATGGTGGACCAGAGCTAATACGGCGGAAAGTCTCGTGACGTCGGGGATTATTGCCTTATTTAGAGGGGTTTCTCGCTAAAAGCCAACAACCCGGGTTTCCAAATAGAATTATCCAATATGTACGTATGGCGTTTCACTATCTTCTTTCTTTTTTGAAAAACAAATACGATGAAACCTGGATGAGTCCCGTTGATGGAACGAGAGCTGCTTTGTCCTCTTCGAGGCTGCGCTATATGATAATATCGATCATGATTTGTTTTTAATAATACAGTTCCCAAACGCACTGGCCTGGCAGTAACCACGACTCTTTTGTCGGTGCCGTGCCGATTAGCGAAGGCTACCTGAACAAGACTAGTGGCACGCCAAAAAAAAATGCGAGTAATTTCACCTCCTGATCAAAAAGTTGGTGGTGGGAAAAGGGTAATATCAAGAGATTGAATCGATCGAAGCCGTGAAGACTGATCAGAGTTCTCCAGGGAGGCGCCGCAGAACAGATATGACTTTACGGAGATGTTTATGTCAGAATTACTTTTCATCCATCTGGCGGGATCCAGATCTAGAGAAGCTTCCTTCGCTCACTGGGCCATCATAGTAGGTGGGCAAAATTAACACTGATTTTTTTGGCACAATACCATTGAATACACCCATACATAAGATATCAAATGCGTAGAGGACAAATCGAGAGAGATATGAAACGAACAATGCCAAGAGTCCTCTTTTTCGGAAGGACATTTGGCTTTGTTTGTCCCCCCTGCTCAGCCCTTAGAGAATGATTAATGATTGCTCGCTTCGCTCGCAATTATTTGTATGTTCCAAAAACAGTAGAGCGTATTATATATATTTTCAGCCCGTTTCTGCTTTCCCTAAGGTCCACAAATCCCTCTCATCCACACTTGCTCAGAACCATGCCTCGCGCCGAATCTAAACATCTCGGAACTCAGTTCTATCATTCCCCTCCACTGTCCCCGGCCTCTCAGCGTCAAAGTCCTCAAAGTTCCTCTGCTTCCTCTGGTCCCGCTGCAAAAAAGAAACATGTCTGCGGGACATGCGACCGCACTTTTACTACCAGCGGCCACCTAGTTCGCCACTCGAGGGTCCACACTGGCGAGAGGAACCACAAATGCCCTTTCCCTGGCTGCGAAACGCACTGCTCGCGTCAGGACAACTTGCAACAACAGTGAGTCGCGTTTCTTAGTTTTGAAACTTGGCAGGGGTGGCGAGGACGGATGCTGATGCGATACATCTTGTCTTCTCCAGCTACCGCATCCATTTGTCTTCTGGCTCGAGGCGGAGCTCAACGCATTCCTCTGCGTCGCGAGGCGCAAATGGAAAGAAGGCAAGCAATGCCGCCATATCGCAAGAGCCACTATCCGCTCCTCCTTCATTGTCGTCCCCACCACCGCTAGAGCCTGCGCGATTTTACAGCCACCATTCCAGCCCGCCAGACTCTCCCCCTCCGCTCGTGCAGGCGACCTTACCAGCAACGGCAACGTTGCCACTACCAAATTCTCGCATGGATGCCGCGTCTGACCGCTCGTCGTCTTCTGCATCTCTGGAGGCATCACATTCCTCAAACCACCATATCGTCCTGATGTCATCGCAGGGAGTGGCTCTCTCTAACAACCAAAACTATTCACATCGCAGCGGCGCCTCTACCTATCAAGAACTATCGCAAGGCGCCGGATTCACGTACGTCCACACGACACCCCTCTCGCATTCCTCAAACAGCTCGACGAACGCAAATTCGTTTTCTTCGTATTCCAGTTCGCATAACAACTTGGACAACGGCAACAACCACAAGCACCCCATGCACTACCACCAGAACCGCGGCAACTCGCCTGTGTCAATCTCCTCGCGCCACTCTATCTCTCACATCTTGCACCCGCAGTCGACGTACTCCCAGAATCAGCCCTCGAGCGCTGGTCCTGCTTCCCCCACTTCTTTGCAGTCCGTGTCATCCCACACCTCAGGCCCGCCCACCCCGACATACCCGGTGTTCCACGACGAAGCCCACCAGTATAATTATCATTCTAGCAGGATGATCGCTGACCACTCGGGGATGGGCAGTGCACATATGGGCTCCCAGTCGCATCTTATCCATAATGGGTACGCGAATATGCAGGGAGGTGGAAACTTCGAGTCGCCGCCAATCCTAGCGCCGATCCAGGATGCCAGGCTTATTAGGCGAGACGACCGTCACTCGCAGTCGCACAATACTTCGCCATACATTCACCACCCGCAGCCATTGCTGGCGGATTATCCGTACCACCAGTCGCTGGGTCTCGGGCATGGTGCGTGGAAAGGCGAGAGCAGTATGCGGAAAGGTGTCGGCACAGCGTTGGTGTGAACATTGTAACTCTTCTGGCTTCATTGTCCTCTCTTTTTCCTCTCTTTTCTTCAATTTGTCACATAGATCTCCATTGTCTGTTGTTGGGTCACATAAGCATGCACTACTACTCATTACGATTCATTTCATTTCTACTAGTACCCTGTATTGTGTACCTTTGTCGTCGGATTTATTTACTACTTACCCCACTTGTTGTTCTTGCTTTCGATAAACACCACCTCATTTGTTATATACACACTTGCTTTTCTGGCTCCAAACTCAAGAAACCCGTCATGACCAAACGGACTTCGGTACCTACTACCAGCGTCAACTACATCTGGGATCCACCAATGTCAACACCAATTCCAATGCCGACTTCAAGCATTGAGTTGATTTCACCTGTCGCCCAACCATTCACCGTTTCAACCACCTTTGCCAAAGATTTTCTTATACAAATGATGCACATTTCACCTAACCAGTCGCTCTCTGAGGAAGACGCCATTTATCCAAGTTCGTGAAGACCGCTTTCTCGCCTTTTGATCAGGGAAAGGCCTTGTGATCATCCGAAGGATGAAACCTTTTACACGAGGTCTGTCAAGCAGTAAGCTTCTTTGATACAAAAGTGTTGACTTGACGTTCCACTAACCGTCGGTCAGGTTCCCATGTTCACCTTGTCGCGTTCAGCTTTTTCGAGAGGTTTATACCTCGACCGATGTCTGCGGACTAAGACTCCTCATGGAACGAAGCTGGTCTTCGCCGGCTTATTCAGAAAGGATATAGCTATAAGCAAGAGGGCGGGTATAGGCTATTCAAAGCGGTTCACAAGCACGAATGCCACAACATTACCCACAAAGCCTCCCCTTCCCTCCACACTTTCTACAGCGGGGATAGTTTCCATAGCTCTGTCGAGCGCGCTCCTCGGATTTGGGCTCGCGAAATCTCCTCTCACTGTCTCCTTATCTGATATCAAGCTTGAGCCGAATTGCAGTTTCCCTTCGTCCTCCGCACCTCAATTTGGGTCCCCAGAGGACATCAAGAACTGTATCGCAGAGCTTCGTTCAACGGCGTTGGCATTGGAAGGGGCGGGAGGAGGGGAAGAGAAAGTGTCAACGGACCCAGACGACCTGCACACGCATGCGGCATGGATTCTCTCCGAGCGATCACTATCCAGGTACATGTAAGTATACGATAGAGTCTCTACTACTAAAGTTGCTGATACCCATTTCACATCCTTGTCTTGTATGCAGACATGGCGCCCAGCGTCATAGTGTACCCGTCATCCACAGAAGACGTCGTCGAGGTTGTCAAGATAGCTACGAAATACAAGGTGCCGATCACGGTGTACTCGGGGGCGACAAGTTTAGAGGGACAATACCGCGGGGTACGTTTTGCTTTCTTTAATTCATTTTCGTTCGGCTTTTAATTTATTTTCGCTTCTGTTTTCTCTTCTTTTCTCTTCTCATTTTTCTCGTCTCTTGGTTTTCGTAAATGTATAATCGTTTACGAGATTTTGATATTGATGCTCCATCTCTTTATCGTTTTCTTAGCATCCTACAGGTGGGATATGCGTCGACATGAATCATATGGACCGGCTGAATGTCCCTTAACGACACAGAGGCGGATTCCGATCTCGTATGTCAGCCCGGCGCTCGGTGGATGGATATCAATGAAACTTTGAAAGAGAAAGGTATGTGGCCCGTCTCTCCGCCACTTCAGACGAGCCGACTGAGCTCGACTATCACCCGCCTCTCTCTTTGTAGGCATCCCTCTATTCTTCCCTGTGAGCCTTCCCTCTCTCGTCCTTCGGTCCTCCTTCTTCTAATAATGGAAAATCACCTCGGTCTCGAAGATCGATCCAGCACCGGGCGCAACGATTGGTGGTATGCTTAGCACAGGGTTCTCTGGAAGTGAGTATTTAGCTTTCTACCCAGGGTTATCAGTTCCTAACTATTTTCTCTCCTGTGATCGCAGCCAATGCCGTGCGAGTAGGTAGATAGTAGATTAGATTAGATTGTGTGTGTATGGTCCTGTGTGCCAGCGCGATACGGAGTGTAAACCCCACTTTGACCGCACAGCGACGCCGCCAACATTGTAGAAAGTATGTACGTCCTAACTTGCTTTATTATATACGTCCCCAACCTTCATCGTACTCGAAAACAGGAACACGTCGTACTGCCGGAGTAGCACGAAAGGCGGACAGTACGTGTATCAATTTCCAGTCTCACATTTTTATTTCCACTGATCTATTTGTAACAGATATCGATAAACCGTTAGAATATCAACCCATCTACCCAGGTCCTCCAAGTATACACCGCATGTCCGATTCATTCGAGGATTTGTGGTCTTCATCAGCGCCTCTTCCACCCAAATCCAAACCTCAAACCCTCTCTTCAGCTTCCTCCGCAGCACCGCCATATTCTTCTTACGCCAACTCTTCAAAACCAGACGTATTTTCCCTCCTTGCGTCTTCAGGATCCATAACTCTGAGATATGGCGCGAGTTCATTGTCGCTCAATGCATCGGCCCCTTCTTCATGCTCCATAACTCCCTCTTTGTCGTCCTTGTCAACCGGAGTAGTGAGGTCGAGTCGAGGAACCCCCGTACCGCCCACCAAACCCGCAACACAAAGTTCAGGAGATGCCTTTGGGGACCTTTTCACGTCCGCTAGCAATTCCTATGGAAATGCTTCCATGACGCTAGCGGCTCGTCTCGCTCTGGAGGCAAAGCAACGCCAGCACGGATCTTTGGTTCCGCAGAAGCAGCTCGGGCAAGTGCAGGGGCACGATTCGTCGGCATGGGCGGGTTTAGATTTACTTGGTGGAAATGGATTCGTGGGATTCGAGACCACGTCATCGTCAGCTTCCAAACGACAACATGCCTCGTCAGCAATCGAAGACGATTGGGGCCTTGGTGATTTTGGTGCTGCACCTGTTTCTAGCGCCTCTGCTTCGAAGAGCGTATCCACGCACACAAGTGCCAGATCGACACCGCAACTACGGACACAACCCGACTCTCAGCGACCCATTCAGAGAACAGCGAACACTCTGTGGGATTTGGACGACTGCGCTTCCCCCTCGCCTCCTCCATCTATATCCAACGCTGCCCCGGAATCTACTCAATCGAAGGAGCAACCAAGCCACATCGACTCGCCCGATGATGATTTCGATTTTGGTGGTAGAGAAGATCGCGTGGACCAGGAACGGCGACACCATCACCATGGTCATCGTCGCCATGGTCATAGCCACCACTCAGGGCAGGGGCGAGGT
The DNA here is from genome assembly GCA_015499995.1 of Flammula alnicola. NCBI lineage: Eukaryota > Fungi > Basidiomycota > Agaricomycetes > Agaricales > Strophariaceae > Flammula > Flammula alnicola. The sequence continues at coordinate 75,882 of JADNRV010000094.1, read as the reverse complement.
TTGCTGGACCTGGACGATGACGATCTCGATTCAGCTGTAGACGGGCAGCATAGGAGTGGATACGGACGAGATATCGGTCGAAGGTTGTTGGACGATGATGCATTTAGTGTGAAGCCCAGCGTCGCAGCGGTACACCACGATGAAGACGATATTCAGCAAGCCGGTAGAAGTTGTCAGAGCACATGTTGGCGAGAGGCGGACGGGACGAGTGCGTGTTACTATTCTATCAACACGCGAACTAATAAACTAATCTATACAGTCTTTTATCTTTTCAGGATCCTAACACGGCGTCTCCTAGACCTCGAAATCCTGAAAGCACCAATTCCAAAGCCAAATTGACGGTCTCTCCGCCTTCGCCTCCACCCCACATCCTCGGCCAAATTGTAGAGATGGGATTTTCCGTCCAGCAGGCGAAGAAGGCTCTGGCTGCGACGAGCAATGGCGTAGACGTCCAGGCCGCTTTGGAGAGTCTATTGGGTGACGGTGGAGGGTCTAACAGAATCACGACTGCCGAAGGAGTAGAGCGAGAGAAGGAGTAGAGCGAGAACGGCCCCACGACAACGAACGCCAGAGACCTCGCGAATCTCCTCCTCCTCCATCCCACCCCGCTCGAGTCCGCGGTGCACCGAAAGGTCAGAAAGAGCGGGAACAAGAACGAAAGGAACGAGAAGTTGAACGCCTGCGCCACGAGGGAGAAGGATCGGCGTCGAGTGGTGCTGTGGTGTCCGACATCCAAGAGCATGCTGATAAGCTGCTTTCGCAAGCATCAGAGATTGGACTCAGCGTCTTCAGCAAGGCGAGCGCGTTCTGGAAGGAAGGGAAAGAGAAAGTGGTTAAAGCTTACGAGGAACGTGCAGCGGGCACCGGACCTGTGGATGGTTTCGCATCTGGTTCTCGGAGGGGCGCTAGAGGCGGGGCTAGTGGTTCTAGAGTGGATGGGCGACCAAAGTGGATGCAGGAGTCGTTGCACATCAGCGACGAGGAGGACGTTGGGTTCAAGGATCTACACTTGCCTGCACTGGAGTCGACAACCCAGGAATCGCGAGTTGACATGTACATCCAGGAGGAAGTACCTGAAGGGACTCAGTGAGTACGTACCTCCATTGGAGTTCGTGCTCGTCATTTCAAATCATAGTGCACCAGATACGTCGTCGATTGATGAAGGACTCGATAGAGGGGAGGGAGGCCCAGGCAAGAGGGGCCCACACGGTGCGTCCAGACACCTTTTTTTGCTGCTGCCACTGACTAATGAATGCTCATAGGAGCCTACGTGTCGAGTTGAACGCAACATGTCCATAGCAGCCTAATGTAGCCCCCACACCCCGAACCCAATGCGAACACCTCAACGCCAACATGTCAAATCGAACGCGGGTGTGTTTTTTGAATCGAACACAACGTGTCCATAGCAGCGCAGCATAACGGTAGCCCCGACACCCCGAACCCAATGCAAACGCCTCAAATCCAACACAAAACCCACCTAATGCCTTGAACTCAACCTACCGCCTCGAATCCAACCTCAACATCTCGAACGAAAACCGCAACGCTTGGAACCCAATGTGAACACCTCGAACCCAACCAGAACCCAAGGCGGACGTGTCGAGTCGAACAAGATATGTTCAGTGATCGAGGATTCCGGTCAGATAGGAGGGAAGGGGAGGACTACGCAAAGGGAGGCCACACAGTGCAACCAGACTCCACCGCTTGCTGCTGCCACTAACAAGTGGATGCCCAGAGGAGCCTAGCATAAGGATGCCAACGAACGCATTGAACACAACGCGAACGTGTTGTGTCGAACGCAGGTGCGGTGAATCGAATGTGGGCGTATTGAGTCGAACGCGAACGTCTCCAACCCAACCCGACTTCACAATTTTTTGGAGAACCCAACGCGAATGTGTCAACGACTCAATGGGCTTGATAATTTCTATGTACACTCTTATTTAATATATGAATGACTTCGTATTTGCAAAATTATAACACTTAAATGAGACAAAATGCACTATGGGAGTTCGGCCAATCCAACAAAATCTACTCTACACAACTTACTTACAACTCTCGACACCCTCCATCGTGTCCGGCAAGGAATCGACGACTGCAGCTAATTTGCCTCTGCCACTGCCATCCTTCATCCCCAAGGCATCACCTCCAACGCCCTTTCCACCCACATCGGCCTCTGCTGCATTATCGATCCCAGAACCCGAAGCAGAGACGACCGTAGACGTGGACATGACCTGCTCCGACCCAGAAGCATCCTGTCCTGCCCCAGACCCAGAAGCGTCCGCCTCTCCCTCCTGCTCGCCTCCAAGGGTCGAACTAACACTCAGCGGCGATGCCTGTATGCTCTTGGTCAACTCCAGTTCCTCCCGCTGCTTCTTCTTCCTCAGCACAAAGTCGCGTAGGGAGAGCTTGACCTTTGGCTGTGGAGGCGGGGATGCTGGACGTGCGGGTTCTTGTGGCTGCGGTTCAGGCTCGCGTATGGGTTCGAGGAGAGGTTCCGGCGCAGGCTCGGGCACTGGGGAGGATTCGACGACAGCTGACAGCTGCGCTGGCGGTGCTTCGGGTTCAGGTGCAGCCGTAGATTGTATGCTCTCGATCGTCGTTGTCGTTGATGCTGACGGCAGAGGAGGCAGCTCAGAGGCTGACGAGTTGGCCAGGGATGCTGTAACGGCATCTGTCAATGGCGCAGGCGACGGCAGTCTACCATCCGCCTCGTGCTTGTCCACCTCCATCTCCACCATATGAGCGTCGTGCGTCGAACCCGTTGGCGACCGCGAGCCCGGCCTTGAGCTCGCTGTCGAGTCTTCCGAGTTTCGTTTCCTCCTCGAAGGATCTTGCGGAGAGCTGGGGCTACGCCACGCAACACTCGGCTGGGATATCTTGTCATCGATCTTCGACTCATCAGAATGCGGAGGAGTTATCGGACGATCCGATGGCGAGCTTCTCTCAGGCGCTACGGGGCTCGTTGACGCCAATCGTGGCACGTCTTAGACCCGTATATATCCTGTATCTGCCGCAGACGCAAGTTGTGTAGGAGAAGCACGGCCCTGCTCTGCCGCAGCAGACGTTTCAGGATTCGAATCGAGGGAAGGTGGAAGTGGCGATGTCTGTGCTGGCGGCGTCGCTGATGACGACGGTGACAACGAAAATTAAAAGGAAGGGGTCTGTTTACTGGTGCGGCGCAGCGGGCTCCAGATTGTAGATGGCTCCTTCGGCGACCGTGGGAACGGATAAGTCGGGTGTTGGGATTGGGAGAGGATCGCCGGACTCAGGAGAGAGAAATTGGCAAAAAATGTTAGCGGCAACATAGAGGCGATCTAGATGCCAGGAGATAGCGACATTCCTGAGGTGAATTGCATTGGAGATGGTGTTGGCAGTTGCGGAGATGGTGATAGAGGCGAAGCATGCACGGAGGAGACTGTTGTCGGATCGAGAGAGGCTGGCATAGGCGGCGGAGGCATCAGAGTTTGTTCTTCATCCTGGACTTGTCCATCTACAATCAGCGAATTAGCTTCCTTCATTTCAAGAATATAATAAAAATAAAATACCTGGTGTAACAGCACAATTCGACTCGACTCGAATCCCAAGCCGACCTTTGTCCCTGCACCACCACCGTCAAACCCAAGCTCAAGCCCATCTCCACCTGGACTGCCCACGCCATTTTCGCTCCTCCCAGAACCTGGACTCCCACTTGACTCCTTCATCGCCTCCACCTCACAGTTCATCCATTTCTTTCTCATCTTCGGCAGCATCCTTTCCTCGCTCTCTGCCCCAGCGCTAGGAGGGTCTGGCGGTCGAGGATCCAAAGTACTCTCTGTGCGCGAATTCGGCAGGGGCGAGCCGGGTATAACAACCTTCCGCAATGGCGACTGAGACTTCTTCAGGTGGTCTGTATTCGGGTTATTCGTGAGAATCGAGGACGAAAGCGTATCGAAACAAGATAAAGAGCAACGCACTGCTGGGTAGCGTTGACCTGCCCCTCCGCTCCTCCGAATCTGTCTCCGCACCGAGCATCTCTACATCGCCATCTACGGCCCTCTCCTTGCCTTTCTTCATCGCAGAATTCGGCTTCGACTGCGAAAGGCGAACGCAAATGAACGTCGGCGTCGTTTTCAGCGACTGCACCGGCACGACCAGCTTCTTCCCATTACCATAATGCCTCCTAATTCCCGTTCCCGTTCCCGTTCACCTGATGACCCTCCTCGTCTGCCCGATCCACGCACATCTCCATGCCCCCAATACCTCCACTAAACGGGATCCGCTCTCTCGTCTTGAACCCCCTCTTCCGCCAGACGAGCAGCCCGAGGTCGATGTGATCCCGCTGCTGCTCGTGCTCCTGCTCGTGCCGCTGGCGCTGCGCGTTGAGCTGGTGCTCCTGCCCCTCGACCTTCGTTGAGGAATATGAGACCTGAGTAGCTTCGATATGGAGCATGAAAGGTCTATAACGGTTAAAGAGTCAGAAGTAGGGAGCCAATATTAGAAAACTAGGACGCACGGTTTTGAGAGTACCCGTCTGCCACTCGTAAGTGAAAATGCGATCGTCTGGTCGATTGGCGTTGTTGTAACAAAGGATAAGAACGAGGTGCTTCCCAACGATCTCAATTCCAACAGCAGGTTTCTCCCAAGGCGAGTTCATGATATATATATGGTTCTTTTGCACCTGCGGATGGGGTTTCTTTGTTGAGAGTTCGAGAAGATCGACCTCTATGTCGAACGTCGTTGGTAAGCCTGCGCGTCCTTGACGAGCAGTACAAAAACCTTTAGTATGACTTCGAGAGGGTCAAGAGCCATGAAACCTCACCTCGTGACGATGGCCATTAAGTCGTGTTCGTATATGCAAAGACCGATTTCTACGATCATCTTTCCCGTGTTGACATCCTTCCACGTCGCGTCTTCCCCTTCCATGCCTGGCAGCTTCAGGTAACGGAGGCCAGTACGCTCCATGTCGCTCAGCAAATACACCCCACCCGTCAAGTCATAGACTCCAGACTGATTTCGCGTCACCAGCACCGACGTCGTGAAATCCGGTCGCAAGAACGCCCAGGCTTCCTCGGTGAAGTGAAGTGACCGGAGATTTTCTGACGTAGAAAGCGATGAGCAGGGGTTATCTTCTGGCTTGGCCATGGTTAGAGTGAGATTGTATTGTAAAACTACAGATTCTCGAATGATGGTGCTGAGGTATTTGTTCGTGAGCTGGCATGCACGGAGATTAGATGGAGGAAGTTCGTAGAGGATTTGTACGATGAGCTCTTGGGGTAGGTTGAGCAGCTGCATTTTTCATCGTCGTCCAGGTATGTGTTCGAATTGTCTTTGAGATTTCTTTGGAGCAGTGGTGTCATGGCTTTCTTGACCTCGGCCAAACAGGTCAGTCCGAAATGCGGGTCAGGCCAATTTGACCGGGTCATGTCAGGTCATGTCCGTGGTCAATGGGGTCAAGCGTCACGTGTATGCCAAAATCAGGATGCACGACATTATGTCAAACACAGCCACAATTACAAGTTGTGCCAGTCGCCGGGATGCGTCAATAGTTTGACGACTTTCTAAAAAGGAAGTCAAACGTATGATTAGATAAGCATCCCGGTGCTGGGGAGGAGTCTGGAGTAGGGCTGGAAACTCAACTCACCCGAACAGTTTCCTCATTTGGCTAATCTTATCTTATCTCACCACGACGGCCGTCAAGGTATTTCTTTTTGTATCTTTTATGTTTGACAGACCACAGTTGCCTTATCTTGAAGCACGGATAAAGCTGAGAGCAGTTGATTTATATTACATGATATATATGATACATACAAAATAAAGCTGATATTCGCCGTTCAGAGAGAATATCTCCGTGTGCAGTCCAACCCCGCCCAACTCTCCTCCTCATCCTGACATCTGTATCCTGGCGACGGCGTTCGCAGCCTCCCTAATCAGACCCCCAGGGACACTCGCACAAACGGCGAGGCCTCCTCCATCCTCCACAGATGGCAATTTCGAGCGGACATTTACGTTCATTATTCATGTCAGAATCTACAATCCCGATGTCATTATCCTGGACCATCGATGTCGATTTTTTTGATTCATCAGAGGTTGGACGGGTTGTCGGCAGCTCGCCTTTCGAGACTGGTTTGCGAGGATCGATAATGTTGGGAATTACCCTTGTTCGGTTGTGTGGCCCGGTGCTTGGTTGTGCTTGGCTGTGATTTTAACATATCAGAGTCGTTCCGTCATTCATCAATTTAGCTGTTCGTATTTCACGATGAGATGGGGTCCAGAGATGCCATGGTAGTGCTTGAGGTAGGCGAAGAAGGAGATGATTTACAGGGCTTTGTTGAGGCCTTGGGTTTGAGGTTTGGGCCAGGAACTTGGAAGGAATTGGGATGCACCATTTCGTCGGCGAGGATGCTGTTCAACCAGCTGTGGCATAAGGGGACAATCCAGAGCCTGAAGATGGCAGGGTTGAGTCTAGATTATGGGTCAAAAAAACGGAGACAAGGAGAAAGCTAGAGTTGCTTAAACGTTCAATAAATTGCAGGGGCAAATTTGGAGGGCATAGCAGTATCAGCGATGTTGCGGTGCTTTCAAGTGCAGTCATTCGAGCTCGGGCAGCCTATCGATGGCAAAAGAAAATCTATTTTTAACTACACCAAACCGGAATTGCGGGACAGCTCGGGCCAACGCAGCAGACGCAGACACATGCTGAATGCCTTCTGCCCGTATTTCAGGCCAGCTCGGCACAGCTCCGTCCAACGCAGGAAATTGCACCCCTCTGCAGAAGCCCTCAGAAACGATATTCACTGGGGGTGACCTTTAACTCTCTGAGGTTGCTCTGTCCGTCTTGCTGGTAGGTCATACGGTCCTCAGGCCCCCTCTCTATCGCCGACCCTCGAGATATCTCACAGTTCGCTGGTCCGCTTCTTTAATACATCCTCTTCACGGCAGGAAATGACCCTATCATACGCCAGATCTGACAGGACATATGTGTATTTTTTTCTTTCTGCTTAGGGTATCTATGTACTTAAAAGCCGGATGGATGACGGCCATGATGGCAATCTGTCAGCGGTGATCTACAATCTGGATCTCAATGACGAACCGGTTCCTCTGTGATCGATTTCTGATTGAGCCGATTCCCACACTTCTCTTCTTTGCAAGATCGCTTCTTCAAATACTGGCGCCTATGTAAGTCTCTTTAATCGCTTGAATTTATTGTGGATTTAGCACGGCTGTCAGCCGCGCTAAATTTGAGATTCGCGATCTGACAGCGTCTGACAGCGTGACAAAGGGTCGTACCAAGGGTTGTACGCACCTAAGGGTCTGTCCGGCAACGAAAATGCGGTCGCATTTTCATTTTGATGGCATCCGCATTATTCTCACAACCCCCAAAATGGTATAGGTGAGTAATTTCTATTTTGGACTGTGACAGGCCCAACTAGGCACAGTTACATGTAAGTTACCGACACAGCGATAATGATGCCCGACGGGTGCTCTTCATCGTCCGCCTCTCATCCCCGCCACTTGAATGAGACGTCATGTGTGTACAGTGAGAAGGATTTAAGTACAAAAAAATGTTTTATTTTATACTTCAAGCATGAATAGAAAAGCGCGCCAGATTTTCCTGAAGAAGCACACTGTCGGGGCATGCTCGCTGTTGCCAACAATGAGCTCGACATGATGCCCAGACTGCATAAATGGTGACGTGGCATCTTGGACATGCCGATGTGGTACCCGATTAACGATTTAGTAATATTTATTACCTGTGGGAATAATACCAAATGCCATCAAACTGAAAATGCGATGAGAATGCGACCGCATTTTCGTTGCCGGACTGACCCTAAAGAGGTACAGGCGGCTTCATCACCATCACTAAGTAAGTCTGGGTGCCATTGTTATCACACGCAATAGGATGCAGTCCATAGAATATGTAGAAATGAGGCCGCAGGCCTAGAAATTTTAGAGAAAATCTATTGCTTTGTATAGTAAGCTAACAAAAAAAAGTAAGGGAGCATAAGGGAGCATAAATGGAATGGAGCCGCCCAGCGAGAAAAAATAGTGCAATGCCGTCCCGTCCGCTGAACCAGCAGGAAGGTGATTGCATAGTGTCAGAGGCGGGGGCACGCCAGTTCGCGACCAGGGTCCGAACAGGGTCCGAATTTATCAATCCAGTACGTACAACGCAAAATCCAGATGCCGCAGGCAGCGAGCTGGCTTTTCCGAGTCTCCGTTCCGTGTTCCGCCAGCCCAATTTAAGATTTGAACCAGCCCAATTTAAAGAATTTAAGAAATTTAAGCTTAACTCCAACTTAATCTTAAATTTGGGCTCGGAATCCTTGTAGCACTCACAATTTGCCCTCGGAGGCTTCATATTCGAAAATTTAAGGTTGAATTACATCTAACCTACTACTACTATTTTGCGTGAGGGAGGGGATGGCAGGTGCTCAGGTGCTCTCCTCGAGGGCAGACGGCGAGAGCAAGCTCCGAGCACGCGCGCAAGTGCGCAGCGCGCGTGCCTGCCAAAACGGTAAAACCCCCGTGGGTTACGCAACCACCGAACACGCGCGAACACGCGTTCCTGGAACGGGTTTTTCCGACCCGTGAACGAGAGTTCACGGGCCTCAAACCCACCGAACCCACCGGGCAAGGGCCAAATGCGTGGCGGGACGGTCACATCACGTGCACGGCCATTACCGATCAACGCGATCAACGGCATGACCTCACGGCATACCATAACAGGCAAGGGCCCTGACCTGTTTATGAGGATAAGTCTGTTTATTCGCTTGAATTTACCGTGGATTTAACACGGCTGTCAGCCGCGCTAAATTTGAGATTCGCGATCTGACAGCGTGACAAAGGGTCGCACCAAGGCCTGTACCTCTTTAGGTGCGGCATCATCACTAAGTAAGTAAGTCTGGGTGCCCCGGGGTTGTTATTACATGCAATAGGATGCAGTGAAGTCCATAGAATATGTAGAAATGAGGCTGCAGGCCAAGAAATTTTAGAAAAATCTATTGTTTTGTATAGTTAGCTAACAAGTATACAAAAAAAAGTAAGGGAGCAAAAATGGATTAGGTAGGGAGGGAATGTAGCCGCGCAGCGAGAAAAAATATAGTGCAATGCCGTCCGCTGAACCAGCGGCAACAGGAAGGTGATTGCGTAATGTCAGAGGAGGGGGCACGCCAGTTCGCGACCAGGGTCTGAACAGGGTCCGAATTTATCAATCCAGTACGTACAACGCAAAATCCGGACGCCGCAGGCAGCGAGCTGGCTTTTCCGAGTCCCCGTTCCGTGTTCCGCCAGCCCAAATTTAAGAGTTGAACCAGCCCAATTTAAAGAATTTAAGGAATTTAAGGAATTTAAGCTTAACTCCTACTTAATCTTAAATTTGGGCTCGGAATCCTCGTAGCGCTCACAATTTGCCCCCGGAGGCTTCATATTCGAAAATTTAAGGTTGAATTATGTCTAACCTACTACTACTATTTTGCGTGAGGGAGGGGATGGGTGCTCGGGTGCTCTCCTCGAGGGCAGACGGCGAGAGCAGGAGCAGCACGCGTGCAAGTGCGCAGCGCGCGTGCCTGCCAAAATGGTAAAACCCCCGTGGGTTACGCAACCACCGAACACGCACGAACACGCGTTCCTCGAACGGGGTTTTCCGAGCCGTGAACGAGAGTTCCCAGGCCTCGAACGGGGGAAGGAAAACCCACCGGGCAAAGGCCAAATGCGTGGTGGGGTCGGTCACATCACGTGCACGGCCATCACCGATCAACGCGATCAACGGCATGACCTCACGGCATACCATAACAGGCAGCGGCCCTGACCCAGGCCCTTAAATTTACAAAGATAAGTCTGTTTAATCGCTTGAATTTACCGTGGATTTAGCACGGCTGTCAGCCGCGCTAAATTTGAGATTCGCGATCTGACAGCGTGACAAAGGGTCGCATCAAGGGTCGTACGCACCTGAAGAGGTACAGGCGGCATCATCACTAAGTAAGTAAGTCTGGGTTTTACACGCAATTATCACACGCAATAGGATGCAGTGAAAGCCATAGGATATGTAGAAATGAGGCCGCAAGCCAAGAAAAATCTATTGTTTTGTATAGTAAGCTAACAAGTATACAAAAAAAACTAAGGGAGCAAAAATGGATTAGGTAGGGAGGGAATGTAGCCGCGCAGCGAGAAAAAATAGTGCCATGCCGTCCGCTGAACCAGCGGCAACAGGAAGGTCGTAATGTCAGAGGAGGGGGCACGCCAGTTTGCGACCAGGGTCCGAACAGGGTCCGAATTTATCAATCCAGTACGTACAACGCAAAATCCGGATGCCACAGGCAGCGAGCTGGCTTTTCCGAGTCCCCGTTCCGTGTTCCGCCAGCCCAATTTAAGAGTTGAGCCAGCCCAATTTAAAGAATTTAAGCAATTTAAGCTTAACTCCTACTTAATCTTAAATTTGGGCTCGGAATCCTCGTAGCGCTCACAATTTGCCCTCGGAGGCTTCATATTCGAAAATTTAAGGTTGAATTATGTCTAACCTACTACTACTATTTTGCGTGAGGGAGGGGATGGCAAGTGCTCAGGTGCTCTCCTCGAGGGCGAGAGCAAGCTCCGAGCAGGAGCAGCACGCGCGCAAGTGCGCAGCGCGCGTGCCTGCCAAAACGGTAAAACCCCCGTGGGTTACGCAACCATGCCAAACACGCGCGAACACGTGTTCCTCGAACGGGGTTTTCCGAGCCGTGAACGAGAGTTCCCAGGCCTCGAACGGGGGAAGGAAAACCCACCGGGCAAAGGCCAAATGCGTGGCGGGGTCGGTCACATCACGTGCACGGCCATCACCGATCAGCGCGATCAACGGCATGACCTCACGGCATACCATAACAGGCAAGGGCCCTGACCCAGGCCCTTAAATTTACGCAGATAAGTTAATGTAACTGCTTATTCCCGACTTTTCCCCCCAAATGTCGTCTACCGTCTTCGCCCTGTTTCAGACAACTCCCCCTCGCCGTCCCCAACAGCCTCCGCAGCTTCGCCCGCCGACAGTTACAAACAACCCATGGGCCATTCACCACCCCCAAATCCAGCACAAAACGGTCACTTACGTCGTCCTCTGTCTCCAAGTTCTCTTCGAGGTATGTCTGGGCATCTCACTCGTTCTATATTTCTTTAGTTCATATTTTCCCTAGATGTCGATCTCAGCCAAACCACTGATATGAGATCATATGACACATCGTAAATATCCTACGCCTCCAACAGGTCACGACTTGATGGCCATGTTCCCCCCCGCGCCACCTGACAACTTCCCGGAGATGAGACCAGGGCCCACAAGCGGCTTCTTTCAGCGTCAGGAACGGGCTTTCTTCGCGCAGGCCGAGAAAGAGATTGTGCGCGTACGAGTAGAGGCTGACCCTCCTCATGGAGCAGAGCCCGAACCTGTCAAGTCGACGCCTGTCAATGCGTCATCTCGACTGTGGATGAACGGACCTGCTGCGCCGTCTTCTTCAACTATACCCCTTTATTCACCGGTGCAATCATCGTCGGCACCCATTCTGTATTCCCATCCTTCTACCCAACCCTCACAACGAGGGGTCATCTCTGCGACCCCAGCGCCGCTCTATCCCGCGACTTCCTCACACGCATCACCGATTAGTCATGCACTGGCACCCAGTTTGCATCTGACACCGTTGGGTACGGGACTATGCACGCCTCCGCAGGACTCCATTCCTCCGCCTCCTTCGAAACCCGAATACCCAAGCGAAGAATATGATGAACCGTGGAAGCAGCCCACGCCCTGCGCTGAACGGAGACGAGCAGGCAAACACACAAGGCATGTTATTGTTAGAAAATAAATCACCTGTATCACCATCATGACCATCGGCAAATGCCATCATATCCCAGATAATCGCCGTCTAGATAATGCCCTCCGCCATACGAACTGTCATGCCGCCCATCTTGTCCTCAATTGTCCTTTTTCTTATCGTCGTCTGCTCACCGCCATGACCGAATTTCATGTGTATGTCATCCTGTATCAAACTCTTTTCTTTTTCCTTGCTTCTGCTACTACTTGCATACCATATGTTCGCTGTTTTCTTGTACAACCCAACCCCTCGTCGCCCATCATGAATTCTGACTTATCACATAGTTGTGTCGCCTTGTACTATTACTACCCCCTCCATTGGTCTTGTCCTATACATCGCCCCATCTGTGCCCGCGAGCATGTAATCCCGATTCCCCACTAGTTCTTGAAATGTTAGCTTGGAAGCCTCGATCGGACATCTGCACCCATCTCATCATTACATCTCCAAATAATAATTTAGGGCCTGAATCGCCACACTACATAAGTTCTGTACATATCTATCACGCTGCGGCCCAACACCAACGACGCCGTCAGAAGCCTTCCGGTAGAACCGATCGTCATCGATTCATCTCTCAATGAAAGTTTATGGACGAAAAAAGCACGACACGACAAGACGTAGTACATTTTAAAGGGCACCAATGCGCGTGTGTATACCTATGCCATGTACGTACGAGTACAGTCATCTTATAACGGGTCCCAAACCCTCGAACAGTGCATCCTCTTCGTCGTCTTGCCCGTACGCATATCCTGCCTCGTACTTGTCGTCCTAAATCCATCGACACCCCCCTCGCCGCCGTCCTCGAACGACCTCTCCGTCTGTGTCTCTCCTAATTCATGGGCAGCGCTCTCCGCGTCGTCTTCGTCGGTAGGTTGGATGGGCGTCCTATGCGTTGCTCCAGCGATATTCCGAAGTCATCACAGTAGCTTTGATCATCGATACATGGGACACCTGACTCATTCTCTTAGCGGACTCCAAGCCATCCCAATTCCTCTCTCGTCCTCTATCCTCAGCGGCGATCTCATCCCGCTCCGCTTAGGCTCAAAAAGATATGTAAGTCCTCCCCCGCCTACCTAGGCCTTTGATATTCATGAATCATACCGTACGAGCACTACCGAAGACTCTTTTTTCTCTCATGCTTATCAATTTGGTGCCGTGAAAATATGTACATACATGCCATCGTGGATGGAACGATATAGTACAGGGACATCCCTAGATGCAGACGTGACTAGATGAATAAAATGAGAATTTTTTGACTACAACCGTGACGTGACTACCCACCAGACGACAAATGCACAAAAGCTGTATGACGGCAAGTACAAAAAATCAAAGCGTCCGACTTCAGAATTAACGCGTTATAGGTCATCGTTGCCAGTTGACGTGAAACCTCCACCGTGTCACCACTTTCTGCCATTATGTTATACATCCCGTGCATCATGATCGTGCATGCCGCCGTGCTCTCTCCTCGGGTCCTTCCCCTACTCGCAAGTCTCCTGCCTTACCTTGGCGCAACATGTTCCTTGGGGGTTGTGATCTCGTGCTTGATGGAGGGCAGTAGCGCTTGCCATTGGAACATCTAACGCAGTTCATGCATCTTGTGGAGTTCTCGATGGTACGCGACTGGCATATCTCAGATCTTAACCCCCACCTTACCGCTGACTTGCTCAAACAGGTCCTCTGCAGCTTCAGGCTCACAGAATCACCCGAAAAGAGATATCCTATGCAGCATCGTCTTCAAATTTCAACGTTCAGCCCCCCCTGCTCAACCATTCGTCACAACTAGTACTCACCGATGCACCGTGCGTCCTCCCCTACTCTCCATCACGACAATCTGCAAGGTATCCTCAACGCTGCAGTCCTCCGCTCCTCTCCTCTGCCACCTAGCACAAGTCTCCTTCCCCTGGACCCAACTGCTCTTGGGAACTCCATCAGATATTGGCATGCGCGCATGGAATGACGGTTGATGTGGACTTGTATTTCCTTGCGAAGAAAGGCGTAGGGCTAGGTGATTACATGCTTGATGCAGTACGCCGTCGTCGTTGTCTAGCATGTTCTAAATATGCTCTCTGTAGAGAAGGATAGTGCGGCGCTGGGGCTTCTTGATGGTACGCTCAACCTATTTTCTTCGCTCCTCACCTAGTTAATAAATATAACAAGTTATCAACTTGGGTTTGTCGAGCACCCGACCACCCAGCAATGACGTGAAGGGAAAGGTTGAATGATTTGAAACGGAATGGATGGAAGGATAGAAAAATAGGAAAATTGTAACAGAAACAGGGCTCACCTTTGTCCTGCGTCGCCGCCACTGCCGAGCGTGCAGCTATCTCCCATGAAGACGGTATATAATTAAGATCCGAAAAGGTGGGTAAACTTCAGGAAAGGAGAACAGCGGTGTTGGGGGAGAAAGCCGTGGTCGAATGCATGACGATATGGAATCCGGGGGCAGCGTGAAAGCCGTCAGAGTGTCAGATCTTCGAAAAGTTGAGCCCTAACTTAATTAGTCTGTCAGTTGACGGTCAAGTAACAGACTGATTAAGATAGTAAATTGGGAGGGGAGGTAGAGATGGCGGAGCCGCACAAGCCAAAGTGCAGAGAGGCTGAGTGGAAAGCCGTGCATATCGAATAAGTAATATAGTAACAAGGGCACGTAGTTAGAGAACAGTTGCTTACGTCGACCATTTTACCACCCTCATCCCGCTCATCGTTACATGATAACGACATAGTTACTGTTACTCGCCCAAGTTACAGTAAAAATATTGCAGGTAGGTTTACGAATTACTACCTGTTGATCTGGAATGTACCCCGAAACACACCATCACCCCGAACTAGTTTCAACATAAGACGTTCTCTTGCCAAAATAAGGGTTTGAAGCGCCCGCTGAGGTGTCGCTCTCGGAAGGTAAGCAGTCTCCTCAGGCTATGAATGATCGAATAATCGTGGTCGTTGAGACTTTTGTCCTAGGATTATTTCTATCCATGGGAAGCAAGTTTGATTTCGTAGCATTACAAAAGAGTATCATAACTGGATATAACCAAACAATGGATATCGCAATCTAATTCCTCGACACCATTTCCAAGTCCTCCTCCAGCCAAATAGGTGTCACTGGCAACTACTCTCAACCATCCGATGCTGGCCTCTTTGAGGCTCTTTCATCTAAATTTATTTGCTCGTACATCATTTTGCGCTTGGAGCCGGTGTGTGGGACGATTCTCTGAGGTTCGGCCCTGTCGTCGTTTGGCCATTCGCCAATGTTAAGATGCGTTCTGATGGTGTCGACGAGCCAGCCCCTTTGTCGGAGTTTAGTTAAGCGGGCCTCGAAGTCATACGCAATATTATCCAGGAGAATATCTTCTGAAATGTTATCGGCTTTCATCTTCCGCATCCGTTCGAATTTCTTATCATCTGGTTCGTCTTCATATCGAACCTTGAATACTGTCTTGAGTTCGGTGACCAGTGTGTCCAGTTCGGGGCGTTTGGTGAATTGTAGCCCTTTAGCTAACAGCTTCCCTACTAAATACGCAATTTTGAGACCACCACCTCTGACATCTCCAGATGCGTTGGCGTAAGCCTCATCAAACGCTCGGAGAAAGAGGACCACGTCATCATCCTTGGGTTGGGATGCAGACGCCATACCGGCAGATGACGAGCCTTTAGGGAGAGTGGTGTGTCTGGTAAATCGCAAGGCAAGCCAAAGCAGGACATAGAAAGCCGATTCACGGTCGTCTTCGCGTCCGTGAGGGATGGACGGGTCGTTGAGTAGTGCCGCTGACATGAATTGCCACGTTCCCTAGGAGTAAGGTCAAGAACCGGATTTACAAAAAGAGGTTCAGGCTCACCGTCCGAGAAGGTCGTCGCGCAACTGCCGTTCCTTGATTCAAGTTAATGCAAAGATCCCAATCGATCAAGATGCCCTTTCCATCTTCCGTGATGAGAATATTCCCGACACTGATATCACGGTGAAGGATTTTGGCATCGAAGAAGGCGCAGTCGTGCGCTATTGCGAGACATTCAGAAGCCTGGTAAATCTAGGATCGAGAATTCTCACCTTGCATGGCGTCCGCGATGGCGCCAAGAAATTCGCGTGAGGAACGAAACTCGGTCAGTCTCCGACCGATGACTTTCAATGTCATTCGGTAGTGCCGCAAACGGATCAAGTTTTCAGTCGGAATAGGGCATGATCGCCAATGTTTGGGTAAGAGTCTCATGATCCCTCACATCATCGCCTGTCCCAAAGGGCGCGATATTGGGAACCTTTGCCTCGCCTTCTAGAATGGTATAAATGGAACCTTCCTTCTCAACGTCGTCGACATCGGGCCTCCAATAATCCTTGAGAAAGACGAGTTCTCCTTCTGTCAAGTTGAAAGCCAAAAACCCACGAGTGGCTCGCGAAAAGGGAGAACGAGACGCGTAGTACGGAGGGGATGAGATAAGGAAGGGGTGCTCTTGATCAGGGTTGTCGCGTTCTGGAACCCCCAATTTGCGGAACTCGCGGTGAGCTGGGTTGGCGTCTCGTAAGCGACATTCACATAACATCGCCTGCTTGATCTCCTCGTCGGATGGCACAGAGACGGTAAGGTCATATCCTTGTTGACGACGATCAAGATGCGAATACCGCCAAAAGAAGTCAGCAAGAATATGTGGTTGTTTGAGGTAGTTGAAACTCCGGGTGACGATGGCGCCAGTACGATCCCAGCGAATGAAACGGGCGGTCGGTCCGCATATGGATACCGACAATACCTGGACACGAAACTGAGAACCAGAGAGTGCGGCCGAGTATGAACCGATCTGGCCTCGGTTTTCAGTAGCTGCCTGTTCTGCGCGCTCAAACTGAAAACCGGGAGGTACGAATAACGGATCTTCTGGATCGCAAAAAGGATCGGCACTCTCCAACTTCTTCAGTTCGACAAAGGTTGACATCTTTGGAAAGTCGGTTAGGCCTTGCTCCAAGTCGGGTCGGTCATCATTACGATACCCAGCAATGTCTGGCGCAAGCCTGTCTCGTTCAGTATCGGGGTTGGAATGTGTATCGACGAAGACCATGCCTGGAACCAGTGGCTTTAGAGATTCGACCTGCGACGAAAAACTTGGTATGAAAGGAGGGGTAGGAGTCATTGAAAGCACGCACAAATGGCTGGTACATCTCAGGCTCGCTTCTCGCAGAAGCAACAGCATCGAAATGTCCTTTGAGTTGATCTTTGCGAAGCTCCTGCGACGTAATTCCAGCCTTCCATGGAAGATATTTATCGAGAAATTGCTGAGGTGGACAGCCGCCTAAGAAGTGTCCCTCCATTTCTTTCGCAAGAGCAACGTTCATTTTGGTTCTGTCCAGTACTTGAGATGCGTAGATATGGCTGCCGGAGACCTTGTTAGAGATGGGAGTACTCGTCGGAAGTGAGCTGGCGCGTGACATTGGGGGTGGAGGAGTTGTCGGGGGGTTGTTGGGCGCATTCATCGCGTAAAAGCTTGTAGTTGCCACAGCGCCGCGACACACTTGGGTCTCGGCGTGCATATCGGAAGCCCTTGAATTGGAGGATCGGAACAAAGGACAGGTATGTAAGCTGTGACGTTTGACCACGCGTCGCGAAAAAGCACGGCCTCTCATTGATTCCAGAATTGAGGTCGGGTCACACACTGGGACAAAAATATAAACACCCTTGAATTTATTTCCAAAAAGTTATGGGGATCAAACTACATATTGTCAATTGTGCCGTAAGATACAGGCTCGAGTTTGGTCTTCCGAATAAAATCCCAACATCGCCTCCACCTTCAGAATTACCTCCAGGCCCCGAACCAAAACCGGCTCCAGCTAAAGAACCCATCACAGGCGACGTAGCTACCACTGGCAGCGGCAGCGGGTGCGCAAGTCATGGAGGCGAGACCTCACCGTCCTCCTGCGATATGCGCCCTGCATGCGCCCTGCATGTTGACGGGCACAGGCGAGTGCATATGCGACCAGGGGGGGAGCGGAAGTCGGGGGGCACGCGGATGTCGGAGCTGATAGGCAGTTGGTACCGTTTGAGTGGCTGCTGCCGGGGTTGTGGTTGTGGCTGTGGCTGTGCTGCAGGTGGAAGTAGGGGCTGCAGTGAGAGATAAATTTGGCTGTGCCAGATAACATTCTCGTTTATTACACCGTTTCAAGACTAGTTTAAAAAAATCTAAAGAGATGAAGTTTCTTAAACTTAAAACATGCATATCTATGCTCCTGCAAGATCTCGCGGTACACAGCCAATGGTTCACGCGCAGGTCACCCGTAGGCCGTGCGACTTGCAGGTGACCTGTCAGCTAGCCTCCAAGCAGAGCGTAAATTGACCTACAAGCTTCTCGTGTATTTAAACCACTGGTTGCTAGCAAACACCGCCAGCACATCACCTACGTACTGTGCTTGTACGTATCTTGTATATCTGCTTGTACTCTGCCTACAGGCTGCCGTTCCCATGCACGGCTAGCTCCGGGCAGCGCGTCGCTTGTGGACTTAGAGAATTCCGCCTTCACATCACGCTGTGACTGCCAGCAAAGCTTGTCCTCTTCCCCCCATGTTGAACTTCAACCAACACACAAGCCCTTCAGCTCGGACTGCCTCCTCCCCTCGCTTTCCACTGCCAGTCTTTCTTTCCTTCCTCCCCACTTGAGTAGCCTTCAGCCCCCTCTTCTGACCTCCAACGACTTTTGGCCCCAATCAGACTCGGACGACCTTCAATTATGGACATTGAAGACATCGGCCCCAGTGTATGTAAGTCCTTTCATTACTCCTGTTTATGATAGATAGAGGTCCCATATCCCATCTCATCCTTCTATAGAAATGCATTCGAGCAATAGCGAGAGGTCGTTCACGAGCGGTGCCACGTCACCGGCACCGCCTTCGAAGGAACCGGTTTGGTTTATCTTCGCTGGAAGTTGCTAGTCTTGCCATTATTTATGTTACATTATGTCCCTGTTGCTATTTTCCTCCTGTTCTCGTGGTACATACACCCTACAGGTGCAATAAATATTGCTATTTTATGCACATTTTCGTGAATAGACCAGGATTGTGTTTTCGGAGAGTTTACCAAATGCGGTATAGTGCGTACTAATCGACCTTCAAGCTGCCTACAGGCTGTTAGCCGAGATTGCAGGCAGCCTACGCTCAGTGCTCGTCAGCCGACTGAGATTTAAAAACGTGAGCCGCTTCCAGATCAAACTGTTGGTAACCTTTAGGCTGGCCCTCAGTCTGCTTGCACCGTCGCCCGCGGGAAATTTCCGCGCAGACCATTGCCTGTGGTACACGGTACTGATTTGTGTCCAGGAGGTCGACAACAACACTCGAAAAATGCCATTTCGGGGTTTGCCGGGCAGATAACATACCCAGTAGTATGGGCGGATAACCAAAAATATCGGTCTCATTCGAACACTTTTGATATATAGGTACGAAACTACATATGTGATGACAATATATGCCCAGCCGCTGGGAATAATTTCGGGAACATATCTTGAGCGTTGGATTATTTCACCTCATCTCACATACGCCGAGCCATCGGATTCCAATTGATAGTAGCAAACATAAACGCAGAAAGGAAGTTCTCGAAAAAGGTCGGAGAGTGGAGAGGCGATAGACGAGACGATAATGCAGAGAGGAAAGACAGTCCAGAACAAAGTAACGCAGCAGCAATGAAAAGAGGATTAGAACGAAGAATGGAGCATGATGCATAGCAGGTTATCGAGAAAAAAACACAAAAACGAGCAAGAAGAAATCAAGACGAATAATAATATGGATAACGAACAACCACAGCACATGCACGCATCCCACCGTCCACCAACTCATCTGCTATGGGTTCCACCCGGAGCAGGGGCGCGATAATGCCGCTGCTCCCAGTCCATCCCTCCTATCCTGTATTGCAGACTCTCTTCCCTGATCCCTCTCCCGCTCCCTTTCTAGATTCGTTTGGGATGTATTGCGAGCCTCCTCCGCCTTCATGGGGATGTGCGTGAAGGAACGATGAGATGGAGTGGGGTGGGCTGCCACCGCGAGATTGGGAAGTGGGATAACGATTGGCGTAAAGCATGTGGTGCGCTAGGAGGAGGTGGATGGATTGCGTTTGTAGCTGCGTTGACGTTGGCATTGGCGTTTCGAGGCAGGCGCCCGTGCGGAGAGTGGTACCTGGGCAGGTACCACTCTCTGAAGCTGGGAGCGGGTCAGGGTACAATGCCGCCGAACGACAGACTGGGAGAGAAGGAGGCAGATGCAGGGGTAGAGGCAGAGGCGGCGTGGAAGCGGGGTCCTGTGGGCGGCGAGCGCGAGAAGGGGATGGGGTGCGTGGTAGTGCGTGTTGGAGCCGCTGTTGGACGTGTTGAGCAGCTAGCTGAACAGGCCAGCTCGGCTGGAGTTTGGTCTTCCCATTGTCCCAACATCGCCTCCAGAACCAACTCCAGCTCCATGCCCCAAACCAGACGCAGCTCCAGCTGACTATGAGCCCATCACAGGCGACGCAGCCATCACAGGCAGCAGCAGCGGGTGCACGGTGCACGCGACGCGGAGGCGAGATCTCGCTGTCCTCCTGTATGTTCACAGGTAAGTGCGTCTGCGACCGAGGCGGCGGAGCAGAAGTCGGGGCATGTGAGACGTGTCTCTGGATGACGTCGCCATTGATGTTGATGGACGTGGTGCTGGTGCTGGGGATGCCATCTCCTTACCCTGCCAAACATCCATTCCATCCTTCTCCTTCTCGTCCCCCAACCCATGCCCATGCCCACCATCCGCACCACACCGACGTCCACACCACCATCACCTTCGCCCTCCAGCCCAAAAGTCGAGCTGACGCTCAACGGCGATGCCTGCACGCTCTTCGACAGCTCCATCTCCATCTCCTCGTGCTGCTTCTTCCTTCTGAGCACGAGATCGCGTAACGAAAGCGAAGCTTTCGTTAGAGCTGCCTGAACGTATGCGCTTGAGCAGGTAATACTGGAGAGGAAGGCGAGGATGGAGATAAGGGCGAAGCAGGACGCGGTTAGGATGCTAATTCGGATGTAGGTGTAGATGAGGGGTGGTGGCGGTGGTGGTCCTGCGACGGGCGAGAGGAGCATGAGCGATTGGGGTGGGGGTGAGAGAGGTGACGAGGCCCATGAGGGGGATGGAGATGAGCGGATTACATCGATGCATATCGCGGAGCGTTGAGGCTGGGGCTGGGAGTGCTGGTGGTGGTTTTGCCTCTTCCACTGGTGCAGGTTCTGTTTCGATAGAGAAAGGTGGAGAAGCAACTTCGGAAGTAGGTACGTGCGCCTTGATTTCGAAGCAGCTGTACCCGTCAACGGTGACAATGACCCTCACTCCTTATGCCCATGCCCATCCTCTTCAACCCGAGCTCCCAACCGCATCTCGACGTCCTCATCCGCCTCTCGAGGCAGCGCAGACGATGCTATTGAAGTCGAGGTGCCACATCCTCAACCTCCTCTAAAGCCTGGCAGTCTTGTGTAGCCAGACAAGAAGTCCCAGCAGCAATGAGCTGTGATCCTGACGTCGACGCCAATGATGATGCTGGCACGTCTGGTGCTGCTGCTTGAAAGGCGGAGGAGGTTGCTGGGTTAGCAGATCTCCGTGATGATGCCGGATCTGCATATCAGATTGGAGTCCACGTCTCTTCAGGCGAATGCAACTGGGGCTTCAATTGTGATTCGGCATCCGACTTGGGTTGGAGGTGCCGCTGCGAGAGCGAACGTGGTCTCGGGAGGGGAAACAGAAATGTAGCCTGCTTCGGCGCTGGTCGGGATTTGTGGGCTGACGTTGTCGTTGGCGTTGACACTGACGCTGTCATTGGCGTTGACGCTGACGCTGCTGTTGATGCTACTGCTGGCTGACTTGACTTGACGAAGACGGTGGCGGCTGAGAATGAGCCGGAGAAAGCAGCGCAGGCTACAGCAGAGAAAGATTAGTGAACAAAATTGACAGCGACGTGCCAGTTGCTGACAGTGACTGGGACAAAGATGAAGGTAGGGATAAGGACATAAGGACGGCGTTGAGGATGGTGTGAGGAGGTGGGTGTGCGGATAAAGTGGTGGGTGGGGTATGGTCGTTATGAACGACGTCGGGTGTGGCGTGAAGGTTGTTGATGCCGACGTTGACGTCCCTGAGAGTGAATCTGATACTGGTATGGCTGGAGGTGGCATGACCATCGCCTCCTCTAGCTCTCGTTCCCTTTTACGTTCGCGTCAGAGGTGGTACTGCATATCATCTATGGGTCAAATTCATGAGCTAATTGTTCATCAAATATCCCAAGAAAAAAAGGAACGTACGCCAAGAAGACTGATCATCGATCATCTCCGCTCCGATTCCCACTTCAAAAAGCGAGTAATATCACGCATCCCATTCTGCTCCAATGTCGTCTGCAACTCATCAACTGCCGCAGTAAGTGAAGAGAGCTCTTCTTCTGTTGATGGAGAGAGATGGGCAATTGTATTACCCCGCTTCCGGATCGAAGATTCTTTCTCGCAGATTAAGCTCATGGCCGCATCAGAATCAAGTAATTCTGCCATATGAGGGAGGCTCAGTTTCGCATTTGTGATGAATTTTTTTGCCAATTTCACGCGTTCCTCTGTACTATCGCCGGCCTTGTCGAGTTTGCGGCGGAACTCCCAAGATGCAGAGGTGGATTTCGGAGTGCTAAGCCCGGTTGTCCGGGCAATGGTAGCTTGAGTGTAATCGAGGGCCGCTCGAAGACGGATTGTGTTCAGATATGTCGTGTCCTTAGTCGTGCCGTTAGTAGGAATGAGGACCTAGTGTGAGGCCGCTCACCTGGTGTATCACAAATTCCTCAACCGCCTTTGTGTAAGCCTGTGCGTCCGCAATTTGTTCAATACGCTCTGCCTTCTCCTCATCCAACATACGCTGGTAATCACTTTCGGCCACCGCACGTAGCTCCTTCTCCTTCTTCAATTCCTCCTTCAGCGCAGATAACTCGACATACACTGGGGAGATCGCGGCTTGGATCGCAGAAGTCACAGCTGCCAGCCGAGTATCCCAAGAGAACATCAGGGGATCTGTGAGATAGTGGGGGTAGTCAGCTATCCCTTCAGTTGGGACACCAATGTCAATGCTTCGCTGATTTTGTTTGGAGGGGACGATGGCGTGGATTCCATCCTCGTCATCAGCAACATCTTCCAGGAAGATGTTGTCATCATCATAGCGGCGAAATCCCACTGAATCTATCGATATAATGAAGAAGAATAATGTAAAGGAGACATCAAGGCTTACCAGATGCGATGACAACAGACGATGGATTCAAATCTAGAGCCTCAGAAGATGAGTGCGATATTTGAATGTGGCGGGTCAAGTCTGATACCACTTGGCTGCGTATGGCCCCGAGCGTAGTATGTCCTGGAATTCCCCTTATGTTAAGGGCTAAAGAGCACTCTGTATAGTGAGCAGTGATAGAATATGCAGTCCGTGGCATGGTAGAAAGATAACCAACAGGGAAAGCCGACTGCAGCGTCAGCGTTAACGTTACATGGGTCACTTCGTCGTGACGGTCACTTGAACGGAATTTGGAATTTGCTTTAGAGTGACTAGGTTACATCTTCACTACTTAGTATGTGTTTGCCAATGATCGTGCTGCAGCCCGCCACACCAAACGGCGCCCATGACGACGAGCACATCGAGGTCGAAGACTGGACGCAGTCCTACGTCCACATCACGCAGGACATCATCCCCAACGACGAGACCCGCTCCAAACTACGGCGGCAGGCCCCGCACTGGCGGGGCATAACAGCCATCACTGGCTCGCCCTCGCCTGTCCCGCCCACCTCGTCGTCGTTGCCCATCCCCAGCACCTCAGCGTCGGCCTCCACACCGACCCCACCCATCACCATTAAAGCCCTCCCCCCGTAGAGCACATATAACCCCCTCCTCTCATACCACACGCACCCGGGCGTGCTGCCCCCTACCTACTGGCTGCACACCACCCTTCCCGTCCCCGCCTCGCGGCTCATCACGCCCTTCACCTCAACGATCACCCCCGTCCTCAAGCTACCTCGCGGACCCGCTGAACGCGTACGCGCACCTGGGGATGCTGAAGCCGTATGTGCACCTGGTTGGGCCCCCGCTGGATGTGGTGCTGGATGCGCGGCTGGCGGGGAACGAGGGAAGGTTTGTGTGGAATGGGTGTCGGCCTAATGCCGTACTGAGGCCGGTTCCGTGTGCGGATGCTGGTGCTGGTGCGGGAGGAAAGGAGAATGCGAACGTCAAGGAAAAGGTGGCGAAGAAGTCATCGCCGTCGTCGACCATCAAGGCAAAACCGAACCCAAGCCCAAGCCCAAACCCAAACGGAAAAGGCAAAGAACGCGCCATCAACCTCGGAAAGGACGACACCGGCAGCACGCTCTCCTTCGGCGTCTTCGCCCTACGCGACCTCAGGGCGGGCGAGGAGGTCGTGCTCGGCTGGGAGTGGGACGACGGGAACGCGGTGCACAGCCTGCGTGCCCTTCTGAAGACGCCGGGGATTATTCCCGTGAGTCTTCCTCCTTTTTCGTGTTGGTTTTCATACATTTATTCATGCTCTAGCCCGCGTCCTCCTTTTGCTCCAAACTCGAACTCGAACTCGAATTCGTCGCCGGACTTCCACTCAACTTCAACGCCAACGTCAACAACATTCCCCTTAAACTCACACTCAAACTCAAACTCGAACGGAAGTTCAAATGCGACATACGACCCGCACCCACCCAGCGCACAGCAAATCCAGCACCTGCGGCACCAAATGACGAACATCCTGCACGCCCTCTCTTCAACTTTCACCACCTGCGCCTGAGCCCACGCGAAAGATGACCCAAATGGCCGCGTTCGTCGACGCCCAAGACAACTTTTTTGCGTGCCATACTTTTGTCAACGGACATACGCAGGCGAGTGAGGAGGACTGGTGGGACAGAGAAGTAGATCTCGGCTGCTCGTAAGCAGGAAGCGATGGTTCAGGACGAGCGAGTGGATCCCGTTTAGTGGTGGGAGGGGTGGGATGGAGATGGAGGTTGCGTCGGGGCCGATGCTCGTGCTGAGGCAGGCGAGGAGGAGAGGCGGGGGCGGGCTGTTAATGGACATATGAAGCCCAATGGCGTTTTGGGTCTTAATGGGTGGAAGACCCTGCCGCCACCTCCGCCGCTGCCGAGTATATTGTTCTCGGGGTCGCCTACGCCTACGCCTTCGAGTCCGAATTTGAGGAGGAAGGGAAAGGAAAGGAGAAGGCTGTGGATGGTACCGAAGACATGGAGATGCTCGATAGGGACGAGGACCTGAGAGGAAGGTCGACTTTGCATAAACGTACATTTTTCTCTCTTATTCTCTCATTTTCTTTTTTTCGTCTTTTTTCTCTCTAAACCCTTAAACTGAGAACCCCAATTCATTCTCTAGTTCACAGCCCAGCACGACCGTCAAACCCATCCTCAAAATTCCCTCAATCAATGTCGCTGGTAGCTCAGGAACGCCAAGCACACAAATCGTGCCCGACCCACCAGGTGACGGCGGTGCGCAGCACCAATGTGAACCTCAACAGCAACATTCCAGTGGAGGACGAAGACAGGATGCCACTGAAGATGTGCAAGAAGTGGATGCACCGCGAGCTGGAGGTGCTCAGCATGGGGAGGGAGGCGAGCTTGATCCTGGGCGGTGGTGGTTTTTGGGTGGTTCTGGTGGCGGGCATGAACTTGACGTGATTTTTGGAGGTGCTCCGTCTGAGAGAGTAGGTCTTGGGATTTGCATCGAGGATGATCAGTCTCATCGGAGTACGTGTTTTTTTCACTCTTCCTTTCGATGGCGAACAATTCGCTGATGATTTTAAATTGCAGACGACCATGGCACCTACCTCCAACGCGAACGTGAACGTGAAAGGGAAAGAGAGCTGGAAGAAGCTATGGCAATGCCTTCTCCAGCCTGACCAGCCTCGGCCTCACTCTCAGGGACATCGACATCGGCATCAACAGCATCCATGTCATACCCAGCATCGTCCATGACGACCAAAACTCACCCACCACTTTCTCCGCACACCCACGTCCTCACACCCTCCTCGACGCCGTCTTCATCGCTATCTTCGTCTTCGTCCCAGCCACTGTCAGCGACTGGCACGTCTCTGTTGAATTCATTGCGAAGCTTTCGTTGCTGTCACCTGCGTTGATATCTCAAAACCCTCATCATCATCGTCAACTCCGGGAGCTCCAACATCATCAGCAACGTCAACACCCACGACAGCGGCAGCCTCGACCCACGAACCCCAGCCACCGCCGAAAAGGGGTACATTTCCGTTTCCTCCCCCCAAACCACGCTCTCTGTCACAGCTCCAGCTCCAGTCCAAGTCGGATGCTGAATCGCAGTCCAAGCCACACCCGCAGCCATAGCCGCAGCCTCAGCCGCAGCCTCAGCCCCAGGTGCACTCGCCTGAGGAGACCTGGAAGCCCATTTGACGTGCAAATCCGGGCTTATCGTGGAGATCTGGCAGCCCACCAGCTAACTCCACCTCTCAGGCGCCACTAGCGGAGATCCCAGTACCATCGTCAGGTTCCACGTCGGGGATCGCACCTCGTCGCTTCTAAGCCTTCTGCTCCGCCACCCCAGGAAACCGAAGACGCCGGAATGGAGGATGGAATGCTGATAAAACGTGGAAGGTCGAGATCGACGTCCATCGCATCGTCTGCGCTAGCTCTATGATGTTGAGATGGGGGTGGAAGCTCCGAATGAGGTTGAGGATGCAGGAGAGGGGCATGGGCATGAGGAACGAGCTTTGTCGTCGACTACCACTGGCTCAGCGATTTTGGAGGACGAATGTACTACACGTCTGTAGTCGACCAATAAAATTCAAGAAAAAGATCGAGATGCGCAAGCAGTCATGATTCAGATTACGAAGTCCAGGGAAGACGCACGACGAGCCCTGTAAATGACGGAATCTGTACATCTGTAGTCGACGAATAAAATTCAAGAAAAATAAATCAAGGGATCGAGATGCGCCAGCAGTCACGATCCCTGGTTGCGAGGGCAGAAATGCATTCGTATCACGAAGTCGGCGACTCTGCAAAACCACATCCTACATAAACTACCGGCGTAGGTTGATCATTCTCGGAATTGCTGGCCTGAGTCCAGAAATTTTGGACTTATTGGAGACTGAGAAAAATAAAGGTGTGCAACCCCACGTGGACAGACGACGCGCCCCATGAATGACGGAATCTGTACATTTGTAGTCGACGAATCAAATTCAAGAAAAAGATATCAAGTCGTCGAGATGCACAAGCAGTCACGATTCAGATTACTAAGTCCAGGGTGGACGCACGACGTCGGACGAGCCCCATGAATGACGGAATCTGTACATCCGTAGTCGACGAATCAAATTTAAGAAACAGATTGATATCGGGTGTCGAGATGCGCAAACAGTCACGATTCTGATTACGAAGTCCGGGGTGGACGCACGACGAGCCCCTGCATAAGCAAATCCTAAACTATCTGTGTAGTTTGGTCGAGTCAGAGACGCTATATATGTGCACATATAGCCTCTTACTAGAGTGTAAAGTGATGTGCACAGTACATTCTAGTAAGAGTGCTCTAATGTGCACATGATCAGCATTATGTGCACATTGCGAGCATCATGGCTCAGAAAGCGTGCGGCAGCTCTCGGCTTCCCCTTACGCGACCTCATAATGATGCGGGAATGTGGCCGAGGATTGCCGTCCCTCGGCTTGCCACACATATCCTGGGAATTCTTTCCGTCGTCGTGTGAGCCATTGATCAAAGCTTTTGATCACCGTTCGTGGCAGCGATCAAACTTGGTCTATTTAGGGCAGCTTACATAGACATTACATAACTATGTATCCTTGCATACCAAGTGAACCTTTTAATGAATACAATCTAAGTAATAAATAGATCGCACATACATCTCCAACTTAGTATATAATAAAAAGGTATAGATATTGTGTAGTGCTGTCATAAGTCTACAAGGAGTAAAAAATGGGCTCTCGTCAAGCCATGATATGTATTGTTATACATATTGAGCAACTTTCGAGCTAAGTCCAATTAATGTCTGAACGTGTAAGTATTTCCGAAGTTATACCAAATGCCGTCCAAAAATTGAAATGATATCTTGGTTTAACGGTATTGTGTTCCTGTGATTTTAGTGGATTAATACTCTACACGTTGTCGGTTCAATTCTTGTTCATGCCATTTTTTTAATATGTAAATGACAGTTGATTGCTATGAGCCCGTTCAGAGATCAAGGCCATGTGACGTCCACTGGTGTTGATAATACAAATTTGTGTTTAGATAAATGTATTGATTTAATTTACCCAAGTACCGTTTGAATGGCATACATGATATGTAATCAGACTATATATAAACTTTAAAAAGGTCGGTTGCGCGACTATTGACTGGTGGAGTCAGTTGAACGATGTGAATAACAAATCTTGCCAGTTGAAGGGCCCGGGAACATGAAAGGTTTAAAATATTGAAGGTAGGATAAAGTAAAGACAGCATTACTTATTTCTTGCTCGGGGACTGGTCTGCACGAGGTGGTGGCCGGATGGTGCGGCGAGGGCGTTGGTTTTCATTAGAGGACCCAACACTCTTTTGCCTCTTGGCGGATGGGTCCTCTCCAGTATCATCAGCCGCTCGCTTGTTGTCGGTGTCGGCCGCGGCGGCTGCAGCGGCGGCTTTCTTTGCAGCGATTGTCCTGGCACGCTTCTGTGCAGGAGTCAGATCTGCCAGTGGGCTATCGTCAGTGTCGGAGGCAGATGTTGATTGAATAGTGGCAGAGTCATCGGCATCAGGGGGAGATGTGGACTGAGCGGTGGCAGACTCAGAAGCCAGGTCTGGCCCAATGCGGGCATCGGCAATCGTGTAGTCGGCGTCAATCTGGGATGGAGCTGGTGGCGGCAGATTCTTGGCGTCTGGCTGCGGTGGGGCCGGATTGGTTCCCGACGCAGACGGTATATCAGCGACGGTTACCGTGTTGCCGGACAACGGATGGGGCACAGAAGAGGATGGGGCGGCATCCATAACTTGGGAATTATATGCAATAGATGGTGTGGACGCCACCGCTGGCGTCGAGTGCGTAGATTTTGGACAATAGACAAAGCCTGCCATATTTGCATCCAGAAGTACTGAGTCCTCAGGTTGCGGCCCAGACTGCAATAGAAGCTCAGGATCGATGTGGTGATAATCGTTAGCCAAATCGTCAGCCACGGGTGTCTTGGAAGTCTGCGCGGATGCATATGAGGGATGTCTAGCCATACGCGCAAAGGCATGCTCGATGGGAGACGATGGACCATCGTCATGGAGGGGAACACTAGCGGCAGCGGGAGGGGTGCTGAGATGTGCCGCGCCCTGTTCAGGTTCGGCGACAGCGATGGGTTCAATGTCCCAGGTGCGATCAATGATGGACGATCGTGGACCATCGTCGTGGAGGGGAACATTAGCGGGAGCGGGAGGGCTGCTGAGATGTGCCGCGCCCTGTTCAGGTTCGGCGACAGCGACGGGTTCAATGTTCCAGTTGCGATCAATGATGGACGATCGTGATCCGGGTTGGTTTGATCCGTGCAGATCTTCATCAGGCTCATCCGGCCCGGACTCATCGTCGGTATCACTGTCGGACGAGTTGGACACCTTACTACTTCCTGAATCAACAATCACAACAGAATGGCCATCTGTAGACGCGATGCTGGGACCGGGAGATTGATCATTCTCATCATTCAAGCTACGTTGTTGACGCACGGCCGATGCTAATAAGAGGATGGGTAAGCAAATTACTCCATAATAGAAATAGCGTCTTGCACTTACGAAAGCAGTTGCGCACATGTGCCGAGAATGGCTGTAAAAACCCTTTGTTAAAATCCAAGTACGAGTCTGCGAAATCATTTCCGGCCGCAGATTTCGGCCCAAAGTAATAGCTATTTTAATATGTATCAATTTCTGCTTTGAGTGCTCCGGCAAAGTTTACTCACTTCTGCATATAGATTTCACCGCCTGCGATTGGTGTCGGTCCAGCAGCAGAGAGAAAGAAGACCCATCCAGTGGTGTCTGCACATGCGGTCAAGGCCTTCTTCAGAACGCCTGGTAGTCCGTCAATTGCACTGTCAGAAATTATTAGCGCCCGTGCTTGATCAAATGTAAGGAATCCACATACGCTTGGAACTCTTTCGGAGCATGAGATACTGCTGTGCCTGCAGCCTTCCTCGCTGCCATTGCCTCCTTCTCCTCCTTACGGTGATTCTCCCGCCAGAGAGTGACTTGCCCGTCCACTTGTGCAATAACTGCTAGGGTCTCCTTGGAAAGCATGGAGGAAGCCACTTGGCGCTGGACGCGCATGCGATCAGAGGCTGTAATGGGACCCTCCAATAAGGAAAGCTCGCGCTGAATTTCGAGCTTGACCTTTCTGGGATACAGTCGCTGATAGACCTCGGTTCGCTGAGGCGCGCGCCTCCGAGGAGCCTTTTCATAATTATTTGACTGGATGGCGGCGACGAAGGAAGACTCCTGACTGGAACTTGTAGTGGAGCGTCTGGGTCTAACAGCCCATGAAAACCAGTTGAGGATTTGCTACGTGATGAAGCGAGGTAAGTTTATTGTATAAAGCAGATATCAAAATAAGCGCTTACCTTTTTTCTATACTCCATCGCCTGAGAAAGTTGCTCAGCCTCCTCACCGGACAGAGGCTGTCCTGGCTCATTCGCAAACAGCAGGACTCTCTCTTCCGGGAATTTCTTGAACCATTCCTCATTGACGGTGAGTAAGTAGCGACTAGTGCGGTCCTTTTTCTGTTCCTCGAGATATTGAGGGATGTGATTTTCAAGCCACAGCTTTTGCTCGGGAGTGGTCCACGGTTTGCCCATTTTTGCGGCGTATATGGGAAGGGGAATTGGGTAATGGGTCTAAGTCCTCTAATTGTGTGCACATTATTACAAGTCCCACTAACGACCACATTGCTGTGCACATCAGGCATGAATTACTAAGATCATGCACAGATTTCCGATCCGCGGCACAGCGCACCCCCTATGTGCACATTGTCACCAGTCGAACGTTTCAAGAATTTTATTCTGGAAATTGTAATGTGCACACCAAGCGTGCGTATCTCAGATCTACGGCTAAACAGAGACCAGCGCGCCACTGCCTAATGTGCACATTGTGTGCCTCACATGATGTGCACATTGCGCATTTTCATTTCAATTTGTCCATCAAGATAACGCGGGCCTGTAAACTGAAGGTATTTACCCATTCCTGTTTACTCATCCAAAACTCTGTCGGACGCTATCTGATTTCTGGGGCTATATCTACTCCTTCTGACGTTTCTTGCCATTTCACCGCAGCGCCCACTCTACTCTATCATCCCATGTCCAGCATCCCACAAGAGACCGTGGACTCAGCCACGCCGCTTGGCGTTGATGACTCCACAAAGACGCTCTTTAGGGAATTCGCAGCCTCTTTGGGCTATATGCACTCCGGTGGGGTATTTTCCTCTCACTTTGACTTAATAGCTCATGCGTTGATTTCCGCAGTTATATGCCGTCTTCTTGAAGGTATGTAGATAACGACATATCTCTAATTTGTTATCTAATTTTTTGTGACTTTGATAGCTTCCGGGGATACTGAACCACTCCCGACCCTCGTTTTCCGCGATTTTGTTCCTGCAAGTGCTCGCTGGTATACAATGATCGCTGGTCCTAATCCAGGAGTTTTCCAAGGACTGTATGTACCGCTCACCTTACTGCATCTCTCCACATCTAACCTCAAAATCTCTCTACTGCTTAGTCAAAATATTCCCAACAGAGCTGTCTCCAATGCGGTCATCGGAAGGCATGGCAGTGAAGAAGAAGCGCGCAAGATTTTCAATGAGGCACTCGACAACGGTGCCGTTAGGCGGATCTCTGATGGAAGCACAGTAGTCCTCACACGCGCAGATGTATATGGAGCTTAGATTAGTTGTGCTTGGCTGTTGCATGAATGCATACGATTTCTCCCCTTGCGCCAAAGCTTTATTCGTACTAAGAATATTGGTCTATCGATATAAGTTATACTCTGCGCCATCCTCTGCCATCTCGTTGTCCAATACCACACCCAGAATCCCTCTACCGCATGTAATCCTCTTGGTCATCTCCATCACCCAATCCAAGCAAGCCCTACGCTCCTCTAAATCATTAGGCAGAGTTTCTAGCATTGGTGCCACCAGGTCATCGAGCTCAGCCACTTGCCGCTCAATCCTTCGCAGCGCAGCTCGCTTCATTGGACGTACGAACCCTTTCCCTCCTCCCTCTGCCCTTTCCAAATACCAGGAATCCACCCAGGCATCGATATGTGCTTCCACATCATGCATATATTCAGCGAGCTCAGACTTCTCCTCCGGGCATACCTCAGAGCTGTTGCAGTTGGGACAGCCAGCGTTTTCTATTTTTTCGACCTCGGGCGGTGCTTCAGCAGGTTCACCGTTCGCGCTGTTCATTTCATCCGTTTTATCTCTGGCAGCATCGTCAAGCTTTCTATAGATATTTTAGTAGAAGTCATTGAAATCATAAGTTCTGAATTTGACCGCTGTGGAAGAGCTGATCTTTTCCAGGTAGGTTGGATTGAGGTCGTCGAAAAGAGAAGAGAGAGCGGCGCTGATGGGCGCCTAAGTACGGGGTATTTGAGAAGTTGTGTAGATAGCGAATGTCACGGCGCGCTCTGCTCGATGCTCTTGCTCAATAGCTCGTGCTCCTCGTAGTGTTTTCCGAATCAAAGTGGGGGTAGATTGACTAAGGACTCCTAAGTTTACAAACGCGGGTATATAGAGATTTTCCTGGCGCACGCGTACTCTTGCGTCGCCAGGCCCAAGAAATCAAATCAAATATACTACGCATGTGCTAGATTGTCCATTTGAAAAAGAAAAAGGGTCTTCGACCTTGTGCAACGATATTTCGGCCGCACGCAGGATAGGAGGCAAGATTGAGGCTTGGTGCGGGCGCGAGTGAACTGTACATCCTTGCTCAAGGGACATACAATCTTCCACGGTGGACCAGACCGTGTCCGCTGCTCGTCGCACGTTAGGGCGGGGCGTCCTCCTGCGTACAGCGTGTCGTCTCGTTGCACTCGGTGTCGGCTATTTGAAAAGAGAAAGAGATGCGGAAGTGATCGAGAATCAAGATGAAACAAGATAAAACGGAATAAAACGGAATAGAATTTGCAAATAGGACCTCCTACCAGCCGTATGGTTCCTCTTGGCTTGGTTTCCCATCCTTCCATCGGTGTAGATCGTACTTGAAGTTGTTCTTTCGTCGAGGCAGACCGCGGTACACCTTGAGCGCAAAACGGGGCTTGCCGAGGCGCGTTCTCACGGCCATTGCGTGTGAAATACGGTGTCTGTGGAGTAACGAAGAGAGGTGAGAGTACGGGGGTTTTCGGAGATGAAAAAGGATCATGTAATGAGTGTATGAAGTGTTTGAAATGGGGAGAAAAGGGTATGCTACGCGGGGTATTCAAATCGATGGTCGCGCGGTAGTGTGCACGGCTTGATCGGCATCACGTGGGAATTCGGACTTGCCCGCTGTTTCTACGAGCGCGCTATCCATCTCCTCCACAGTGCCCCCCCTTAGATGTTGTCCCCAACATCCAAAGTGATGAGATGGAAGATAAAAGAAGGAGTGTGATGGGTAGTAAGTGAGAGAACAACAAGAACAAAATAAGAGAGTCAAAGTAAGGCATAGAAACGGCGCGGTGAAAGGAGTGTGATGGCAAAATCAACAGAAAAAGAAGGGGACATTACGTTCGAATAAACCCCAAGGCATAGCGGTTCGGGTTCGCGTTAGCAGGCGAAAAGATCTTCTCGGTGATTGACGTCTCATCCGTGGCCATGATCGCGAGTTTCTTGGACCATTTTTCGAAAGATTCAAAGGCGGGGTCATCACGGATAGAACCGCCCCAGTGCGGTCGGTGTGCAAGGGCGAGGTTGACAGGCTTGGAAGCCATACCAGGGAAATATAATATGCGGAGCGGAAAGCGCGCGCCCACTGATGCGTAGTCTGGAAACGGAAGCTCGTCGTCGCCGTGCGGCTCCTTGTTGTAGTGGTAGTAGTCGATGTCGGGGTGGCGTACTGCGTGAAGGCCGCTCGAAGAACGAAGTGTCTGGATGTAGTGCTTCTCGAAGTGCTGAATATCATAGTACAGGCGTGTGTTGGTGACGGTCTTCATAAGGTGATTTTCTGACCTAAAAAAGAAAAGTTTGAGGCGGTGAGCAGTAACATGGCCTCGCATAACCGTGCCGTTGAGCTCGCGCAACACATAGGTGTTATTATCGCGCTTCTCGTGAATAATGTACGGCCCCGACCAGCGCCAAAAGTCCTTTTTGCCAAATTGATTGTCCAACCACGTCTCGTGGCGAAGCACCCACATCCCAACATCAAACCCATGAAAGGAGAAATTTTTACCGTAACGCTTATTGAAGTTATCGATGGCTTGCTGACGTGAAAAGCGCGCACGCTCATAAGAGATTTCTGCATCTTCATCTCGGCGAGCGATTTGTCGGGCGCGAAGGGCGATTAAGTCAGCGGTGGTGCGGACGGTATCCCAATCCAAGGTTTGCCAAGTTCCGTCCTCGATGTCGAACGCGAATACCGGGAATATACCATAGACCAGGTAATAAGGAGGATACCCTGTGACTCGGTTAGTGGTAACGCGAATCGAGAACAAAATCGCGTCAACATAGAGCGGCCATTTGGACTTATCCTTATGGCACGCTTTCATGAGGCCATGGACGAGGGTCTGATGTGCGCGCTCTGACACGCCATTCCCCTCGGGGTGATAAGCTGTAGACACAATAACGACAATGCCATATTGGCGGAACACCTCCTCAGCGACTCCTTTGAACTCAGAGCCGCCATCGACCGTGATGTAGGGAATACAAGAGAAACGACACACCAACTTATAAATGAACTTCGCGATGGTGTCGGCATTAGCCTTACGTATAGCTTCGGCTTCGTCCCATTTCGATGCTGAACAAGTTGCTTGGATGAGGTATTGCTTTCCGCCGACGCCGAGAGGCATGTGAATGCAGTCCATGTGCCAATGACGGAGGATTGATGACATCCAGGATGGGTTATATGGAATGATAGGTTTAGCATTTGACTCGAATTGACAGGGTACGCACGATCTCACGAAATACGCGCAGTCGTTATACATGTTCGGCCAGTATACGCGCTCGGCAAGTTTGACGTAAGTGGGGTCTCGTCCTCGGTGGCCACACTCATCGTGTACTTTTACGAGTAATTCTTGGCGTCGTTGGTTATCTTCGATAACGAGGCGGGGCAGGGACGAGCTCTTGTTGCTGGGCTTGAGCCATAAACGTTCCTCGAAGAAAAGAAAACGGTTAGCACGCTTAAGGAACCTTTCCTTCTCTTTCGTGTCCGTCAGACACAGAGCAGGAAGTGATCCATCGGTAAAGAAGGCTCGGAGGTCCTTCCACATCTCAGGTGCGTCCAAGTCTGTGGTTCCAAACTTATGACCAATACATGCAATAGCCTCGCGATGCTCTGGCGCAGTGAGTATTTCATAGTTGGCTCGGCTATCAGTCCTCTCCTCGACCGCACAATATCCAACCACTGAATGATCGACTATAGCTGGAGGGTACTCACCTGCTCGCAGCCGCGACGCGTACGTATAGTGATATGAGGTGACAGAAAGGTTGATGACCTCATCACCCAAACGGTATTCAACTTCTTGCTCGATTGGCGTTTTGCGGTCGAAGAATTCACGGCCCATGTACGTCATGGTGTCAGTCACCCGGAGAAGGGTGTAGTCGGCCAGATTATTGCGAGTCCAGTTGGAAGGATCGAACCGAGTTGGGCGAATTGGGAACTGCGGATGCCTAGCGCCCGAGTGCGGCTCCGAGTCGACCAAGATTCCGGTGGTGAATAGGTTGTAGAAGTTAAGCGCCGGCGGTCGAGAGGCATTGGCGTGAATATTATATTGGGCCTGTGGTTGCAATAGTCGGGTATACGGAGCTGATGACATAGAGAAAGCACTGCGAGCAAGTTGTATGGTTCGAAGAACAGATTTAACTTGCCTTGCTGAGAGTTTATATGAATCTTTATGCCAGAACCCCTGTGGCAACTCTTTATCCGACGCTAAGAAATTCCCGATAAATCTATCAAGATATTCCTCCGACTCCTCCTCATCTTCGGAATCTTGGTCCGATTTCGGCCTTCGAGATAAGCCATCCGGAGCTTGGTGTTTTTCGGCTTTCACATGGTGCATTTCGAAATCAAAAAGCTGCAGATACGCAATCCACCTGGTCATAGGAGCATTTGGTAAATCAGGTGTCACGATCATCTCACGAAGGAACTTAGCGTCATGTTCTAGACAAAATCGGATGCCCCAAATGCGATGTCTGAGGTGCTTGAAGGCGCGAAACACTCCATAGAGCTCTGCTTTTGGTTGCGAGTATCGCGTTTCGCGCTCATTGTAGGTGCATGACCCATAAACGGCAGGTCGGCGTTGATTGTCGAGATGTTGATATACCACCCACCCCGCACCATATAAGGCTGCTGCGTCGACGGCGACAGTTACAAGTCCTTCGTCAGACGCCCGCGGCAGTTGAGTGATGAGTTTGGCTTTGTCGTAGTCGATCTTGATGAGCACCGGCGCTGTCGTGGCAAGTTGCTTGAGAGAATCCATCGCATCCTGCGCCTCCTGCGTGAATGAGAAATCGGCATCAGTGACTCGCAATAGAGATGTCAAAGGCTTAGCGATTAAAGCAAAGTTCTTGATCCATTTTCTTCCGCATCCCATTACTCCTAGGAAACCTCGGATCTGAGACACGTTCTCGCAGGAAGGCCATTTCGTTATCTTCGAGATGAGCCCTTTCTCAAGGTGCCATCCCTCGATCGATACTACAGACCCAACAATACGAAGGCGCGGCGTTGCGAGCGTGGTTTTGAGTCCCGACGCCGTGATTCCTGCTGCAATGAATCGCGCGAGAATCCGATCCAACGTTGTAGCGTACTCGAATACAAATTGTCGGATGTTGGGGTTGTCGTCAATGGGCGCGTCGTCGTACGTCGTGTGCGGTCCCATGATTCCTCCATCATCCATGAATGCCTTCGCGTTGACATCGATATCTTCTTGTAAAGCGTGGTTGACACATCGCTGGAATTCCGCTCCAGCATTTGTAGCACCCATTGGTAGAGTTGCCTGTTGTTTGGGTCCACAAAGTGAATGAAATGCCGTGAGAGGACGTGAGGACTCAGCTAATATGCGTGCGTCATATCCGGCGAATAGATCGACACATCCATAGATTGCTCGCCCGATAAAGGCTTCAGCAAAATCGTCCACCGACGGAGGTAGCGCCGCGTCTCTGATCGTGACGGAGTTTAGTTCCTGAAGGTCAAGGACCAGGCGTACTTTGTTCGTTTTCTTTGCCACGGCAAAGAGGGCCGATCTATAGCTTGATGATGTCGCCTCAAAGCGTCCCGCAGCCTCCTGCTCCAGGATTTCTTGGCGTATAACCTCCTCTAGGGCTTTAGGCGCTCGGATTGGAGGACGCTGCCACGGCGTATGTTCGATAGTTGGTATTTCATAATCTGGATAAAATTCTTGACGGAATGTTCCTTTCTCAGCAAACGTGAACGCGAACGCTTTCTCGCGCCTCGCCACCACGAACGCGAGCAGGTTTACCTCCTCTGGAGAAAGAAATCCTTCAGGTATTGTGTTTAAGAGAAGAGAGAGACGCTCAGCTGTCATCCTTTCCGTAGGTTCCAGCGAAGCAAAATGCGGAGGTTTTGATGGGAGTTGTGATATCGGCGGTAAGGGGATAGGTTTGAACTCGAGAGCCACGGGGTTTGGCATGTACGTAGGTACTGGCCGTACTTTGCGGTCCACGGGTTTGTATTTGCGTTTCGCAGTGAGGGATACAGTGCGCGAATGGGTATATGGTGAGCTAGATAATGCTCGGAGCGTCCACGACGTAGTTAGCGGTCTTAAACTATTAGATGCGAGACTTACTTGTCTCAATAAATAATCAAACGAATCTGGAGGGTCAAAAGAATAGAGAAAATTATCAAACTCACGAAACTCAGGATCTCCGAGAAGACCCATGAGTGATCGGCCTATAGTTGCGCAAGACACGTTGAAGAGAGTTGGCGGCCGCGTGGTCGTGTCCTGCGCTAATGAAAATATCGGGCGTACGCATCATCATCGTCGACCTCCTCGATATATGCTCGTTGGTGGTGCGAGTGCTGCTGATGAGCTGTCTCCGATTCTTCGGTTACTGGTCGTGAGGCCCCTGGGAGTGGTCCTGTTGCATCGACATTCCTTGGGTCATTGGGTCGTGTCAGCTGTACCGAGATCGTAGGGTTGTTGCTTCGATCGCCATCCTTCCATAGCATAATCTTCATGTGACCGATTCTTGAGTAATCGATACGCGCGGCGAACCACTGAATCCAAGGCTGTCCTAAAATGCAATCTTGTGAGTCCATGTCCTCGCGCGTAACAAAGAAATGATGGTCAAATCTGTGGCCGCCGATCGATATCGGTACGTCTCTGCATACCCCTCTCAGACCCACAGGACCACCGTTGACGCCCTTCAGGGACCAACGCGTGCCCTCGTAGTCAAGAGGTAAGTTGGTCTGGGCGAGAAGGCGCTCAGGGAAAATGTTGAGCTCAGAGCCGCAATCGACCATGAGACGGATGGACATTCCCGCAAGATCAGCAGTAAAAATGCCTGTAGTCATCGCGTACTTCTTTGTAGGCCTGAAGCTGACTGCATTCGAGTACCTGAGCATGAATGAATCAAGCATGGAAGGATCATTCAATTCGTCAAACTGGAGAGAACTCGCCGAATTTACTTGCGCTCCCACGCTGGTCTTCGCGAACTCTTCTTCGGCTTGCGCCGTGTAGAGATCGTACTCGCCGTACTTTGTCAAATATTCCCGTCGAGTCTTCGTAGCATCCGCCATTCGTTTTTGGAGTCCCGGGGATATGCCTAAGATGTCACGCAATGTCAGGGTTACCTGAGTCTGCAGAATGAGATCCTGGATGTCTTGCATGGAGATCTTCTCCTGAACGTCCGACGTGTAGTGGTACTGAGGGGCTTTACTCTTTGGTTCATCTTTCATTTCGACGTCCTTGTTGTTGCGAGGGAGCGACTCCTTCCACCCTTCACGCGTATTGATGGGCGGCGGCGGTGCGGACCCATTAGTGCCGGGAACACGCGCTTCGTTGGGAATATGTTGAGATGTCGTAGGCGCCGGTCCTGATGGCTGGCGAGGTGCAGGCATCGGTGCACTTGCAGGCGTATTCGGCCGCTCGGGCTGTTTCCTCGCAGGCGGTCGTCGTGTTGGGTCATGTCTAGGAGCAGTATCTTTGCCAGTGCGTGTCACAGGGTAAGAGTCGCTGAAATCGAACTCATCTTGGTTTGATGCGATGGCGTACACGTCACCGCACAACGCCGGATAGTCGCCCATCATTAGCGTCGCGGGAGACGCGCTCGCTGTCAAGGTGTGAGGTGGTGGTTCGCGCCGCGGAAAGTCACTTCGATGCTCGCGCAGGTATTGAGCGACACCGCCCGGCGTGAATGGTATCAACGGAAGGTCTGCTCCGTCCATGAGTGTGTATCGAGCGCGGGCGGCGTCAAACTTGATGAGCGATTCCGCTATGAGCTTGGCTGTTTCCGGGCAGAAACGAGGGTGCAACCGGTGCGTTCCAACCTGTCCGCAAATGAAACAAGTTTTATCAGCGGGGTTCGTACTGTTAGAAGGACGAGAGAAGGATCCTGCGCTCATCGCGGTCTGAAACATCTGCTGCATCTGAGCTTGGCTGATTGAGAGCTGCTGCAGCTGCTGGGTGAGAAGATCGATGTCGGTCTTGATATTGCTGCTCTTGGGTCTAGCTGACTCGAGGACACTAGTGAGAGGCAGTAATGAAGGCTTTGTCAATGGGGCCGCGCTGGGCGTATCGTCGTCAGAGTCGTCAGCATCTGATTCCACATTGTAGGACTCGATGCTGTTCGGGTTGAACTGGCGGCATATAATTTCGATCACCGTCTTGATTTGAGGTGGTGAGGTGGTAGCCAAGTTGGCGGGAGGAAGGCGAGAGGTTACAAACGCTCGGGTTCTTCGTGGAAGACCCGCAAAGAACTTGAGCTTCATTTCGTTCTCGTCAATCAACGTCTTTGACTTAAGTTGCGCGGCAATCGTGAGATAGCTCCTATGATAGATATCAACGTCAGCTCGGCTGCCAAATTCTTTACCCTTCGCGTGTTCCTTGACGAAAAGCCTGAGGGTTTCGAGTGTCGCCTTTGCCGGTTCGTCATTAGACCCGTATAAGTCAACGAGGAGCTGCTTCGCCTTGTCCCAGTCAGCACCCTCGACCTCATCGCAAACCGGATGACCTGTTTAACTTCGTCAGTGCAGTATTGGACAATGTATTTTGGGAGCTCGGAAGTGAGCAGCCCCGCGGAATTCCCATGTCGCTCTAAAATAGCTAAGAAGTCATTGACATATTTCCCATCGAATAAAGGTGCGCTTAATGTCCGAGGAATCGGCATCGGCTTCAGCTGCGTGAACAACTGCGGCGGGGTCGCCATGTTGTAAGCTTCGACAGGGAAGAAGGGAAGTTGGGAGAGAAGTGTAGACAGAATGGAAAGTGGGAAAAAATCGAAATTCAGGGACTCAGCAGTGGTTGTTTTCGACGGAAAACCTTTGATCCAGTCTCGATAGCTACTGTGGAAGAGCTGATCTTTCCAGGTAGGTTGGATTGAGGTCGTCGAAAGAGAAGAGAGAGCGGCGCTGATGGGCGCCTAAGTACGGGGTATTTGAGAAGTTGTGTAGATAGCGAATGTCACGGCGCGCTCTGCTCGATGCTCTTGCTCAATAGCTCGTGCTCCTCGTAGTGTTTTCCGAATCAAAGTGGGGGTAGATTGACTAAGGACTCCTAAGTTTACAAACGCGGGTATATAGAGATTTTCCTGGCGCACGCGTACTCTTGCGTCGCCAGGCCCAAGAAATCAAATCAAATATACTACGCATGTGCTAGATTGTCCATTTGAAAAAGAAAAAGGGTCTTCGACCTTGTGCAACGATATTTCGGCCGCACGCAGGATAGGAGGCAAGATTGAGGCTTGGTGCGGGCGCGAGTGAACTGTACATCCTTGCTCAAGGGACATACAATCTTCCACGGTGGACCAGACCGTGTCCGCTGCTCGTCGCACGTTAGGGCGGGGCGTCCTCCTGCGTACAGCGTGTCGTCTCGTTGCACTCGGTGTCGGCTATTTGAAAAGAGAAAGAGATGCGGAAGTGATCGAGAATCAAG
Organism: Flammula alnicola; assembly: GCA_015499995.1. Lineage (NCBI taxonomy): Eukaryota > Fungi > Basidiomycota > Agaricomycetes > Agaricales > Strophariaceae > Flammula > Flammula alnicola. The sequence continues at coordinate 34,815 of JADNRV010000094.1, read as the reverse complement.
ATGAAACAAGATAAAACGGAATAAAACGGAATAGAATTTGCAAATAGGACCTCCTACCAGCCGTATGGTTCCTCTTGGCTTGGTTTCCCATCCTTCCATCGGTGTAGATCGTACTTGAAGTTGTTCTTTCGTCGAGGCAGACCGCGGTACACCTTGAGCGCAAAACGGGGCTTGCCGAGGCGCGTTCTCACGGCCATTGCGTGTGAAATACGGTGTCTGTGGAGTAACGAAGAGAGGTGAGAGTACGGGGGTTTTCGGAGATGAAAAAGGATCATGTAATGAGTGTATGAAGTGTTTGAAATGGGGAGAAAAGGGTATGCTACGCGGGGTATTCAAATCGATGGTCGCGCGGTAGTGTGCACGGCTTGATCGGCATCACGTGGGAATTCGGACTTGCCCGCTGTTTCTACGAGCGCGCTATCCATCTCCTCCACACCGCACCGTTTGACCCGTCTCTCCTTATTGCGCTTTGCGTTCTTCCCGTTTACTGTATCTCGATGCCTGTATTTACAGTGAATATCTAGAGAAGTGATATAATCAAATATATCACTGCTCACCGTTGATAATAACGTTGATGCTTGGTCAAACCATCCTTGCCAGATTTCTTGGTCATGGTGGTACTGAGTGTAGTATGTTAAATATATATGTTTAGTTGCATGTACTGATCTATTTATTACCGACATGCAATAGATTCTCTGAGCTTCCCAAACACTATCTAATTGTAGCTAGTACATTACTCAACTATGGTATATCTTGTATATTTAATATAACGCAGCAGAGCGCACACGGTTGACAAAATAAGAGGTGTATGCGACTGATATGCGACCATCTACAGTGGTCCGACTCGTATGCGACCCGTATGCGACCATATGCGACCCGTATGCGACCGTATGCGAGCCGTAGGCACAGGCGCTAGGCCATATTACTATATTTGGCAGATCGTCAATGTGAATCTTGATCGTCCAAAAGGGGCGATCATCACATTTACCAAAAGAGGAATGTGAGCCTCCCGCGTGAACGACATGGGTTTCAAACCGGCACGGCTCCCAACGTTGTACCGCACTCAGCAAACCTGAACCGCTCAGACTAACACGCGCGCCGCGGACCTCCAACGTCGACGACATGTGCAGTGTGAGCCCTTCCCCTCCGTCAGACATGGGTGTGGCGGGGTTTTCATTCGACGATGACGGATTCACGGGGACTTGGAGTACAGAAGGGGGGACCCATGCAATGGGAGGCCCGCCAGGTATGTCAACGAACGATTTTTCTTCGTGATTTCCAGTGTTAACTTGTACGCACAGCATCACCACCGCCAATGGACGAATACCGCCCATCGCCTTGCACACTCTGCTGCACTGCACCCCCCTAAGGCATACCGACCACCCCTGGCCAGTTAACGCACAACGACCGCCCCTCCCAACCCGATATCTGCGCAGCAAGTGCCCCACGCACCCTCGCATGCCGCCCTCAATACCATACCCCCAACCCAGCCCGCACCGGTTTTGGCACCCGCGGATGATGCCTGACCCGTAGGTGCGGGTATCATATTTTCGCTAGGGGCCCTCGATCTCTGGTATAAGGTGGGCGTTTTGCTTTTTTTTATTCCCTCCCCCCACAACTTTCCAACGTCGTCACTCAAGGGCCATTCATGTGAGTACACGGTGCAGGCGAGTCCACCCAGACACCCTGGCCGTGCACCGGTGCTTCTTGTATTTCATTCCGCGGTGCAGGCGAGTCCACCCAGACACCCTGGCCGCGTGCACCTGCGTTTTCCGTCCTTTCGTTCTGTGGTGCAGGCGAGTCTACCCAGACACCCTGGCCGCGCGTTTTCCATTTCCGTCATTTCGTTCCGCGGTGCAGGCGAGTCCACCCAGACACCCTGGCCGCAGTTTTTGCAGTTGCTACTCTGTGTTTATGCATTGACTAACGTGATTATACGCCCTTACAGTTGGCGACGAACACCGCACTAGTGTGTACTAGTGCATTTGCAATATGGAAACTCCAATCCGTCGTGTGGTAAGTTCCCTTTGGCCCTCCTCACTTACTCGGTTTCTAATTGATATGTCCAGACGCGCAGTGGGACTTCATTCGGGGACTATGTCCTTGGAATACGTGACGCATCCTCGATCGGCCTCAACAAGTGCACGGCGTTCAAAGTGCTCATGGCCCCCCTCTTTCGAAACGCCTTGGAAGTCGCCGAACTTCGCTCTGATCGCGATGTGGGTGACAACGAGGATACACCCTTTGAGGACGCCCTTCCCACCGACAATCTGCGCGTTTATCCCAACGTCGACTCTCATCCAGTCCCATCCCTCGACAATCTGCTCGCCTCGCCTCTGCATCAGCTCCAATCCCAGCTCGCCCATACACCATTGCACAACCGGGGAAGATCGAGAAAGCGCGTGCCAAGGATCGATCCAAAGCACGCCGGAAGCTTGCCGCACCTACCGTTTCCATCCCTGCTCACCGTCCAAGGCTCAACGCCCTCACGCGCTATCGCGATATCCCTGCAAAGAAGGTGTCCCTCGAATCTCGCAACCTTCCTGCCGGTAATTGGATTGGGCGTCGCGCTGTGAAGGTGGAAGCTGAACGCCAGCCTAGGACTTGGACGCTGGATGAGCTCATGGCGTTGAACATGGAGCGTGTTCCGTGGGACGGAGAGTGCATATTCAATTCTATTTCTTACGGATATCAGACTAATTTATTTTCAGGTCATCCCAGACGTACACTGACATGGACGGTCACGGCCTGGTTTTCCTCGTGGCCCGGCCCAAAGATCCGACATGGATGCCTTCTGTGAGGAATGCCGCATCTGCTATGACCCAGGCGCGCGTCGAAGGCAAGCGGAATGGAGCTTTTGCACCGTCGGCGAGCAAGGACCCTTTCAACCACCGTCGAGGCAATTATTACGCGATTCCGACCGGAGTATCATTTGGTGGTGGCTCTGTGGTGCATCTATTCATACTAAACAACTCTATTCCAGCAACCGGGTAATCTGGGCATTCCTGGGAGACTTAAAGCCATCATTCAATCTCTCTGCCAGCACAACGACATCAAGCGCATAGCCGGCTTCCAGAGTGGTAAGTTTCATTTGAGAATCTTCGGGCCTATAATTGCTAACTGCCATTCTAACTCTACAGGTGCATTTGCATTCTATGCGCCGAAGCTCTACAACGTATATCGATCCTATCTCTCGCGGCTCTATGACCACTCCCCACATCTGCGCCCCAACTTCCCTACATGCAGCATCTTCCCAGCTTGTACGTTCAACCTTGGGCCTGGAACGATAACGGTTGATCACACGGATTACAACAATGTCGCCTACGGCCTCTGTGCCATCACTGCACTTGGCAATTTCGATCCAACTCTCGGCGGTCATATGGTCCTTTTTGACCTCGGCCTGGTGATCGAGTTCCCCCCTGGTGCCACTATCTTGATCCCGTCCAGTGTGCTTCGGCATGGGAACACCCCGGTCATTGGAGAGGGAGTGCAGCGGATGTCCATGACGCAATACTGCTCAGGCGGTTTGTTTCGATGGGTAGACTATGGGTTCCAAACTGGAACCACTCTCAAATTGACCGCGGCAGGTAGGGCGCAGAAGAAACTCATCGACGGTAAGTTAGAAGATCGGACCGAGGCTGCGCTGCAACTTTTTTCGACTGCAGCCAGTCTCCCCGATGATCGTGCCTTTATTTTTGGTAGAAATACTTTCCGTACAACCTAGTCAAATGTATTAGCGTATTAGGCGTATTTCCTCAATGCAGCTCTGTTATCATGAGCATCGCCACATTCAGAATATGCTGGCCGCCGCCGCATGTTCCCGCATGCATCGAGCAACGCAGATAGCGGTTGAATAAGGGCACGGCTGAGTTTTGCCGGCACCGCGTCCCAAAAAGTCGAATGAGGGGGCGGGTAATATATTCCTGACCGAGCTGGAATTCCTTTTGCCGCATCTCAAAAGGTCGAACAGGGGGGGGTAATGTATTCATGAGCAAACGTGCGCCTGGAAAAAAAAATCCAGAAGCTTTTTGCAATACTGAAGTCTCGCAGATGCGTTGAAATTCATTGTTGGAAATTCGCGCATCGCGCATATGTATTAGTCACGCAGATGCGTTGAAATTCATTGTTTGAAATTCACGCATCGCGCATATGTATGTATTCAGAGCACTTGAGACATGCCCACAAGTAGTATCTCCTAAGAAATTTCTGTGGTTCTGTTGAACTGCATACAGCTATGAGCTAGCTACCCTGCGTCGAGTGAGCGTGTCGGTGGACATGGACCCACAACTGACGTCTGTGCCATCACAACGATCAGGCACCAATGATGGAACAAGGTTTTACAGTTTAATCTACTGCATCCGTACATAATGATCGGGTCGCCAGGTTTGAATACATGCACGCATGGAGCAAACACGGATAATGGTTGAATAAGCGCTTTGCATGCAATCACGCGATCTTTGCGGCACTTCTGCATTGCAAAAGGTCAAACGAGGGGAGGGTAATGTAATTTCGCACGAACGTGGGCCGCGACACAAGGAAAATTCAACAGCAAATGTTGCGTATGGCATTGAAATGAACCGATCCGGCAGAAATCTGGAGATCTTGCCACCACAGAACCCACGAGTGAGCTCATGGTGCATAATATTCCATGTACTGCCTATGTAGAATTTGTTCATACTGTTACAGAATACTATCTTGACATGTCGAAACGACGGCGCCGCCAACGCTCACCCAATGGCTGCATGATTTCCATCGCGGACGAGCCTGATCCCCCTGTGCCTGCATCCACTCCTATCCTTTCGACATCCTTCAGCATGCTGCCTAGCGGGCAAATGGGGTACCGTTCCCGTAAAGTGGAGCTGGACGATTTGACTGATGCAGGCGACTTCGCGGCATTGGATGACCCATATGACCCAATTTACCCATCCTCTGCCCCAATTTGGGAGGCAAATGTTGACGATGCAATCGATCCAGCATACGCAGAGTTTCTGGAAGAAACCAGCATTCCAAAATCATCTACTCGCAAACAGCGCAAAGGGGTATGTACAGTCTTGTTGTCTATTACAAAATTTAATAATGTTCTGGCAGGACTTTCCTATGCGGCAGTGGCTTCTCGATCGCGAAGTCTTTCTCGCCGAGTTCCTACGATTAGAGAGCCGTGGCACTTTAACGCCTACCTGCCGTGACTGTGGTGATACTGGCGCGCAGGTTTACCGGTGCATTGACTGTGATGGCCGTGAGCTGTACTGCTCTGGCTGTCTTCTTCGCAGGCACTTTCAGAATGGCTTGCACCGGATCGAGGTCAGTTTGCCTGCTTGATGTCATATGTGGATGTCTTACCTTGTGGTAACAGGTCTGGCGGGAAGAAGGGTACTTCGCAAAGACTAGCTTCAAGTCACTAGGCTTCTGCTTCCAGCTCGGCCATCCGCTGGGCGAATCCTGCCACTTCCCTGTCCGCTCTTCCCACAACACATTTACTGTCATAGAGACGAATGGCATACATGAAGTTACGCTGAACTACTGTGGCTGTGGTACCCCTCCACCCCATTTCGTCCAACTGCTTCGCTTTGGCTGGTACCCATCCACCGTCGGATTTCCTCGCTCAGCCGCCACTCTGCGGGTTCTCAATACCTTTCAAATTCTATCCTTTGAATCCAAGGCATCTGCGTTCGAGTATTATCAGTCTTTGGCAAGACTTTCAGACAATATAGGGACGACCACAATTCCCGTGAGATACTATTTCATTCCAGTGGGCCGCTTTAGTATCTATCTAACTGCCTTGATTAGGATCGCTACCGTGCGTTCATGAGAATGGTCCGGCAGTACCGGAATATCAAGATGCTCAAGCGGTCTGGACGTGGACACGAGTCTTCTGGGGCAGCTGGTACGCGCCAACGCGAATGTGCCGTGCTCTGTCCCGCATGTCCTCATCCCGGAGTAAACCTGGAGAGCGATTGGAGGGATGCACCCCCCGAAAAAAGGTGTGAATGATTGAATCTCATTATCTATTGTCACTGATGTCTCATTCTAGATTTCTCTACACTCTTTTCCTTGGAATGGATGCCAACTTCCGATTGAAGCGGAAGATGGTGAGCAATAATGCCTCGGATCCTAGCTTGAGCAATGGATGGGCATACTTTGTCCATGAGAGTGAATTCAAGGAGTTTTTAAACACTTTTGGAACCCTCGTAATACAGGAGGTGAGTACCGATTTATTTCTTTCATGGTCGCCGCCTCTGATGAACGCTACAATAGCCCAGCACTTGCTCCAATCACAACGCTGTCAACAAAGAGAGGGGAAAGGATGGGCTGGCAGCATCTGGGGCTGGGACTGTGGATTGTACTCGGCACGATATGAAGCGCCCAAGCTCTGTTGGAGATCTCCAGAAGGGCGAACGGTGTGTGATCTACGACATTTATATTTATAGAACAAGTTTGCTAATGCATCTATTTTTAGCTACGTGAATATGGATTATCTCTTTTGCTCAAGCGTGGAGCTCGAGGAGCTGGTCGAGGTCGTGATATCATATGATATCGCCTGCCAATGGAGCATCAACCTCTGGGAACGCCTCAAAATCTACCCATCCTGGATGCGCGTTAATCACGACAGCTCTACCTCGTATCGATTCCTGGTCCCCAAATTCCATCTTCCCGCTCATGTCCTGAAATGCCAGACCAAGTATTCGTTCAATTTCAATCCCAAAGTTGGGCGAACAGATGGCGAAGGCGTTGAACGTGGATGGGCTCACATCAATCCCATTGCTTCAAGCACTCGGGAAATGGGGCCGGGGGCCCGCCGTGATACTCTCGATGACCATTTCGGAGACTGGAACTGGAAGAAGACGGTGAAGCTCGGTGCGTTATTCACCTCTATGCACATTTTAATGAAACTGATCATTTAAATTTCTAGCGACGATACTCCTGAAGCGAATTACAGATGCGGTACCTGAGATGGTCGAGCATAGGGAGCTGCACAAGGCGCTGACAGAAAGGCTCCCCGCTGAGGATGTTTCGCTATGGGAGGTGGAGCTATCTGCCTGGGAGAAGGATACCAGCCTTCCTAATCCAATGGAAACTCGTGTTAAAGGTGTGTTACCAGACTAATGTATGGTTTATTCTTTTATTTATAACGAGCCTGTCTAGCGCTGTCTCAAAATGCAGTTCGTCTTCAGCTTGCTGACGAGGAACATGCAGACGCATCATTGGGTGTCGCATATGTAATGCACGAGGAAATATCGGCCAGCCACCTTATTTCTATGGGCATTGACCTTGAGGAGAGCCAGTAAGTCTCTAGTTATGTTATTCAATAAGATATCAATTTAAACATACATCCTAGACGTCAGACGGCGATGACCGCTGCAAGTCTGAGCTCAACTACTGCTACCGATAAACAGAAGACAAACCTCAAGCTTCGTATGTCAACACTCAAGAGGAAGATCGAGGCCTGGATTGAGGTTCAACACATGTATATTCCCAGCCTACGAATGGTTCGTGCTCGTGCCCATGACGCTATGGATGAACAACTGGAAATCCCCGCGCATGAGGTGCTCCTCAGACTTCCCTCCTCCCTGACCTCCACGACTCCATGCGACATGCGCCTGCTCAGTATTGAATGGAAATTGCGCCAAGCACAGGCCTCCGATGCGCTTGACGATCTTCGCGAGGGTCTCCGCCTTCGATCCTATGTCCTCATCGACAAGGCGCGGTTTCAGCATGGCCAAGTGGCAAATACTCGAGCGAATACCATCGTCGTGAGGTGTCAGGCCAAGGTCAACGCTGCGGCAAACCGATACTGTGCAGCGCGATCTGCGCTGGCTGGATTGGCGCCTCGATTAGGGGTTGAGGGGTGGGAGAACCTTGTTCCAGAACTGAAGAAGGGTGACATCCGTGCAGCAGCGGCTGAAGATGACGACTCAGAGAAGGCGAGGAAGAAGCAAAGGAGGAAGCCAGGGGGGACGGAGAAGGAGGTCGCATCGGAGGGTCATAGAATGTTGTCGTGGATATGGAGGCATGCGGGGGTTGGCGAGCAGATGCACGGCGATGGGGCGCTCCACGATAGTGCGTGTATGCTTCGAAATTTCTGACAGATTATACTGATATCTACATGTTACACCTTTAGTTCTCCGCGTGGAGTGGTGTAAGAGCAGAGCACGGCAAGACCGATGGAGGGAGGAAGTCGAACTGCTGCAGGAGGAGATGCGGCACGTTCAACAGTTCCTCCTCCATCGTGCCGCAACTTGGTCTAAGCGCGCCGCGGATCTGGCTAGCTGGTGTCTTCCAAATGTGCCGGCGGACCCACTGTTCGACGCAGGACGGGTCGCATTTGCGCTCAACCAGCAGGAGCAATTCTTGATGATGGCGCGTCACTGTGGCATGCTCTGGTGCAATGTCGCAAAGTATGTACAGTCTGAAGGTCGCTGTGATATTGTTCCACGTAGTAGTAGCATGAGGGAGGAGGACGATGGTGAGGATGACGAGGTGTCACCGCTTCAAGATGAGGCTGAGCATAATGCACCCCTCGGGTCTATATCTGTAGATGCACTGTAATATCCTTAGAAATACAAGCATTACATTTTATTGATGCTTATTACGCGGTTTAATGATTTACTGGATCTAGCTACTAAGTACATTACCCAGAATGGTATGTGGCGGTTGCCCCTTGGAGGAACGGCGGGGGCTGACAAATATGGGAATGGGCGCACCTGAGCGCGCACAAGGTTAGGTTAGGGTAGTGGAGATCCTCACCACCGCCGGAGCAGTGGCAAGGGCGTACCGTTGTGTTGGGGTTCAAGCGGGATGCTTAGGTTATTGGGACTTTTTTTTTAAATCCCTACTCCATCCCTAGTCCCTATTGGTCATCCCTGGCTCAATCCTGGCTCATCCCTGGCTCAATCCTAGCTCATCCCTGGCTCATCCCTTGGGTAACCCTGGCTTATTCTTGGCTGCTGTTGAGTAAATTGATAATTTATCTAGTGTGTGCATAGTGTGTCAAGTAATATTACTACCACTTGCAGAAGGTTGGAATTTCTACACAGAGACTATGTGAGCTGTTGTCACCTGTGTGAAGAGTCAATTTTCATGTACTGTGTATAGAATAGTAGTAATACTGTTTTTGGGGCTCCAGAATCTCCAGACATAGCCCACATATGCTATGTTCATCTGCATGTGGAGTTAGCTGTTATGCACTTGTGGGGATCCAAGATCCCCAGACAGATACTATGTGAGTGATGGCTACCTGCACATGAAGTCAGTTCTCACACTGTGCATAGAATGATACTACTACTACTTGTGGGCATCCAAGATCCCCACACGGAGCCTATGTGAACTATGGTAATCTGTGCATAACATCCAGTGTCATGCAAAGTCTGAAACATAACATTAGTAACATTTGCGGGCATCTAGGATCCCTGTATTTAGGCGACATGAGCTATGGCTATCTGCACGTGAAGTCAGTTGTCACACACTGTGCATAGAATAATAGTACTACCATTTGCGGGGATCCTGGATCCCCGTATATAGGCCACGTGAGCTATAATCATTGGTGCATAAAGTCCAGTGTCATGTAGACTCTGAAAAAAGACATTACTACTATTTGTGGGCATCCAGGATCCCCGTATATAGGCCACGTGAGCTATTACTACTTGCACATGAAGACAGTTCTCACAAACTGTGCATAGAATGGCATTACTACCATTTTCAGGAATCCAAGAACCCCGCACAGAGCCTAGATGGACTATCCTTATCTGTATGTGAAGTCCAGTGTCACACAAAGTCTGAAACATAACATTAGTAACATTTGCAGGCATCCAGGATCCCCGTATATAGACCACGTGAGTGATAGCTACCTGCATGTGAAGTCAGTTGTCACACACTGTGCATAGAATAATAGTACTACCATTTGCGGGGATCCTGGATCCCCGTATATAGGCCACGTGAGCTATAATCATTGGTGCATGAAGTCCAGTGTCATGCAGACTCTGAAAAAAGACATTACTACTATTTGCGGGCATCCAGGATCCCCGTATATAGACCACGTGAGTGATAGCTACCTGCATGTGAAGTCAGTTGTCACACACTGTGCATAGAATAATAGTACTACCATTTGCGGGGATCCTGGATCCCCGTATATAGGCCACGTGAGCTATAATCATTGGTGCATGAAGTCCAGTGTCATGCAGACTCTGAAAAAAGACATTACTACTATTTGCGGGCATCCAGGATCCCTGTATATAGGCCACGTGAGTGATAGCTACCTGCACGTGAAGTCAGTGGTCACACACTGTGCATAGAATGATAGTACTACCATTTGCGGGGATCCAAGATCCCCGCACAGAGCCTACGTGAACTATGATTATCTGTACATGAAGTCCTGTGTCATGCAAAGTCTGAAACATGACATTGGTAACATTTGCGGGCATCCAGGATCTTTGTTTATAAACCATATGAGCTATGGCTACTTGCATGTGAAGTCAGTTCTCACACACAGTGCATAGAGTGACATTACCAATATTTGTGGGAATTCAAGATCCCCGCACAGAGCCTACGTGGATTGTGATCATCTGTACATGAAGTCCAGTGCCATGCAAAGTCTGAAACATGACATTACTACTATTTGTGGGAATCCAGGATCCCCGTATATAGACCACGTAAGTGATAGCTACCTGCACGTGAAGTCAGTGGTCGCACACTGTGCATAGAATGATACTACTACCATTTGCGGGGATCCAGGATCTCCGTGTATAGACCATCTGAGCTATGATTATCTGTACATGAAGTCTGGTGCCATGCACACTCTGAAAAAAGACATTACTATTATTTGCGGGCATCCAGGATCCCCGTATATAGGCCACTTGAGTGATAGCTACCTGCACGTGAAGTCAGTGGTCATACACTATGCATAGAATGATAGTACTACCATTTGCGGGCATCCATGATCCCCGTGTATAGACTATCTGAGCTACGATTATCTGTACATGAAGTCCTGTGTCATGCACACTCTGAAAAAAGACATTACTATTATTTGCGGGCATCCAGGATCCCTGTATATAGGCCACGTGAGTGAAGGCTACCTGCACGTGAAGTCAGTGGTCACACACTGTGCATAGAATAATAGTACTACCATTTGCAGGGATCCTGGATCCCCGTGTATAGACCATCTGAGCTATGATTATCTGTACATGTAGTCCGGTGCCATGCACACTCTGAAAAAAGACATTACTACTATTTGCGGGCATCCAGGATCCCCGTATATAGGCGACATGAGTGATAGCTATATGCACGTGAAGTCAGTTCTCCCAAACTGTGCATAGAATGACATTACTACCATTTGTGGAAATCCAAGAACCCCGCACAGAGCCTACGTCGACTGTGATCATCTGTACGTGAAGTCCAGTGTCACACAAAGTCTGAAACATGTCATTCCTACTATTTGCGGGCATCCAGGATCCCCGTATATATGCCACGTGAGTGATGGCTACCTGCACGTGAAGTCAGTTGTCACACACTGTGCATAGAATGGTAGTACTACTATTTGCGGGGATCCAGGATCCCTGTGTATAGACCATCTGAGCTATGATTATCTGTACGTGAGGTCCAGTATCACGCACACTCTGAAAAAGCACATTGCTACCATTTGCGGGAATCCAAGAACCCCGCACAGAGCCTACGTGAACTGTGATCATCTGTCTGTGAAGTCCAGTGTCATGCAAAGTCTGAAACATGACATTACTACTATTTGCGGGAATCCAGGATCCCCGTATATAGACCAGATGAACTCTCATTATCTGTATGTGAACTCCAGTATCACTCATAGTCTAAAAAATGACATTACTACTATTTGCGAGCATCCAGGATCCCTGCACAGAGCCTACGTGAACTCTGATCATCTGTACGTAAACTCCAGTATCACACACAGTCTGAAAAATGACATTTAATACCACCTGCAGGCATGCAGGCTCCCCATAGAGCCTACATGAGCTATGGTTACCCTATATCTCACAGAATGACAATCCTACCACTTTCGGAAATCCATTGATAAGCCATGCTTGTACTCGAAGTATCTGCGGCCCATCACATCTGCAGTTTCTGCTCTAACAGATATGGTACCCCTAACGTATGGTTTCAAGTTTTATTTGGGCGATCTACCTTCACAATAAAAATACTTCATGTATCATGATTATCATCCGAGCAGGTAATCAAATTAATCCATACCATACATCAATTATGTAGAGTTTCGAATGGACAGTAAGTTATTCGTGATCATGATCAATGTTCAACATTGTCAACACTAAGCCATCCGTCCAGTTGATTTACGATTCAATATTAAACAAATCAAATAAATTAGATGGGTATCGACGAAATTGACTTATCAAAAGCCAACTGATAAATGGAACACTATATGCAATTGGGTGACAAGTAAGAGACGAGAAGAATATTTAAACAAACACGGCAATAAGAGAAGCAATTAGCGGAGACGAGCTTGAAAACGAGGACGAGACTCTTGTAAAGATGGCTGGAGGACCCAATCTGGAGTGTGGCGCACAGCGACACGAGGGGCAGCACGGGCGACGCCTTGCGTGATAGTAAATCCAGATCTGTCGCGTTCAGTGTTCTTCGTCCACCATATCTTGTCTGGATACGCATGGGGGACCCAAAACAGTTTGTTAAAGCGTTTTCGAAGTTCTCGACGAACCTTCTTGATCGTGTTGTCATCTGGACACCTGTCGAGAAGACGACCCCATGAGACGTAGTAGTCGCTTTGACCGTAATTTTGTGCGGCGAACTTGGTAACATCCTTCTCTGGCCATAAATGACCGAAGATGATATCCCAGCCCTTGTCGTCGGGGATCTTCCACTGGCATAGCTTGAAGTATTCGGAGAGGACCTTATTTTTGTAGGTGTCTTCGTCGACCTGGCGCCGTTGAAGTTTGTTGAGTTTGATGTACGAAACCTGACCCGCTCCCGACATATTTGGAGCCTTCTCGGTCATGTCGAGCAAAAATTGTCGCCAGAGGACACTGAGCTGCATATCAATGTCCTGAAGAAACATGTCGACTTCCTCTTCGTCATCAGAGTCAGGCGCCTCGTTGTCGGAGCCATCGTCGCGTCCAGGAGCTTCGAGGTGATAGCCTTGTGCCGCCAGATTGAATATTGGGGCCTCGTTTTCCTCCGGAATGTAGCGAGTCGTCCTTCGTACTTTGTTCCGTACTCGATCAGGATTTGACTTCTGGACCATGCCGCCTCCATATATAATGCTCTGGACGTCATCCAGCTCCTTCCCAAAGATATGCTTGAACGTTTGGTCCTTGATGAAGCGACCGTTATGCTGAAAGCGGGGACAGGGAATCCCTTCACCGAGTTTGAGAGGGTTAATGAAAAGGAGGCCGTGGAGCATGCATGGGACGGTGTTGGCGTTGGCGGCGACGTGGCGTGGGTGGTACTCATCCTCGCTGTCAGTCGAGTAATCAGAGGCGTTGCCGTCGGCGTCTCGGATGGAAGTTACAAAGGGGAGGACATCAAGATCAGCGTCTTCTTTGCGTATGTGGGGGAGGATGTTGGTGAGGAGGTCACGATGGGATTGGCCAAGATCCGGGGTCGAATGAAGACTGTTGACAAACCACGGCGCCGATGCCATGAGTAGAAGGGCTTCGTCTTTGAGACGAAATTTCGGCGCAGCATTTCCCATCTCGTCGATAAGATACTGATAAGCTAACGCACGAAATGCCCTTAAACCCCTGGATCAGAGAGTTAGCACACGTTTGATGCGATAGAAAAGCAGAACTTCGTACCACCAGAAATTCTTGGGGAAAGTTACCAACGATCGCCCCATAAGGGTAGGGGTAACGTTCAAGAAGGGGACCGAATAGTGTTCGATGGGAATGCGGACCTCGGCTCGTGCATGGGCTTGAACAGTCCTGCACGAATGCACATACAAATCATACAGCTGCTCGAGATACTTCACGCCCTTCCCATCGAGAACGGCTGCGCCATTGACGAATTTCCCATGTTGGAATCCCTCCTTGTGGGCGGTGACTGATTTGTCCGTCTGGTATAACTGGACGTAGCGTGCGTGACAATCTCCCTCGCCATGGGCACCTGGTGCGACTCGGCAGCCCGAAACCTGAGGCATATGGGAGGTTAAGTCTCGAGTATATTTGCTGCTGGTGGGGCGAGTGATTTTGTCGGCTCGGTACTCGTTGATGCGGAGTATTCGGCCAACGACGTGGCGATGAGAGTCGGTTCGCCATGCCAAACACTCTCCGCTTCGCGACATGGCCTCAAGCCCTACATCAACCCACCAACGGCCATTAGCAATAAGCTCTTGGTAGACGAGCCTGTTGGAGTCGAGGAAATCGGCGAAGGCGTTGTCGATGGCCGCGGGATAGACTCGGTGGACAGATGTGTTCTTCACCCCACGAACCTGGTGAAGAAAGACGATTGATTCCCCCCACTCTACGCCATTAGAGACCAGCGCTTCGCGAAGGGCATCGCCAAGCTGGGGGACCAGGTGCTCCGGAAACATTTTGGTTTGGATCTGGAATTTGCCGTTCGAGCCTTGAGCTCGAAAGACTTCAGCTTGATAAGAAGCTGGCCAGTCGTTCGCTTGATCCCCCATTAGTTGACGAATGGCGGGGTAGAATCCGAGGTCGTAGAAGACCCGAAGGTCGTCGGCACTGACGGAGCTGCCTCCGTCTTGGGTGTAGAGGCCAGGGATAAGGATACGGAGAAGGGTATGAACACCCCACTTCCCGATGCCAATGTTAGGAATTTTATGTACCGGCGCCGATTGGTGGTTCTGAGGATATATATGTGTCAGTTTATCCGAACGATGTTGATAAAGTGACTGGAAGTAACGTACCCAAGCGTGCTTCAAGTGAATATTAGTTCGAAGAACGTCCTCGACCTTCCCAAGAACGTTGAGAGTAAGTTCGCCGTGGACTCGAACGTGGCGATCGATACCGAGAAGAGAATCGTAATCGCGGACTAGTTTCAAATTTGGGGCTTCAGGGCGATCCAGAAGAGGATTGAGTACGACCTGACGGCCGTCAAAGAGACCGTTGAGGACAAATTTGATGAATGTGTGCTTGTCGGGCACGGGCCATACGTAGTCTCTGGCCTGACGGCAGAACTCGCCGAGGGAGAACTCTGTGATGGGAAGATCCATTGTCGCGTCGAGGGGTAGTATGTGCGGTGGAAGGGTGATGTAGCAGATAAGAGCAGCAGAGGGGCAAGGGGTAGTATGTGCGGTGGAAGGGCGATGTAGCAGATAAGAGCAGCAGAGGGGCAACTGAAATCGTTTGGGAGGAGGGCTGAGAAAGATACGACAGTTATTCAACTGAAACATCGTTGACAATCAACGAGGACAAATGGAGACTTACCAGAACTTGGGAATTCGAGGATCGGGACATTAAACAAAGATTCTCGATCCAGGAGTACAAGTCGCGACTGGAAACGCGTCCGAGGATAATCGAAGAGGTATATCCATGCAAAAGTCGACAGTTCCACCAGGCCTAGCGGTTGAAGTACATGCGTAGGAGATAAACTGCCTACGCTGCATCGTCGATTTCCAGATAAGCCAGATCCTACGTAGGCGCGAAGCACGCTACGTGGATGGTGTTGAACGCGTTGGTGAAACGGAACAACGTGATCGCGAATGAGAGAGAGTGTGTGGCCGAGATTCGTAAGCACGTGTCAAAGTTCTCACAAACATCGAAGTTCACATCTCATCACTTCGTCACTGCTCGTTCCTTGTACATCGCAAATGCCCGTGTAGGTGTTTTACGCCTACATAGGGTATGGGTTTACTTCTCAGGCTGCAACGTAGGAGCATCGCTTCTACGTCTGAATTCTAGTATCTATTTCGCTGGCACGATTTTCCTGTTGTAGTGACGCCTATGTTGAACATTTGCTTGCTTTCTCGGGCTGGTGATACTCGGAATCTTTCTATCTCCAATAATGCTGCCTCGTAATCTATATTATGCAGCCGATGGATCCATATCTGCCTTCGTGACTGGGGATCGTGGAATCCCACTTCTTTGGTGCTGCGTGCTCATACTGCTACCCCTGTCCACTTGTTCTGGAATATAATTTTCCGAGAGTCTATTATGCTTGGGGTTCGTCGACCGTCAGTCTCTGGGCTTGCACACCTGCCGTAAATTTCGGCCTCCTTTCCACATCTCAATACTCGTGACTGCTCCGGCATGTTTACCTTCGTACCTCGCCAACATTTGTATAGGCGCTTTATGTCTACATAGGCAACGAACCTCTTTCTGCAACGTAGGAGCATCGCTTCTACGCCTGTGTTCTCAGCCATCTTAGTATCTACAATGCTGGTTCAAATTTTTCTCGAAATAGTCATACCTACGTCGAACTAAGCTAGCTCGCCCATACTCGGAATTTCTCTATCTCTGACGAGTTTGAATCCTTTGGTCTCAGTGGCGCAATTCAGAGAATCAACGACTGCCGAATATTTGGAATTTAAATTTTCATTCGTTGAACGGTTGTCGCCTTCGTAATACAAATTAGGCGGTTAACTTATTCATTCCTGCCTTCGCGACTGGGGATCGTGGAATCCCACTCCGGCGACTCTGCTTGCTCATGCTGATACCCCTGATCCCTTGCTCTCGAGTCCGACTTGACTACGCGTAGATTCTGTCATACTTGGGGCTCGTCGATCGTCCGCTTACGGGCTTGCACACCTTCGTTAAAACGTCGACTTCTCTTAACTTATCATCCTGTGTACTTTCTCGATAGATTCCAAATGTTCGTGTAGGCGTATTACGCCTACATAGACTACGAGATATAGTCAACAGCGTAGGAGCTTCGCTTCTACCTCTGTATTCAAATTCAGTCTGGTATCTACTTTTCTCAAATCGTTGTTTCACTCTTCGGAGAATGATAGCCTTTCTTTCAAATCTCCAAACTGGTTCCTCTTGGCTGTTCGTGCTTGAATTCCGTATATCCCCAACAGGTTTGGTTCTGCTGGACCAGCGGCGTCCGCGATTGCGTATTCTGATTTGGTTTGATTTTTTTTTTCATCTGTGCAGGGTTGACGGAGTCGGGATTGTGGAACTCCATTTTGGTGAATTTTTATGCCCGTATTGATAGCGCTGACGACTTTGCATTGTATCCCATTTGCAATCCATACAGAAGTCATCATTCTGGGGGTTCTTCGAGCGTCAGCCTGCAAGTTCATGCTGCCTTTGATAAAATTTCTTTTTCTCTGTAAATGCTGTCTGCTATTTGTTTCGAATAGTCGACGTATTCATTTCCCTGACATTTTTAACGCCATTCATAGTGCCTCGACCATCTATTTCTTCGAGGTACGAAACGTTCAATGCCATTACATTCCATCCATCATGCATTTTTTTTAGCTCCATGCGTATTCATTTTACATGCGATTCAATATAATTTTTTTTCGATCACGAAGAGCAGAGGAACAAGAATGTACCTGAGGTCGTGATACAGACCTGAAATCCGCTGAAAAGGCCGCGAAATCATCGGACGATGTGATTTTTCCGACGCACGAAGAACGTCAATTGATACGCCTTAACTTCAAGTGGTCCACTTTGGGTATACTGCGTCCACCAAAATTTCGGATCAAGCTTATGATTTGGCGTCTAACATACTTAGTCTGTAGATACATGGCCATACTTGAGTCGTTTGAACCAAGAAATGCGTCTCATACTTAGGTCGATTTTTTCATAGATAATCGCGAAAGATATCGCTTGTCGCACTACCGTATATACATTTATTTACTTATGCTCTACCTAGCGAAAATCGGAGTAGAATTGGACTTTGTCATTTTGGCCAACCCCAGAAGGTGCCGCCAAAACAAGTGCAAACATCACTGGCAGAAGTCGTGCTCACTCACATCCTTTCACTATCTTCCGGCTCTCTCACTATCGATAACGACGGCAAATGTCCGTGTAGGTGCTTCGCGCCTGCATAGGATACCTTTGGCATTATGGACCGCCCATCCAACGTAGGGTGCTTCGCTCCTACGTCTGGATTCCTCAAGCGAATCATCACCGTCGCCACATGATGGAGAAACCCCTTGTCCGACCATCCCTAACCGCTTAGGATCGCGCAATGAGGGACAGCTCGTTTTTGGGGGTTCGTCGAGCGTCACGCTGGTGGCTTTTGTGCCCTAGTCTACATCCCTAACCGCTAAACATGGGATCTAGACGCCTGACACGTATCATCAACAAGAATCGTCGTCAATGGGGATCTTCGATCGCCATTCTTGTAAGCTATCACCTCTATCCGAAATCCCTAACCGCTCTAAATGTCTGAAATGGTTAGATATCCCCCCTCAAGTCATCGTATCCATCGCTGGGGATCGGCGAGTTCCATTCTTGTGAGTTTCGGCACCTTTGCCATATCTCCAACCTTCAGAATACTGAGGCGGGTGCGAATAGATAGGACACCGTCTTCAATTTTCGTTGCTCATTCAGATGGCAGAGACGGCACCTTTTCCTGGGGATCAAAGAGCGTCCGTCTGGTAAGTCTCGCGCCTGTTTCATACCCTAATTTGTAGTTTGCTGACGACGCTTTGATTTGAACACAGCCAAGCTCTCTCCCGTTCAATATGGGCGATGTAAATATCTGGGCATCGACGAGCGTCCTCCTCGTGAGTCTCTGTCTCCGTAGTCTTTGTCTAACTTTCAAGTTACTAACTATGATACGAGTACGCTACGTCTGTAGCTTCGAAAGGATTTCTCTTCTCGCCATCTACTCAAATCGTTGGAATAAATCATTTTATGGGAATCTTAGATCGACATTCCTTGTGATTTTGCATCTCTTTAGCACATCCCTAACCGCTAAAATACTTACATTGCTGCGAATAGATCGGACAAATGCAAGCCGACGCTCGACTCTTTGTAACGCCGTACCTTAAGCTATCGGCATTTTTCAACGTCGCTTCAAGCATATCGGGCTCAGACGTCCATGCACCTGCAGGCTAAGGCGTCCATGGGACGTTCTTCGAACCCCCAGAAGTTCTGGATTGGTGGATGTCATTGTTTTATCCGCTCCTGGATTTTCGGGTGCGGCTATACTTCGTATATCGAAAATTGTATATAATGCCGTCCACCCCACAATAAAATCTCATCTCTTTCGCATCAAGAGGTTTTTTACTGCTCACCCTACCCCCGTGCTCTACTTCACATCTATGCCCAGCCATACCGTCCCTAGCGCCCTCGTTAGCCTCTTCCTCGAGGGGGATGGGGCGCCTTGGAAGTACACCATCTGGAAAGAGTTGACTGGCGTTCGTAACGGTCTTTTCCCTAGTGACGACTCTCAGCTTCCCCGCAACTGGACTCGCGCCGACGCCGACTCCATATCTTCCTACTTTTCTCAGTACTCCAACGTCGTGGGCGAAGACGCGAGAATCAGGTTCTCCTCTTCACGCAACGGCGCCATTATCCCCGGTCGCGACCTCTGGCGAGCCTGGGTCACCTCCAACTGGGGGAAATGGAAAATGCACTCTCGCATTGCGGAACTCCTCACTGCCAGAGACATTCACCCACTTGCCCTCTATTCCAAGAACCCCGACCTCAAAAACAAACAAGTTTCCAACAGCTACCTCCCTCTCATTCTGGACGACATCGGCGCTTTGGTGTATGGCGCCGATGCTCTCGATGGGAGGGGCTTGCTACCCTATTCGCTTCGTGTATCCACTCAGCAGCTGGCTCAACGCACTTGGTCCACTCTGACGAAGCAGATCTCGCGTAGCAAAATAAAATTTGCGTCTCTGGAGGCAGCAGCTCGTGTCGCTTTTGAAGGTGAGTTTCCTCACCCCTTCCATTAACATCTATCTAACGAATCTGCAGACCTGAATCGAGACAAGCTTACCAAGGGCAAAATTTCAACCGTCATTCGCGCAGTTCACCGATGGAGGGCCCTCGCCGAATTGTTTGACGACCCCGATACTCTGGAAAAAATTGAAGAGATGGACAACGAACTCATACGACTCATGGAAGGGCTTGGTGCCAAAGTCAAAGTCAAAACCGTCAGGGCTGCCAAGGGATCCTCTCCTAAGAGTGAGTTATTTTCCTGTTCTTCGAATTCTTGGTTCTAACAAACCTCAGAACTTTGCAACGTCGAGAACGCATCCCTTATGCAACTCGCAAAACAGGAGGACGTGGACGACATCATCAACCTCTACGCCGACTACTTCCAGATCACACCTGGCACTGGCGGGGAACCCATCATCGACACTCAACCTACAATGTCTATCCCGTTTGGAGTCCCCGTCGATGACTCGCAGTCAGATCCCGGCGTCGAAGTTGAGGCCGGTATGAAGCCCGACATGCTATGCCAAAACCTTGGTTTCAAGAACCGACTACCCATTCTCTTCAATCGATATCGCCACACCGGTGGCCTGACTGCCTGGGATCCCAAATTTCAACACCTCTTCAGCGAAACCGATCCAGCAATGCGACCTCCCCAAATTAAGCCCATCGCACTCCACTGGCATCAGATTGCTGGAGTCCACGCCATTGTTCGCAAGCTCTTCAGCGCAGAACCCGTTGTTAATCACATTCCTGGCATACTCCTCGCTGACGAGGTTGGGCTTGGGAAAACCTTCCAGGCCGGGGCACTGGTCGCCTTCTTATCTGATCTAGCTTTTCGACAGCAGAACAATTTACCCCCACCTCCCATCATCGGTAAGTCCACGCTCTTCACGATGTTGCATATCGAACCGAAACTAATATTTTCTCCAGCTCAAAACCCGTATCTTGGCGAACATAAGACACTCGCTATGCTTCCCCACCTTATCGTTGTTCCTGGAACCCTCCTCGGCCAATGGGAGTCCGAAATGAGAGTTATTTTCAAACCTGGAAAAGTCGATATCTTTGTATACGAGTCGGGAAAGGATCTACAAGAAGCATTCTGGGATTCGTCGAGCCCCTTCTCTCAATCCTTGCACAGCGTGAATCGAATCGTCATAGCATCTCACTCGGTATGTGTTTAGCCATCGCTATGAACCCACCACCCTTACGCCTTCATCTACAGGCTCTCATGACCGACTTTTCAAAGCTGTATCTGACCAGAGGTTCCTCGCGCGGTAAATTGCCTTGGGCTCCTCGTACCCCTCACTCCCACTTCGACGCCTTGGTTCCTAAGACCATTTTCGGGCAGAAGTGGCTTTCCGTGACTTTGGACGAGTCGCACGAATTCCGGAACAACACCAAGCACGCTGCTGCTCTGGCCTTGGTCGACTTATCTCTTGTCAGGCTCATAGCGACTGCGACTCCCCTACAAACGTCCAATCAAGTATGTATTCAAGTCGATCTCTTTTTCATTCTATTTACGTTCGTTTAGGACAGCGCTGCTATGGGGCGTCTATGCGGCATCCCTCATTTTCTCAGTGAAGCCGCCTACATTGAGGAGAAGGCAGATGCCACAGATCTGCGTAGAGCCAAGGCGGAGCTGTTTGAAATGAAACGAGACACGGAGACAGAGCTGGAGCTCACCGACAAAGAATCCGACGACAAAGAAAACGGCGACAACGACGGAGCAACAGCTCGACGAAAAGAAGCTAAGGAGAATCCCCTCAGACTCTGTCAAATTGCAATCTCCGTGCGGCATCAGAAGCAATTCGAGGGCAGGATTATCCGTCGAACCATCACCAGCCGTGACTACGAAAAAAAACCTATCCTTCCCCTTCCAGAGTGCGAGAACATCTTAGGCGCGGTTGAGCTTACGGAAAGGGAGAAGGCAATTATTACAGTCCTTTCCGACGATGTCAGAGACGAGTGAGTTCGCTCCTTTCGTTAATATATTCCACACTAACACTTTTTCAGCGTGTCCAATGCGAACGGGACCAAGAAAATCAGCTCAAAACATTTTTACATCGGTTACAGGGTCTCGTCGGCCTTTGCTCAAGATTCCAAAGGGCCACCTCCTCGCTTCAACAGCCTTCTAGAATGGGAGGAACAAAAGTCGACCAAGATGGACGCCGTGGCTAAAATCATAGTACACACCCTCTCTTCTGACGAGGCGCCTCCTGTAAAATTTGTCGACGGTGTTCCAGTCTTCCCCCCCGTCCCAGCTCTTCGTCCGGGTGAGGTGCCCCAAAACAAAGTCGCTGTATATCAGGAATTTCCCTCCCTCGGCCCTGTTTTGCGTAACGTAAGTCATCTAAGTCATTCTACAGTTCGTTTCCTGACGCTGTTGATTTTAGGTGTTCGATCTCTATGGGATTGCATATCTGCATATTGATGGCCAAACCTCATATGAAAAACGATCCCGAATCGTTGACCAGTTCAATACCGACCCTGCTATCCGCACTCTTATCTTCTCCAGCGTCGGCGCTGTTGGCTTAAATTTGTCGCGCGCCAACACGATGATATTCCTGGTCAGTCCTTCCTAGTGTTTAACCCTCTTCTCATCTGATTATCGTCTGCAGGATCAACCTTGGTCCGCTCAAGATGAGCGACAAATACTTGGCCGAGTTCATCGTCAGCCTCAAAATCGAACGGTCTACTGCTATCACATCCTCGCCAAAGACACCGCGGACATCATCCTTTCTTCTCAAGCTCGCGGCAAGCGCGATATGATGGAGGCCTTCCTTTCCAAGCAGAAAGGACAAGGTGAGCTGGCTCGCTTTAGAAACCCCGTAATTATCACTCACACCTATTTCGCAGAGCTTTACGATCTATTCGCTGGAAAGACTTTGTTCGGCGACGAGGAAGACGTTGAAGAAGACGACGAGGACGACGACGCAGGAGAGATCGAGGAGGTGGCCAGGTTGAAGATGAGTAGAGCAAGAGAGAGGAAGGAGAGGAAGGAGAGGGAGAAGAAGGAGCGGAAGGAGGCGAAGGAGAAGGAGAGGCAGGAGAAGCAGGAGGAGAAGCAGAAGCAGAAGAGGGAGAAGGAGGAGGAGAAGAAGGAGAAGAAGAAAGTGAAGGAGAAGAAGGCGAAGAAGGTCGACACGGCAGTTCAACAAGCCGAGAGCAGGGGTAATCAAGCCACAGATGACGTAGGGCTCGACGACCCGCAGAACGACCCCAACACCTCTGAATACACGTCCTCGTTTTCTATGAATGGCGGCGCAACTTCCTCGGAGTGCAACACAGACGCGGATAACGACATTTCCATGAAGAGCACCGGCTCCAGTAATATGTCAACTACCGGTGAGTAAAGCTGTCAGTTTACGACTCTACATGCTCACGTTTCTCTTTATTTCTCAAAGATGATCGACCGCCTTCTCTGGACGAGCATTCGCCATCACCACACACGTATTGTAAGCCATATACGCAGTCTTTCATGACAATCCTCTGACTGCCGTCTTCTCTAGACCGTCGAGACCGATTCCTTATGCCTGGTGAGTGCTTTCCTCTCGATGTATTAAACCCTACTAAGTTAAATGCGGCACAGCAACGCCTGCCAGTGAGGAAACTCGCAAGCGACGAAGGGAGGACTCAACGTCTCCTAGCAATCTTCGGCCCACCCACTCTTCTCCCGGCCCAACAAGGAAGGAGTTTGTGCCGCTTTTCCCGAATCCACCGCCCCCGAAGAACAGACCTCGCTATAGGTCGCCGTCCCCTCAGTCTCTGACAGGCTCTCTCTTCACACCCCCTCGCAAAGAATCTGGCCATCCTCCACCTCCACCGCCTCCCATGGCTGCGAAGCGGCTCAGTAATGGGTCGCGTGCATACCCACCACCCCCTGCGGCTGTAAGGAAGGTGGTTAAGGAGTCGCATGCTCCTCCACAACCCTCCGCTGCTGCAAGGCAGTCGACGAAGGAATCACAGGCATCCAATCACCCCTTGTCCCACGTGCCTCACAAGCAACCCGGTCCTCGTCCTTTGCCACCTCCTACGCTTGCGAAGCATAAGGAGGCCACGTCATCCTCACAACGCACTTCATCTCAAGCCTTGGCGAGCTCATCAAGAGGTACGTCGTTGAATCTTCGGTTGTCATTGCCAATCTGACATTATTCTACTTCGCCAGTTGGGAAAGACGCAGCACATCCCAGCCGGCCGTCTCAGCCCCAGCCAGCGTCTTCTCAAGAAACAAGTCCAAGGGTTTTATGCCCCGCATCACCTGGTCCGACTCGATCTAGGTCTCAACCCTTGGCGAGTGCTAAAAGAGGTATGTCCTTCAACCAACGGCTTGTCGTTACCCATTTGACTTATTCCACTTCGCCAGCGGAGATGAATGCATACCTCCGGCCAATGTCTTATCAGCCAACGACTTTCCACCCATCTCCCGCCCTGTCTCAACCCGTAGCATCATCATCCTCTCGACATTTCAGCCATGGCAACCCTCCCCACCCCCAGAGTACGTTCACAAAGTGTATCTCTTTCTTATCTATCTCACTCACAACTTCTAGTTAAATTTGGACTTATGTCTAATACGTCGAACCGCAGCGGATCTCCCCCTCCTCTCGCAGCCGCAATTCGCAACAGTCAAGGGTCTGGTAAAACCAAGAAGAAGGGAAACTAAATTGGCGCCGTATGTTCTGTTTGGGGTTGAAAGGGTGGCTACGACAATTATATCGTTAGACCGTCTTTATTATTTTTTACGGCTCAGTACGTGTTCTTTGTATTTGCCGTAGGACTTCGTAATTATCATACATGCTTTCTTGCGAGGAATTCCATATGTATAAGGCTGCGAGAAACGTTGGCGCCGCCTTTGAAGTGTTAGAGAGTACCTGATTTATTTTAGCTTATGAGTACTTCCTCGAAATAACGCGCTTCATATATATGCTAGTAAACGCGACGTCGGTGACGATCTTCGTCAGTCAAATTCTACGACGTTGGGTCTTAAGGTCCAAAACGCGAGTGCAGAAAACCCAGAACTCTTGAATGAATTCCTGTTTAACACGATACACGCAAGAAATGTCTGCTATCTACGCAGTGACGAACCACGATCGTCACTGAGCAGGCGTAGTCATCATGGCTGCTACGATATCGCCTGCGGTGATATAAGTGACTAAAGCCTGCTAACCGGACATTTTTCTGATGCCAGGACCAGGCACATCTTTACGTTAGAATCGAATCTGGTGGCCATTTTGAAGAAGGCGGGTGCAGGGAAACAAATCGGTGGGAATGCATCCAATTAAATTGCGACCATCCCATCTCAACTTATTTTTCTTATTATTCAACCACCACCACCATGCCCCCATCGTCAGTCTCGCCTTATATTTTCTTTGAACCGAGACTCACCAGCCTGAAATTCTGTTCACAGCTTGACCGACCATATTTTCTTTCTCCTATATTGTGTCCGACGCTATAGAGAGGTCTTCACCGGTGAGTTTTCATGTGCCGGTTGTGACGATATGCTCCTAACTCGGTCACTGTAGCACTGGAGACTAGATTTGACAGTGAGTGACAGCGTCTTCAAACTGAGCTCAGCCTCACCGTGGATTTAGACTTCGAGCAATACGTTTACATGGAAATGGCCCGACTCGCTGCACAGGACCGATCCTTTCGCAGGGCCCTAGCGAGAGCGAGGAGGCAGTTGGAGGTGGAGGAACGACAGTCCGGGGATGTAAATTGACCCGGCTGGTCAAGATAAACAGCGCTCGGATCGCAAAATCAGGCCTATTCCCTGCGGGGTATCTGCGAGGCGTCGAGGTCTCCCAATACGGATGTTTAAAACTGCAGAAAAGATAATTTGAAATACTATAGGGAGTTTACAGCGCACCTGTCGAGGGCGGCATTGCCATTTGAGAGACCGCTTGAGATGATGCAGGCAAAATTTTGCTGGGAGGAGAATAAGCAGCGCTCGCGTTAGACACTAGAAGCGAAGCTCCTAATGCTATGGTCGAAATTTTGAAGAGAATTGGAGGACGTAGACACTAGAAGCGAAGCTCCTAGTGCCATGGTCAAATCTTGAGGAAAGTGAGATGCAGAGAGAGAGCGCGTCAAGTTCAAGCACGATCACATGCAAAACGCGCAGACGTATTACTATTAATAGCTCCACCGCACCAAGTTATGCAGTCTGACGCTCGTGGAACGTCAGGTAATTACCTTGAACTCTCGTGTAATATCAGAATGACTCGCGAGTCCATCTATATTATTATTTGACGCCGTAAGCCTGTAGGCTTTGAACTGTAATGGACTCGAAATGATTCTAACAGCTCACAACCGTTGTTCAGAGCTATGTGACTTGTTTGCGTTTTGAACGGCTGGATGGCGTGAGGGTTATTTTACCTTGGCTTCTCAAACAAACCAAAACCTCCTCAGGGCAATGGGCACAGGCCTTAATTTCTACAGCATTTGGCATTAAGAGACGGGCAGCGCGGATTATATTGTCAAACAAAAAGGAGGGCGTTACAGGAGGGTCCCTACAGGCTATCATCCGCGGCTTCGGCGACCTCCGGCTTCATGCGTTTGAGCTCCGGAAAAGTGGTGTACAAAGCAAGCCCGAAATCAAGCTGCTCAGACAGCTCCTTTTTCACAGCGGCCCATTCTTCGTCACTAAATCCCTTCTTGAAATCGGCCACGGTCTTGAACTCGTTGTCATTCCAACGAAAAATCCCACCCGCGCTGTATTGAGTGAAGGAATAGCGAGTTTCGTGTGATCCAATAGGCACGTTTGAGTGGCTGATGACGGCGGACGGAATGAGAATGGATGTGCCTGGAGGGAATTCGATGACAATGCCAAGATCCCAGAGGACGAGGTGTCCGCCTTTGGTAGGATCAAACTGCCCAAGGGCGGTGATACAGCACCACCCGAAGGCCAAGTTGTTGAAGTCGGCATGCCTGTAGCAAACCGTCTGCGGGCCAAAGTTAAACGATGTCGCCGCCCATGGGGTGTTGGGAAAGTTTCGTCGCAGCTCTTCCTCCCATGGGTGTTCGTGGGTGTTCGCGGCGCGCCGCCTCTGATCCTCGTCGATAAGCTTGGATAGCTGGCTATTGTGATAGTCATAAAGGCGGGGCGCCACCTCGGAGAAAGCACCTGTGCAAGGGTGAGGATGTAGCCGCATGGCCAAAAAACTAAACGCGTACGGGATGTGAAGCCGGATATCCGCTCGAACGCCTTGTTTTTCAACAGCCCGTCCAGAATAGGCTTGTTATCCGCCGTTTGCTTCAGAACCTTGGGGTGTTTTTGGCCTCCTCCGTGAGATATGCCCACTCTCATGGCCGGAAAGCATCCTCGGCGGTGTATGTTGTCACCCTTCTTGAGATCAAGCCGGCCACGCGCCTCTTCAAGAGCTTCCGCAGCCTCACGGTGTACGTCCGCCCAAGTGGCGTCGTTCGCCGGCAGGCTAACGCCAACGCCGATGACGCGGCTGCTCGAGTCGACGAATACCACACGGCTTCTAGGGCAGCCTGTCAGAAAGTTGCGGAAGAACGGCAGTTTTATCCACGTACTTGCCATTCCATGCCCTTAGCTCGAACTTGTATCGCGAATGTGGCCCGACAAGCTCAGACAGCTCGAACGTTTTGGGCGGATCGTCTCTACGCTGCCCCACATAGCCGGTCGTTGCCGTCGAACTGCTGGCTGCGTCAAAGCTTGAGGTGATCTGAGACGTGCCCTGAGCGTGTTTACGGGTGAGATTGTCGAAAGGCCGCGGCTCAGAGGTAAGCTTCTGCTTTTTTTTGTGCTGCTTCGACTGTTGCTTATTCCTCTTTTTGCGCCTATCCGCCCTGCTTAGAGGCTCAGCAACCACCGGAGGGGGCGCCGGAGACGGAGGGGATTCATAGACACCGGCGGCGGGGCTATGAGGAATGGACGCAGCGTTGGGGAAAGGAGAGAGGGGTCTTGAGTGGGCGGCATCCGGAGTTGGGGACCCAGAGCGCGACGACGCCGGAGAGGGCGTTAAGGAAGCTAGCGGGGAATCAAAGGGGTCACCTGAACTGCGCCCCCAGATTTCGAACAGATTATCCACGAGGCTAAAGTGAGGGTTTGCTGGGTATACGGCCGATACGGTCTCTTCTGGAAACAGTGTAATCAGTAAAGGTGGGGTGAGTGAGGAACGAGTTTTGATAAGACGCCGGTAGACGGCATACACTGGCTGAGCTCGACGCAGTAAGCAGGCCATAGATCACAGAGTCAGGCCTATTCCCTGCGGGGTATCTGCTAGATCCTGAACCCAGGCTGCTATGCCGTCTCGCCAAGCTGGTAGAAGAGAAGAATCGACCCGGCCGGTCAAGATAAACGGCACTCGGATCGCAAAATCAGGCCTATTCCCTGCGGGGTATCTGCTAGACTCTGAATCCGAGCTGCTTTCGTTCCGCGCCGGGAAAATCTTACATCATATATCGGAAGTCTGAAGCACCAGGCCTACTCCCTGCGAAGTATCTGCGAGGCGTCGAGATCTCCCAATACGGACGTTTAAAACTGCAGAAAAGAGAATTTGAAGTAATAGAAGGAGTTTACAGCTTACCTGTCGAGGGCGGCATTGCCATTTGAGAGGCCGCTTGAGGTGATACAGGCAAAATTTTGCTGGGAGGGGAATAAACGGTGTTCACGTTAGACACTAGAAGCGAAGCTCCTAATGCTATGGTCGAAATTTTGAAGAGAATTGGAGGACGTAGACGCTAGAAGCGAAGCTCCTAGTGCTATGGTCAAATCTTGAGGAAAGTGAGATGCAGAGAGAGAGCGTCAAG
Organism: Flammula alnicola; assembly: GCA_015499995.1. Classification (NCBI taxonomy): domain Eukaryota; kingdom Fungi; phylum Basidiomycota; class Agaricomycetes; order Agaricales; family Strophariaceae; genus Flammula; species Flammula alnicola. Next base: position 6,244 of record JADNRV010000094.1, on the reverse strand, counting down.
TTCAAGTTCTGGTGTTGATCCCAGTCACCTGACAGACACGATCACATGCAAACGCGCAGACGTATTACTATTAATAGCTCCACCGCACCAAGTTATGCAGTCTGACGCTCGTGGAACGTCAGGTAATTGCCTTGAACTCTCGCGTAATATCAGAGCGTGAGACCGTTTAGATTACTATTTAATACTGTAAGCCTGTAAGCCTTGAACTGGCGTTAAATGCTGTATCTCTACATCATGCTCACCGTTCAATCTGTATCACAGCAAGCGAAGGCGGCAGACATGGACGTCAAGGCAAGCATATCATATTAAACTCTTCTTTCTTCCAGACGCTGATCGTGCTCTTGTTCTCTTTTATTTCTATATAACGAATCTACCTACCATCCAACATTCCAACATCAAACGTTAAACCTTCTCATTTAAACGAATATTACATTCAAAACTTGCTTTGACCATTGCATTGACCATTTATATAACATCACACGTGTGTAAAATAAACATCGCATTACATTTGTACATGTCACTAGACTCTCAATCCAATGACGTGCCCGTTGAAAATCGTGAAATGAAGCAGGTCCGAATTGAGGACGGCCAAGCAGGCGTACGGAACTACTACGTCTATGGCAATCTATACGTCAACTGCCCTATTCGCGGATGCAACGTGGGTGGTCATTACAACAACAACACGGTCAACAACATCAATAAGTAGGCGAAGACGATTGAGCACTATTAGAATACGTAGCACCTAAGGCCAGCTTAGCATTGTAAACGATCTTGGTGTTAAGCATTAGAGATTAATTCGAGGAGCGAGTAAGGGTGGGGTACGAAGAACGCCAGGCATAGTAGAGCATAAGAGTGCATGCTTGGTGTTTGAAACGACGGAGTGGATTGCCAGATAACTTAGAGCATGAACAAAAGTTTCGGAGTCGAGCGGAGGGTTGGTGGAAAATCGCATATGCTGATGCTCGCGGTTCGTCAGAAGCCATTACTAGCTGAAAGATACTGATAGAAGTGAGAGAAGTGGTTACTACGCGGAAGAATAACACCACATGAATGATCATGACGGCGAATATAAGCCGTAGAGAGCAGTTCGATAAATGAGGGAGTCGTAGACCGTCAGAGTGTATATCAATTGGTCGAACAATAACCCTAAGGACCTAACGGATAGCATCCATGAGGAGAAACTAACGGAATGCGTCCTTGGCGTTAAACACCAAAGAGCCGAGTTAAAGAGTAATGAAAGGTGGGAGACGAGGATCCCCGAATCCGACGCTCTTAGAATCGTAGCCGATGCAAAGACATAACTTATGATATGAGTATGGATGGTGGATTGAATTTTAACGCAGAAGTAGAATACGGGTTGTAAGGTACATGGGAGAGTATCTTGGCGTTAGAGTGAAAGGAATTTTGGCGAAGAAGAATGTCGTTGATGAGATATGAACGGAATGAATAGCTCATCTTCACTTTGGACGATCGTCAACTGTCAGGAAACAATACGAAACTCGGATGATGGCCATAATAATGAGGTGTTAATGCGCAAAACAAGTGTTTAATGAGGGTGTAAGAAGAAGTTATCTGTCAGGATCGCGTTTGCTGGCATTCGTCGATGGTCAAAAAAGCAAGGTTATGAGGGGCAGGTGGATTCAGATCGAATTGAACAAAGACATATCCAGCGAATATCTGAACAAATGAGTAAGCGAAATGAGATTATGATGAAATAGCCTGCGCAAAGAGGAAGAAATGATCAAGTACAAGTTGGGGGACGTGGAATGTCAGCTCGCATCGAATCGTGAGTCAAATGATAAGTGACAGGATTTACGCAGAGGGTATGAGACCGTTTTAACAGAGTACGAGTATCGAGCATAAAAGAGCCGACTCGATGGGTACGAAGAACGCCAGACAAACATAGGCATATGAATACGTCCTTGGCATCAAGCACCAAAGAGCTAGCTTACGAACCAGCAGAGATGGGAGACGAAGATCCCTAGAGAGTGTAAAGCATACGAGAGCGTCTTTGGCGTCAAGCACCAAAGAGCCAGCTTGAGAACGGAGCCAGAAGAGGTGGGATACGAAGATCCCCGGAGAATTTTAGAGCACGAGAAAGCGTCTTTGGCGTCAAGCACCAAAGAGCTAGCTTGAGTTCTTTCGAACTTAGAGTCGAGAGCTATAGAGGAAGAGCTGCGAAGAGGCGGACCGGACGCCAAATCGAGCACGTGACCATTCTCGCATTTTCGATCTCGGTTCACCATCCACCCATCGTCAACGTTTCAACCTTCTACACTGCCCTCTCTCCCCTCAAGAATTCACCTAGTAGCGCTCTGAGCCTGCCTTGCAGCGTCTATTACCTCAAAACCCGCGTATCAGGACTCTCGACAAGGTAGCGTCCGTTGCTTCGCGACTGGCGTCTGCTCCTCAACATCTCGATCGAAACCGTCTTAGGATCCCTTCTGCGTGGAATATTCGTACCATTCGTCGTTGCTTGGTACGTGCGCCCAACTCCTCACCCGTTTCTGTCCTAATTTTCTACCTAGCTCTCGGAAATCGTATTTGCTCTCCCTAGTTTTCTTGTTTCTGTCGCTCGACGTCTCCCCAGGTTAGTTAGGCGTGTTCTCATGCGTATATGCCATTCTAACATCTCAATTAGCTGTCATACTGTGCTATAACCTCCTTCCTTCTGCAACTGCTATCTTTTTTCTCTTTTTCTTCTCCATTTTGGGTACGTTGGCGATCTACACGTTCGTTTGCCACATCCTAACATTCTTTCTTTACAGATCTCAACATGTCAGAGCTCTCCTTGTCCAGCTCCGACAACGAAAAGGCCAAACGTCTCCCCCGATTGAACAGGAAGGTCCTCTGGTCCGAAACAGCAGGGCTCGTCACCTCCCCCAACCGTACCTGTCTCCCTCCCGAGCCACCTCAAGATAGGGAGGGAAAGATTGACTACACTCGTCCTCGCATCCTCGACAATTCTCAGATCTACATGGCCTTCTACCCCCGAATCCCTCACAACCGAGGTGATATCTTTGGCCGCCTCGACGTCTCCCCCGAAGTCCTCGCCACCAAAGTTATTGAGCTGGGCCGCGGACGTGGTCCTAATCTTGACCTCAAATTCGGACTGGAACAGGGATTCCAGGACAGCTGGTATCGGCTGGAGCGCATTTTGGAAAGTTTTACGGGCTTTCTTTGGAAGAATAACAAGCACCATAACCTGTTCCCCGTACTCGACCTCCCCGAATTGCCCGAAAGGTTTGGGTACCGTTGCTTCCATCGCTCTCGCCGAATCGCCGTCCGCTGCGCCCTCAACGCTCAAGAAGCGTTCATAATGTGGGGCGCCCTCTTCTCTTTCGTCTTGGCGCTCGGCTTGACCGACTACGAGCATGATTGCTTCGAAACATCTTTTAAGGCCTTGCTCAGTGATAAAACGGCATCAGTATTCGTCAACCGAGCGTGGCTATCGTTGCTTCAGGAGTCATATGTCTGCAATCTGTCTGTTGGCTTACGCGCAGGCGCCATTTTGGACCCCTACACTTTTCGGTGGGGTAAATTCGTTCCTAAATTCGTCGCCGCTGGCATTTCTCTCTGGTTTGTGTGGGGGGATGAAGACAGGCGGCTTGGTATTTACGACATCAAAGACAAGGAATTCGTAGCGAACCTATACCCTCCCCTTGATGTCATTGAGGAGTCTTGGAAGAAGTATCGTCGGGGGGGATAGTCGCACCATATGCAGCCCCGACAGTGCTACCATCTCATTACGAGCTTCGGAACCACGGAACGGAGGATTTCGACGAACCTGAGCATTCGGGGTGGTCATATCCTGAAGGCCCTGATGGCGCTGCTGCTCTTCCGCAAATCCCCCACGGCTCAGTTGAACCGCTGTCTCTCCAACGGCTTGGAGAACACTATCAGGATTTCTTTGATCGCTTGAATGGGTATCGAGCTCGAATCATAGCGAACGAGAATTCGCGAGAGAAGCAGGGACGAGTGGACTCGGAACGGCTTGCCGGCCAACAGATATATTCCCAAAAGACGACCGTCTTTCTTTGGCGAGAGGAACAAGGCTTCTGGCGTCGGGAAAAGGTCGACAAGAACTTGGTCCCAAATCATTGGGATGACTTTACTCCCAATCAGCGTCGCTATATCGGCCATCTCAAGCATTGGGATCTCTGCCCGATGTACCCGCGCTTCGCAGATGGCGTGGAGCGCCCTCTCCCTCGTCCTCAGTTCGACGACGACGACGACGACGACGACGACGACGACGACGACGACATCTTTGGCGTTGCCCTTCCCAGCCCTTCCGTCAGGCCTTCCCTTGATGACTCGCATGCCCTCGCCCCGCTTGAGACTCGGGCCGAGCTCAACGTCCAGGGGGACGCTGCGGCGCTATTGGAGGATGGTGAAATTGAGGGAGAACGTGATCCACCGTACGCGTATCCCACCGACATCGCTGTTTTTATCGACTTTATTCGCAATCGCTATGGCTACCACGCCGACCCTCGCAGGCGCCCGCATTACTCTCTTCACTCCTCGACCGCGGCGCAGGAGCCGCGTCTAGTGCTCAAAGCACTTGGTCATTCAGATCTCCCAGCGTCGGCGTCATGGGTCAGCCCCATCCTCGATTTCCACAACACACTCGTCAACGCCAACATTTCTCTTTCACTGCTTTCTTCGGCGTGGGACGTCAGCCCCTCCATCGTCGGCGGCTTCAAACTGGAGAAGCAGGGTTTCGAGCTCAATCAGGTCGAGTGTGGAGAGAGCACCCGCCTCTATACCATTCGTAGCTTAGATCCTCAGTTCGCCGAATGGGTCGTGGCCGTTTTTGACCCGACCATCATTCTTCTCCTCTACAGAAATTCGGGCCGTTGGCAGAGCCTGCCTGATCTCGTCCGTTTCCTTCTGGCACAACGCATCCCTTTCCTAACGCCGCACCGCATTCGTTCCGATCAGGCTGGGTGTCCTGCAAAACAGACCCCAACCCGTGGCCTTGGAGGTCGAGAGTTCAAGTGGAAACCCAATGCCCTGGATTACCAAGAGTACGAGCTGCGACGAAACACTCTGTTCGGGGCCCCATTGGGGAGAGTTTTTCGTATGATGGGGGGCATCATGGGTCGCCTGGCTGAGGATCACGTTTCTGTAGAAGCGGTGCTGCAGGGACCCTGTTATTTCAACAAGGTTATTGCGACGCTCGAAGACGGCTATGTGCTTGCTGAGGACGACATTCCTATGGAATATCAGGACATTGTATCCGGCGTTTACCGCGTCAACGCCAGCGAGAAGGGAGGAACCGTTAGTATCTGCTCGTGGTGGCCTAGGTTGATCAAATGGGAGGGCTGCGGATACGACATGGGGCAGTGGCTTCCTGACGCGGAGAAGATGTACCAGGACAGGCTGGCCAATATTCGTTGCAAACCTGAGGACTTTCCTCCTAGGACTAGCACCAAATGGAAGCAGATGCTCAAGTTCTATTCGCCAAAGTCGAAACGTGTCATGGAGCCTGGTAGGAAGTTGGCAGAAAAGGTCCTTCAAGGTTTCTTCGAAGCGTTGAGGAAGGAGTGCGCCGCCGCTCAGCCGTACAAAAGACAGCGCATTCGTTGAAGGTATGTGCTCATTTGGTATCACTCAGGGCCGAGACTTAAAACCTCAACAGATCTCGAAAGTTCTTGTTGGTTTTGTCTTCAACGTCGCCTCCTTTTCGAAATACATCGTCGCTACCCCGCCCGTCGGTTCCGCCATTTTTTATCGCTTTGTAATTTTTTTTTGCTACATGTAACATACGCTGCGCCCCTTCCGGGCATTCTTGAGCTCGTAAAGCCCTTTGAGAAATTAGACGAAAGGTAAGAGACCGTGAAATGGATGAGATGAAAGAAATTGAGGGGCTCGACGAGCGTCGTTCATGAGAAGAAATTGAATTAATGAACTGAATTGACTGAGCTGAGTGAAATGACTGACTCGAATCAACGTCGGGATAACTCGAAATTGAGGGGCTCGAAGAACGTCGGTCACGAGAAGAACTTAACTTAACTGAGGTCTTGATGAGTTGAGTGAGTTGATTTCACAACGGGTGGTGCGGGGAGACAACGGCACTAACCGTGACATTGTCTCCTCCTCGAACGTCGTTCGGTTTACCAGACCGCATTCGAGCTCACTCGGAACATTGCCCGTGACTGCCCACCACTGTCGACATAACCGCCGCCACCGCAAATGCTACCGCCAACGCCAGCCGCATACACACGACCGGCTACCGTGTAGG